>JAYKKI010000011.1:10285000-10852500 GCA_039881145.1 Druceiella hillmani | reverse complement strand
TTTTCTTGGCAATAAATAAGAAACGAAAAGTATTGTTTTTTTACAATTCTTATTACGCGAATGCGTGTACGTTAACTTGTAATATTTTTTACTTTGTATTTTACATGAACATGTGTACGTTAACGGGTAATATTGTTACACTCCCGGCATCGCTTGACTCTGTCATATGGTGTTTTATAGATATCACTACTCTTTAGAAGCTCTTTCCAACCGTATAAGGTATCTATATTTTAATTTGGCTTTTTTACATGTATAGACCGACATTTTACTAAGTTTTCTTACTTTTTAACTATAACACCATACATATTCAATATAAACATTCCATACTAATATATACATGAAATCGATAAATCTTCGCGATAGCTGTTGATTGAAACTCAAACGGGCATCGCAGTTTCACCGAGTCAAAATTTATACTAAACGGAAATTATGTGACCCATTGAAACGACCTCAAAATGGCGGCGCGTCCCCCTCCACCGCGCGCGATGCATCACAATCTACACTCAACGTAACGAATTCTTTGATCCTTTAACTATCGAGTAGGGTAATTAAAGTTTAGGTTACCTAGATAGTTGCAATGCCAAACTGTATCCTCTGAATTTATTATCATCAGGTTTTCTGAATTACCTCCCACTACGGAACCAAATTCAAAGACGTGTTCGCTTCAAAATTGTTTTTGTTATTAATAAAATAAAAGTACACCACAATAAATAGAGAAAGGCAATAAGAGGTGCTCTTAATCCTAAGACAGAGTCTTTAATTTTCATACAACGTGAAGAAAAAGTATTAATTTTTTTTAAACTACCAGTCACGCTGCCACCACTGCCACGTCTTTTATTCATAAAAATAAATCTAAGTTTTGAAAAGGTTTTTAAATAAATACAAGAATGGCTTGTACAGTTTTTAAGAAAATCGGAAACGTGGAAATTCATAGACAATTAGCTCCACATTCTATTTTCCCTTCAAGCTGTCGAAAAAAATTCGTTACCCATATAATTATATTGCGAATATTCGAACAAATGTATTCCGCAAGTACCCTAATCAGCCAGCAGCGCTGCCTGGCCAATCTTCTCGAATATAGGTTGACTTCACAGGGTGGGCAGAGGGGCGGTAGTGCCACGTGACACCCCGCCACCCCCAGTCGCTTCTCTGATAATGCGTCTTAATCTCTCGCGATCCTGACGCGCATATTAAGCATTTCGACTGCTTTATGTGGATTGCTGCCACTAGATTCTGAGACTATTTGAGATGTGAATATTCATGGATATGTATAATTTTCAGGCACGTTTTGATAATGTACATGTTGCTACTCGTATAATCTTGTTTTTTCCTTTTCATTAGGTCGCATTCTCCGAAATTATCATTTTATAACGAATATCACTTTGCGTGCCAAAATATAATATCTATTTTAAAGTTACATTTTTAGCCATGTCCCACAATGAAACAAGAACTCCATAGAGTGTCTTCATTCGTTTTTACGCTCTAGTGCCCTCTGCCAGTAGGACACTAGAGCGTAAGAACAATTGCCCATAATACGGATCAATCAGATAAAATATACTGTGGGTGGCCCCTTGTTCGCGTGTATCGGACTAACGGCAAGCAAAGAGAGATGACGAAACATCGTGAGGCAGGTTACCTCAACCCATCAAGTTCAACATAATGACCATGAAGACTCAAGTGCGTCACAATAGATAAAAGAACAATAAAACAACGAGCTAAATGGTCAATAAAAAATAATCATTAATTTACGTAGATTAATTACTTTTTTTTATTTCATAAATCAAAATTTTAAGGTATAAGCTGACGAGGAGCAAAACAGTTCTTAACAAATCTTAAAAATACCTAAATTGACCTAGCTATAAATGTTTAAACTTAACGTTTAGATAAGGACAGCAGTAATGTGATGACACTTTCAATAATTTTTGTTGCCTTTTCAAATACAGTCACAATTTCTTCGATGTGCAGAAATCGTATTCCTCGCAATTTATATTTTATTCTTAAAAATAAATAGAAATAACATGGTGAAAAATCAGTGCCATGTGACGGATGACACATAATTTCTATCCGATGTACCCAAATATTCCGTCGTTGGTCTGGTTGAATTTACAAAGGCGGTGCTATATGGTATTTGAGTGCCCTCCGTTGAATATTTGATGAAGGAGGATTCTACCATAAGGAGTGACGCACGCTATAAATAATAGGCTAACAATTGCAAATATACCAATATATAGTAACTTCTTTTATTTTCCAGAATAATCACAGCCGTCCGCGAATCCGTCCGTCCGAACAATCTTTTTACCAGCAGCTTTAGAAAAAAATTCCCACTGCGCAGACTGCCCGTTAGTTTCGGGTTCGTAAAAATATATCCAACTTTCGTCACTCGTCATACCGATGGCGAATACAATATTTGAGGGTCCTCAGTTGAATATGTCTAACATTCCTCGACGCCAATAAACGCAATGGTGTTTTTGAGATTAGATAAAATTATGGAGTCAACCTAGCACAAACATTCCTAACGCCTAAATATTCTTGTAGAATTTTCTGTACATATCTCCTATCAATGCCTAGATTTGCATCAATCTATTGATTGGTTACTCCCTCGTCACTCCTTATCGTGAGCCGCACCTTCAGTTTTTGCTGCTGAGGGACCTTCCTCATCACTAAGATTGGCACGACCATGCTAGCTTCGTCAGAAGTCAATCGTAAATTTGTTATAAATTGAGACTACGACGAAAATCATCAAGCAACAATTTTCTCGCTCTAAATTCATTTTGATGTGATGGATACAATTTTCAAATTGTCGCCAATTTGTAAAAACAAATAATAAATTGAAACAAAATACTTTAACAGGTTAATAAAGAGATCAATTTTCAAAGTTTGTAGTTATTTTTTATTATGTTTTTTACCGATTGCCCGTTCTAAGAACTTTCAGTGTTATCCTCCAAAACTCAAAAACCATTATAACTTTTTATTGTTTATGCTTCAAACTTCCTATTTTTCCAATATAGAATAATCTAGGATGTCCTAGTTTTCAACATATATCTGAAATTTAATGCGCCCTTATAAAGGTCCTAGCCTTTAAAAAAACAAGCCATTTTTGCCTCGTGTCGAAACTGCGATGCAATTCAAGTGATACTTTGTTAAAATGAAATAGCCAGCAACGTGTGCACTTGCCGTATCTATTCTACCGAATATTTGCACGTTGCTCTTGCTTAAGTTTCTATTTTTCACTGATTTTTAGGGTAGCTAATGTGTAGCAGCAAAATTGTGAGCACACGAATGTCATGCGTTTTACATGTGCGTGAGGATAAGTTGGTTATCATTCCTCTTTAATTTCTATCATTTTATTCTAGAGTTCCCTCCCGGATTTCTACCCATAGAAATCCGGGAGACAAATATTATTTTCTATATAATTACCTTTTTATACACTATGTCAAAAAATATTGAGCCAAAGTTTTCCTTGAGTATTAGTGTTGTTATGTCGATACACTAGTCAAAGCGTGAAATACTGAGCGTATAATTTTCCTTACTTAAAAAACCATCATAATTTTTAAACTATTCCTGTATATGTAATTACCAATACTACATCTGCCATTTGGAAATGAGTTTTTAACGCTCTTCAGAAAAAGATAACCATATTTTCTTATATTTCTAAAAAAAATATACTGACCCTAAAAAAATACATTTGTGTTTTAATTATCGAGATTCCATCTGGAAATTGTTCTATCAATGAATAAAAAAGGATCGTTTAAAAATAATGGATATTTTTAGGGGGTGTACTTTTCGTGAACAAACAAATCGGGCTTCTCCAACCCTCGGCTGCCTACACGGCGCATCCGTATCAGTGGCGCAGTTTCATTGTTATTCGCGCGGCAACCCCCGCGCGAATTTATGCAGAATCCGAGTCTGGGTCGTGACGAGACTGCGCCACCCTCTTTGCTCGCGAATAATTTTTGTCAATCCTCAACGTCCGCAGATTAGGATGAGAATTACTATTCAATTCCCAGTGCGTCGGCGTTTGCCGGAAAAGTAGGTTTGCCGGAAATATTGTATTGTCGGTTTACGACCCAATTTCTTTTTAATGTATCTCATAAAATAAAAAGACTACAAAAACCAAAGCCCTAATGAGAAGTTACTCTCACATATAGAAATTGGAAAATATTATACAAAATTTATCCAGCAACAAAGCCCTTTCGTTTATTTGAAGAGTGTAACCTTTGCATATAAAGCGATTTGGTTTTTTCAATGGACGCTAACTGATAACATAGGTTTTTTTATTTTATCTTAGTAAAATCGCTGTTCTACTTTTGACTTTGTGGCAGACAACTTGATGCTCTGGTGGGAAACAGGAAATATTTATGTAAACAAAAAAAAACAACAAAAGTGATAGATAATAAAAACAATAATATTAGTGGGTCGTAATCTAAGTCAAGCAGCAACAAAAAAAAATTTAAAAAAAAATTGCATTATAATATGAATATGTAATAATAATAAATCAATGTCAGCAGAAGGTCAAACACCCGTTGTGTTTGACCTGCTGACATTGATTTAACTCCCAGTCTGGGAAAAACCCGTCCCTGCATGTCGTCAGCCAGCAAAGGGACGGTAAAAACCCAGACCCTTGCTTAGCCCAGCGAGTGGCACCAAGTCCACCCGCCCAACTACAGCCTAGTTAGGCCCGGCTTAGGGCCCTAAACCTAAACATTGTGCATTCTAGAGCCGCGAATCAAACAACAGACCAAATCGATATAAGTTTGTTCGATATCTTCTGAAAAAATAACTGATCTTTTCATGGCATATCTTAATTTAATCGACATTACGAATTCAAAATTTACTATTATTTACAACGATCGATATATTAAATCGATCAAAGAATTGACTCAATACTGATTATATCTAAAAAAAAAAGACTAAATCTACGAAATAAATTCGAATTTATTCTTTAATAAATTTATTACTCCTATTTGTTGATATATTTGCTAAAAATGATGTCAAAATCCAACACTTCCCAAACAATTTCAATTAAACACATAACATTTATTTAAAAGTTTACTTTGAAATTCATTTTTGAAACTAAACTGCCTTTTCGATAGGTTAATTCAAGGTAAATACACTATGATTTTAAGAAGCTATTCTGGAGCTTAAAATGAAAGATGCGTTAATGATTTTATTTAATATTAAACCTGTATTAAATTTAGGTAGGTATCTAATTATTCACTATAAACATATTTTCTTATGAAATATGTTTATAACATTTAATAGGTATAAAATAGACCTAAATTTCACTAAAACTGAAATCTGGAACCGCTGTAGTTTTTCTGTAAACTTTAGTTGTTTCTAGTAGTTGTACGGTTTTATAATTTTAACTGGAACAGTTTTGAAGACGATAATTGAAAGTTTTTGCATCTTTTGTTTACAACATATATAAGAGCCTGCATAACAAATCTATAATTTAATAATTTAATTAAATTATATCCCACATAAACGAACACAAAAAAACAGATGTGGGAACCTAAAATCGCAATTGTAGTTGTATCACAATACTCATAAACTGTATCCAAGTCCTCTTCGAATTATATTCCTTAATTCTGATAGTTATAATTGCCTCTGTCATTATTTTACTTTCTTTTCTACGCCAAACGCTGCCAAAACATAAATATTTGCCAAGAGGATACTAGACAAGAAATTAAAAAAAGTTGATCATATTATCTCGACACTAGTCTACGCATATAAATGTCAAATGGCAAGATGATTAAACAAAAACTCAACTTCGAAGGCCTTTGTGGCAACGATACTATTTCCACTGCTGCTAATCTACTCTAACTGAAAAAAAAATAATACCAAAGGAAACCACAAAGCCAAATTATTAAACCACGCACCATTACTAAAATAAGTGTCCCTAATTCCCCAACATTCTGTGAATACCTGTCGTCACTTCTTATATAAGTAAACATTTGTTGTTGTGTAAATAAACAAGTAGGTTACGAGCAACACACACAACTTAGCAATAAACATTTCGCTTTTTTGCAGCGGGCATTGCACTTCGACACAGAACCACCGGTGGTCGGCCCGGGCGGTCCTGGCCTTGAAAAGTTTGCCCTTCGCTCCGTCCGTGGCGGCAGAGTTTCCTGAAAGGGAGCAGCCAACTTTGAAGCGCGAACTCCTGAATTTAGTTTCCATTGAACGAAACGGTTTTCTCACTAGTTATGGTTTAGATTTTGGAACAATCGTCCAAAATAGCGCTCTAAAATGGAACGGTGTTGCTAATATAGAGATCGACTGATTAAAGTTTTGCCAACGCAGAGATATTTATCAATCATGGCCGTATTAAAATATCCGGCCATGACCGGGCTGAGGGTTGCATAGCTCGTTTAAAGTGAAATTACTTTATTTATTGAAGTCGTCAGTAACATGGACTTCCTTGCACAATAAATGTTTATTAATATATATATATATATATATATATATATATATATATATATATATATATATATTTATAATATATCAAAAACTATCTCGTCTAGAATCATCGTTATAGTTTTTACATTTTAATTTTGTTACTTTCATTACTTTTCAGAAAAATATTTGTTTCCTAAATTTTGGGTTCAATAGTTTGAGACCCTTATACTAGCCCTTTGACATGACACACCATATTATATGTGAAATTTTAAAACTGTATGTGGAATATTAAAAAAAGATTTCTTCGGTCTATAATAAAGCACACTTTTGGGTGACAATACTTACAATACAGTACTTATATAATATGTATTAATAGACGCTGATGTTTTCTTTCAAGATTTAAGAAACCATTCTGGAGCTTAAAATGAAAGATGCGTTAATGATTTTATTTATTATTAAACCTGTATTAAATTTAGACAGGTATATAATTATTCACTATAAACATATTTTCTTATGAAATATGTTTATAACATTTAATAGGTATAAAATAGACCTAAATTTCACTAAAACTAAAATCTGGAACCGCTGTAGTTTTTCTGTAAACTTCAATGGGAAATTAATAATCGCAACCCCTTCAGAAATTCAATAATTATAAAACGTCAAATTGCTATTGCAATGGTTTTTTTTTTGGAAAAACGCAATGCATCTGTTTACTTTTTATCATCAGAAGCTGCACTCAACATCTAAAGCTGCACTGGCAAAATTTAATATTCAATTCAAAAAGAAGTATTGTTAATAAAAAAGAAAACTTCTGAAGAAAATAATAACAACAGTAATAAAACTGACCACACTCAATTTTACGTGCATTGATAATAGTAAAAACAATTTTCGTCACAATTTTTACTTGTAAGTTTCAATTTAACATGTATACTAAATTAGGATTATCTTTATATACTATATCGTTTGATATCCCGATACATAAAAAAAATAAACTCACAGAAACGAAGATACGTTTTTGTGGCCAATAGTTTATTTATATATATATATATATATATATATATATATATATATATATATATATATATACATAACGCAAAAACTACAGAATAGATTTTCATGAAGTTTTCAATGATGTACAGCTTAGGGCAAATACGCAATAAAATAAGACAAAATTATTTTAAGTAAATAAAAAATTTACTTGTATCACTATATTAGGTCAAATACTCATACTTGTATTGTGAAGAGTCTGGAGAAAATTAAATATATTTAAACTGATGTAAATCACAACGCCACAATTTTCAAAAAAGTGTGAACTTCATTCATAAAAACTCACGAATGAAGTCTTCTTTAGACATAAACGTTCATGTCACTACTTCTTGCCTTCTAGTTTCTCCTTCTGACGCGCAGGTCTGTGCCTATATTCCCATTCTCATATGCGTTACAGAATTATAACATAAAAGAATAACTCAGACGTCGCTAAGCAAGTTTCATTTCAAAAACCAACGATCGTAACGAATCAAACAAGCCCAAACTCAAAATTAATCCAAATTTGAGAGGCTTTCATTATATAATTGTGAACTTGCTACTTTCAGTCCCAAAAATGTTAGCTACACTCACTTAAACTCATGTATACCTTTTTTATCTCTCTCATATATTACATAATGTTGCCTTAACAGAATAACTCAGACATAAGTAAAGAAATTTCACTTCCAAAACGAAACGGAAGTTAACCTACTGAGAAAATTTAATAGATTGAAACTGGGATAAATATTATTTTCTGTACTTTTTCCAATTTTAATCAACAATGAAATTTCCTAAACAGCTTTCATCTTAGTTCACATCTTAGTCGTGTGAACCAATTCATAAGAAAAGCTTGTTTAAAATATTTACAAACACTAATGAAAAAAAGTTTATTACTTACTACTTTATATTCTTTTACGATAAATCCAAACTTGTGGGATAAATAAGTATCGAACATATATCACTTCTAATGTAATCTGAAAAGAGATGAATTAATATTAAATTTAAAAGGATATGAATGACAATAAAAATAAATAATTTACTACCGATTTGGTGACGTTTCCTATAATTAATTCTAAATAAATATTCCACCTAAGCCCCAAAATATGACATACGCAAATGCTTTTCTACAAAAACTTGAATCCAACGTCAACTATGTAATGTTCAATAAAATATTTGATACAACTGACAATTCCAAAACAAACAGAATTTATCACTACTTTTCAAAATATAACGCAAACAGTCAAATACATCCTGAAATAGGTAAAAGAGAAATTTAGATTTTCCCCAAATATGTGTTATGTTGGGCAGAGATTTTCAGTTAAAAGTGAAAGATTTTTCAGTAAAGTAGCTGACAACTGTTGGTTTCATTCTGGTTGAAATGAGGCCTCTTTACAAGGAAAACGAAGTTTCTATTTTCATAACATCACTGTTTTCATTTATGAAATCTAACTGAACGTTGTGGTAATTTTAAAAGTAACATTTTGATTAATACGCGTATTAGATAAAATTAAACATAAGACACCATACATTCATTTTAGGTAGTATCACCCACTAGGTCTCTCCCCTTTCTTTTTAATTCAAGTTGTCCTTTTATTTTATGACCGATATCGACCTTTGGTTCTTATTGAGTGGAAACTATTGCTTGTATATTAATATTGTTTTAAATACATAAGAAGAAATAAAGAAAAAAAAACACAAACAACGCCAGAATCTATGAATTAAGAATTCAATAAAGTATAATAATATAAAAAAAATTGCTTAATTAAAGAGAGTACGAATGAACATATTAAAATATTTACATTCAAATAGAATAATACTCGCAATATTTAAAATGAAAATAATTTTTAAAAGGTAATATAAATCCAATGGAATATCAGAAAACTTACAAACTTTTTTTGTGAATTTATTTTGAAGAAGTCTCGGAAGTTGTCAGAGTCAACACTGATATAATTATTATATGCCTGACTGACAACATTATACACAGCAACACTAAAATTTCACCTAAAAGTTGAAGGTTAGCAGTATACTCTAAATAGTGATAGATCATGTTATGCATTCCGTTATTTTATTAACATTAAAATGCAGTTCATGGTCCAAAATTCACTCATTCGCGAAACCGATTTCACAAAAGAACATTGCTTCTTATATTATGTGAACCTAAATTAAAATGGTTTCATTAGTCAGTTTCAGGAATGTAGTTAAATTAACAACCATGTAATTAAACATTAACCTAATGGTGTTACGTTTGACTGAACGAGGCAACGTAAACAACAGCAACTAACACGCGCAAAACCAGAACCGTTTTGTAAACTTTTGTAAACTTTGTAAATAGATCCAAAACAATTATTTGCATATAAAGGCTCTGACCAAATAGTGTACCCAGTTTCAGCAGGTCTAGATAGAAGAAGGATCGGACTCGCGAGAATATACGAAACTTCTGGTACGAAACTTCGGTAAAGAATAAAAATCTAAGCATTTTAGTAAAGATTTTGGAAAAGAAATTTCTCGTCAACTGTTTCCCAATGTGAGAAAACTATAAACTTAAAATTATACATATATTAAAATCATATATATTTTTATGTTAAAATTAAGTAAAAGTACTGGTGTAGGTTAGGTCTACGGATATTCTGAAACAAATAATTATTTCAAAAATTTGTTTCTATAGAAACCATAAATACTTTTAGGCCTGCGCTAAAAGTTGGAAACTTTCACAGTTGACCGTGTAACCTAATTGATAAATTCAGAAGACTCAACGGACCGTGTCTGCCGAATGAATTCATTTATGAATAATCGACTCGGGGCTAAGTACAATATCACCTGGCGCAAGTGCTCGCCAACGCCACGCTCTGAACATGAAAAAGTAATCAGTTTGCAATTAAAAACGGTAACGCAAGTCTCTGCACGAGCTGGCTGCACGGAACTTTCATTATTCAACTTAATCATACACGCTTCCTTATGTCGGAACGAACATTCGTCATAAATAAGCGCGTATGATTCAGTTATGAATTGTTTGATTGAAGAACAAAGATACTAAATATTTGATTGCGCTTTTAAGGGCTCTAGCATTTATTTTTCAGGACTGGTTTTGCTATATACACACACACACACACACACATATATATATATATATATATATATATATATATATATATATATATATATATAAAGGGTTACTGGCTGGTTATATGCCACGATCCCTTTAAGGAATTTTAGGAGAATAATCTTATTACAAAAAACTAAGTCGGAGATTTGTTAGAACTCTTCGGAGTTTTGTTAAACCATTACTTAGACAAAAGAAATTCCAGTAGCAAAGCTATAAATTAACATAGGCTTGTAAGTAGCCTTGTCATAAAACATCAGAAAGGTTCCGAGAGTGCAGTGCTATTTCATTTGGAATAATGTTTGTTTTTTACTCTTGTTTGTTTGACAATAAGAAGAATGGGTTCGGAAACCAGTACATTTGCTATTTATAACATTATTCATCATTAGATAAGACGAAAAGCTCTATCCCTCAAATTGAGACTACAAGTAATTAGTTTGCTTCTACCACTTTTGCCTTGCGGATGCGTCCTAAATGCACATTCAGTTTTATTTTGGAATTATTAGACTTGGCTTTGCTTATTGGACTGTTTGTGTTTTCTATTGTGACTCGGCTTGTGTACTGAACTGTGAGTGATTGCTCTCCCGACGACTTGATGCTATTAAAGGACTGTCATGGCTGCAATAGAAAATCATTTTCGACATCTGTACTTGAACGAGACATACGCTGATATCATGTATGTTGTTACGGACATTGTGACAGCAACGTTGCAGCTGCTCGTCGTGAGTATCGTCATCGATTTCCTGGCCGACGGACATCTGACAATACTGTATTCATTGGCATGTATCGACGAATTAGAGAGACTGGACGTGTGCAAAGGCGATGTATACTCAAAGAAGAAACTTTTCGTTTTTTTTCAAGAAAACCCCACAATATCTACAAATGTTGTGGCGATCCAACTAGGTATGTCGCAATGGAAAGTGTAGTTTACTGTCCACACTCCAGGATGATATCCATATCATTATGCAACCGTGCATGTAATCGAAGAAGGAGATCCTGTCAGACGGTTAAACTTCTGCAGATTCATTCTAAATACTGACGCAAAGGATCTCATGTTTATCAGAAAAATATTGTGGATAGACGAGTTGAAATTTGACCAAGATGGCATTACGAATCACCACAGCGCATTTTTAGGCCCCAACAGTATATGGAAACCCAAACAAAAAGAGACCAATAGGATCATAGCGACATTTTTCGTTCAACGTGTGGATGGGAATAATTAACGACAATTTAAATGTAGAGGCATACGAACAGTTCCTAAGGGAATATATAATTGGGCTACTTCAAGAATTGCCTCTGGAAACAAGATGGAGAATGTTTTATCAACATGACCAATGTCCTATACATTTTATAATTACTGTGAAATAGTGGTTGGATAATGAATTTTCCAAACGGTAGATGGACAGAGGAGGACGCATCCCTTGGCTGGCAAGATGCCCAGACCTGACATCGATAGACTACTACGTCTGGAGGCACATGAAGAGTTTGGTATATGACGTATCGCCTCATAAGAATAAATTTATCAAGTTCTGTAGCAAAAACTCAACTAAGGAAAATAATGCGAACCTTTACCCTAAATAGAAGCTCACATTTTGAAAACAAATTGTAAATACCTTCTATAATTATTTTATTTTCAGAAATATTTTAAAATAAAGCACTTTTTTTTAATTTAGACAAGAAGATGATTTTCCCCTTTCACAAAAATAGTTAAATTCGTTCAATAGTTTTGTAACTTGAGTTACATATTTGTATCTTATTAGATAGCTAATAATACGTAGATGTTTTTAAAATGTTCCGCCGACTATCAGTGACTTTTTGCAGAAATAAATCGTTTTTTTAAGAATTTGATAAAAATGATGAAAGGTCTTTAGTTACGGAGCTCATATTAAAATAATCGTACGGATTATTTAAATATGCTGTTTATAACGTATAAAATGTATGATACGTTTTAAATAACTGTTTATAACGTATCATATTGTATACAAAGTAGAAAACAAAAGTAAATACCATCAAATTTCATTGTTTTCTTTTATTCATTTTTAAAGATGTCTATCCAGATTTTCTGAAAAGTTTATAAAAATACAATTATCTCGATTACGGTCTATTTTTGTATAATGTACTTAGGGGCCATTTGGTTGCTAATGACCTCTTCTAAAACCCTTCGAAGGGATCATGACATGTAACCAGTAACCCTGTATATATACACAAAACGTCTCCTTTCCAGGTAATGAACTTGATTTTCGCCAATAAATTACAAGCTGTAACTCCAAGAATACACTTATGAGCTAGATGGACTAAGGTGCCAGATACTAAATGTATGTTATATATATATATATATATATATATATATATATATATATATATATATATATATATATAATACTCCCATGGGACTTTAGTTCATCTAGCTTGTCAGTGTATTCTTGGAGTTGCAGCTTTTAATCTGTTGGCGAAAATCAAGTTCATTACCTTGAAAGGAGACGTTGTGCGGAAAAATGGATCATTGCGATGAAACTCAATTAAACCTTTTTGTCTGCGTATCACAAGGATTACCTCTGTGAAATTGGTCGTATATATACGAATGTTTAGCAAAAAACATTTGAACGTTTCATAAATTTATTTGCCTACACCGACAAAGGAGACAAAGAAAACAAGACTCAAATTAAAATTACATTGGTCTAATTTTATTCAACATGGAATTTTTTAAATAAAGATACTGAAATATTAATTTCATAAAATAAATATTTCAGTATTTTTATCTATAATTTATCCTACAATAGAATTATTTAAATTTATATTTGATTTGTCACTTTTTGTTTCTCTCAAAGAAGTTTATCAAAAACTACTTAAGGAGTTCCACAAAAATTGTGAAGAAACAAATAACTATATACATTATTTTCCACCTAAATCAAATACTTCAAAGGAAACCATGATAAAATGATCATTCTTCAAAGAAGGGAGCCCTTTATTAATTTATCGATTAACTGAGTAGACAATTACCTTATACCAATAATGGTTTGCTTTCTTTTAAATATTTTCTTTTTCTCAATATTCTATTAACTTTTTCTTATATATCTTTTAAATTTATTATTTTAGTGTTACTCAAACACTTTATCCTCCATAACAATTACATAGGTATATATTTTTTTAAACTAGAAAGCAATTTGTACTACATCATTTTTTACGTTTTCGTTTCATTGATTCATTTATAAGAGCAATCCATTTCTTTTAGCACTAATCTTCTCTTTCCCTGACTTCCCCAACTAATATTTTATATTATATACATATTCTGCTCTTGAAGTACCCGCCTCGTATCACCGGGGTTAATAGATAATAAATGTCGCAGAAAATTAGGCATATGCATAACCAAGAGGGAGGTAAAATAAGGTCACACACAAAAGGACAACATGCCTCTCTCTGTAAGGGTGAACCAAGTCGCTGCGTTCTTGGCCCTACTAAAGTGACTCATTCATTGTCAACACACAGTACCTGTAGGGGTGAAAATTTGTATCCTCAACGATCGATTTTATAACAAGTTTAGCAAGAACCGAACTATCGAGTTACAACCTTTCTACTTTCGAATGCTTTAATCATTCGTTCCTTTATTTACTTGCATTGAGTAATAAAACTTGATAGTGGAAACTGCTAGTGGAACTTACTAGATATCCCGTACTTCACGGGATGTGCCAATTTTTAGGGCTACATGCTTTTTAAGCTGCTTGATTTTTTGACGGTACTAATTATTAAAAGATATTAAATTCAAAAGCCACAGCGAGTTTTCGAACATGACGGTGGTATTAATTGGTTTTAATATATAAAAGTAAAAAATTAATAGTTAGTACACGGAAAGACACTATAAATATTTCAATTTTTTCAAAATGATACAACTAAAAATTAAATAGAAACCAAAGTTAGTTTTTCTAAGTTTTATTACTAAAATAATAAGACTGCCTATTGATTTTAAATGTTTTATTGAGAATGTTATTTACCAGGTTTTGCGACACACTACCCATATATTTATAATGTTAGATAATGACGATATATTTCATCAAAATTTGTTTTATTCATAATTGACATATGATGCTCTTGTACAACTGCGATCAGACTATGGACATTCAGATCTGGCCAACAGATTTCCATTATTAAAAGATAATAAATAAGGCATACATGCATCTCAGTAGTCAATTGAATTATTTCAGTTACCCAAAATTTGTAGTTAATCGGTTGGTTAATACCCTTGACTTCTTTGCAGAACTTAGGAACTTAGGAAAGCAGAGACCCCGAGCACCACACAATTCCGTAATGCATACCAGCGGATAGTGTATAATATGTATATCAATAATATAGAGTATCCAAACCCTGCGCTTTATGCTTGGTACCCGTAACACAAAGTTTCGTAACCTCCAACGAAAAACCCGTTGAGGACCAGAAGATTTGCTATATTTTGTGTAGCATATAAACTTACAGGCTAAAACTTGTCCTTTGTTTTGTAGTCCTACTGTAAGTACAAATACTAACAGATACATCGTTGATTTGTACCACAGGAACCAGTTCAAAATTAGGTTCTTTTTCTCATTCATCATTTTGGTGCGTATCTTATGCTTTTTAGTTGTAGAAAGTTAATAATTGAAATCCGAGTGTGATGCAAAATGATTGCAACAATTCTTTTTTAATTTATGTTCTCATTCTAGTATCAATTTATTATAATACGTAGTCCTATTATAGTACCTTTTTTTATTATAATACCTATAAAAGCAAGTGTCTCCTTTATGCACCTTTTTACTCTCGTCCTGATGACATTTTCTCTATCTTAGATTATTCGAAAAATAGTTGCATATAACTGGGGTTGACGTAAATACAAATTTCAAGAAATAGTTTTTCATCAGATATGATAGAAAAAGGGAACGTCCAGATATTTTGTAATTTTTACGATACCATTAATATTTACGTTTTTGTTTACAAAAAACATCAGAATTGCAGTTAAAATATCATCTTTTGAAACACCACCTGATTTTTTCACACTTTTTCACATTTCTCATTTTTAGATACAATTTCGGATTTTCTGATTTCTGAATTTGAAGAAATAGTTTTTCATCAGATATAATCGAAAAAGGGAACGACCAGATATTTTGTAATTTTTACGATGTCTTTCATATTTACGTTTTTGTTTACAAAAAACATCACATAAAATATCATATTTTGAAACGACACCCGATTTTTGCACACTTTTACACATTTCTCATTTTTAAGATACAATTTCGTACGTTATAATCAGTCATTCCGGGGGGGTTCCGATGCATCGTGTATTTTTCTGTATATGTACATTGTGCATTATCTATATACTATCATCACAGTCAGGGGGGGTCAGGCTTGGCAGCCTTGGATGGACCCCAGTTTTCTCAAAAGTTAAACGCCATACTGATCTCAAATTATTCAGTTCTTTATATTTGAAATAGTGAAGTCTTTAACAAGTTTATCAACGGATCTGAGATTAGCTCAACTTCTTGCTCTGATACCAATCGATTTGGTCAAGAAAATTTTTCTTTCGTTCTTTGTACATTCATCCAGATTGCAGTTTTTGCCCATTTAAATCTTTGAATCTTATTGAATTTTGTGATGACCTGTTCTTTATATAACAAAATTACTTGTTATATAAAGAACAGGTCATCACAAAATACAATAAGATTCAAAGATTTAAATGGGATTTAAAAGATTTAAATTATTTTCTTGTTTTTTTTTAAAGCTTCAAATTTTAAAATCCATTCGCACCATCAATTTATACGTTCCATCAAAAATAATTCTCAAAACCCTTCCTTCAGAGACTTTGAAAACCTTTCATGTTTTTGAATTAGTGCGTACGTGAGCACTAAATATCTAAATACTATAAGTATCTAAATACTATAAGTATCTAAATACTATAAGTAATAAATATTTTAGTTATCCTCTTTATCGGAATTGATTTAAGGAAATATATGAATACCTTGGTTTGCTGAAACCCATGTAAATGTTGGTTTGCTGTAGTGATCCTCCTGTGTATTTTTGATGAGATGCAGCTATTCATATTTCTTTTTGAATCTGTTTCTCCATTATCTATACGTGTTTTCCCTAATTTTTTGAAGTTGCTACTAAGCCGATTCCGGTGAAACTTTTTCTTGTATAATGAAAAAAAAAGTGGTGGTTAATAGGTTAGGCATCTAACAATTTAAGTTTGTTTTTATTACTTTATTTTAATTATTATTTTTCTCGCAAACATTTTGTTTAATTCATCACTTTGTATTTCTGCATTTATTGGCTTATCGATCCTTTTTTGTCTGAAAACCACAAGCGAGGGCGCTACTAATAAAGTTTTGGACTATAAAACTTAACCGCGATTGGTTAACTTGTTTGAAGTCGCTCTGATCTGTCATTAACAATTTGAATTCACTTGCTGTTATGTGGTAATCAAGTAACGTGTGTGAAAATCATACATTTTTGGATTTCGTCATGACTTGTAAAAAATTACTTTATATACGTTGTCATTACATTTTTGCTGTACTCTGTGAGCGAGAAGTAGGTCATGATCTAAAACCAATTGAAAGTATCGTATGATTAAGAAATTTTGGTGGAGGAACACCCTGGAGTGATAACGCCTAGCACTGTAATTACTGGATGATGACGTTAGAGATTCACGTAAGTGAGTGCGACATTGTCTTTGCTAGAACGTCTGAGTAGGGAACGTACAATATTAAGGAAATACTCATACTTCCCAGGTACCTACTCAGGTTTCCTAGGTATAACCCTACCTCGGTGCAGGCTATTTACACCCCTCAACACTTTTATGGTTTTTTAAGCCTAATATCTGCTAGCATAATTAATGTTTATACAAACACTTGGATATTTATAGAATTATTACGTTATTGTTGATAAAATTCTCGAAATACCTATAGTTTTCTAGCATATACAGGTATATTTATTTATTTATGTACTTTAATGTATCGAATTGATATATATGGCGGATTTCTTGCTACGAGAGCAATCTCTTACAGCCCACCACACAGTATACTTAATAATGAAACATGTACTTCAGATATTAAGTTAATATTATTTATTCAGGATAAAGTTAAAATTTTAGATCTTTCGAATTAATTGAATTAATTCGAACATCGACTTCGAGTATTAATAAACTATAATCGACCTCGAACAAGCAAGTCCTATGCAAAGGTCTCGTACGCATACAGACAAATCGTCCTCGCGAGTAATCAGAACTGAAATACTTCGACACCAACGCGATCTTCCATGAAGTGTTGTTTATTCTGTAATAATTCTGACCACTTTGTTACTCTTTGTTCTCAGTTTAAAGATCTAAATTTGCCAGAAGCCTGATTTGAATCAATAAAATCGAAAAATTATTGTGTAAATTACTTAAGGGGATTACAAACTGTGTCTTCATGTAAATATTTGGTACTTTGTGAGTTATGCGAAAAGTGTCAGTAAAAATTGTTATATTTTGACAAAGATAAATATAAAATCAAATGTAATATACATATAAATCATTTTTAAATAAATTTGAGTGATGAGTTGTTACCGCGAGCAGCGTCTTCTCTGGATTGCTCTGCGCCTCAAAATATTGATGTCGCATATTATAACGCGATGCAACAGCTTAAACACTTGTCATTATCGTTACGTGCCAAAGCCAAAACCTAATTCTATTATTTTTCTGTCAACTACTCAAGAATATGCAAAAACCAAAAATTATCATAAAATAATAATCAAATATCTGATCGATAACGGTTCACGGAACCTTTATATATTAATACCTGACCTGAATTTTTTTAGTCCAGAAGGGACGGAATGCATAAATTTATTCGCTGCTTCTGTAACTCAGTCTGAAGATGGATGAAGGTATTCTGTTGCCTTCTTCCCAAGGAACTGGATAAAAGGCTAATTAAAGTGGCCAATATTTGGATGCCGACTTATGATGCTGGAGAAAAACTTTAACAAATCCCTTATTGATGTAAGAATTACAACAATGTTCTGAAAGGATATATTTATTCCTGAAGTCTAAAAGGATATAATTATTGTGGGGTCCAGTATGTCAGATGATGAATATAACATTCTACATCACGCTGTCACGCGTCCCGATTAGCCTTTGCTTCAGGTTGTACTTGATGTAAGTGCAAAAATGCATACATGAATGTTCTTAAACGACAACCTTTATAATGGTCCTAATTTACAGGCCGATTTATTTTCATTACTGCTTAACTTTCATCTTTTTTCAATTGCAATAACTTTCGATATTCAGCAAGTGTATTTGCAAATTGATAATATTAATGACAATTTCAAATATTTAATAATCTTGTTTTGGACCCATAGTAACAATTCGTATGAACTCTTGAATTTAATCTTGTTCCTTTTGACCTTAAATCAAGCCCGCATTTGGCTATGTGTATAATTCTAGCTCATGATATGAATCCTTACTTCTCTGATGCTGTTAAAGTAGTGGATTCCAAGCTTTAATATCTAAAGATCTAAGATCTAATAGATCTAAAGATTCTAATTATAACTGAGGGGTTCACATTGGCTGAAAGTCCCCTTATTCAAGTCCAGTGTCTTTGATTTGGTTAAATGGACCGATTTCTCTCTTAAGTTACTAGCGAGCCACACTGATTCACATCGCAACTCAGTGGACTTCACAGATGATTCTAACAATATGTCAAAAGTAATAGGCCTTTCATGAGAGCCAGCTAGTGACCGTTTCTTTGTCACGTCTTCTTTATACAAAAATAATACTTTCCATAGTTATCCGCTTATTTAATATCATCGGTTTGATTGCTCTTGTAATCGTATATGCCAAAGTACTTATGAAAGAACTGTGACTATACGATATTGTTTGGGATGAAAAAACGTATTAAGAAGTTCTCAGGGTTTACGGATGTATTACCTTAGTTCTCAAGACCCTTTGAGAATACCAGGTCATGCAGAAGTCGTCGAAGACTACGCCCTTCGGATTGCAGCTTACTGAGATTCTAGTAGGAATGTTTATGTTTGAATCATTTTTTTACACACAACTGACTTTACTAGGAAAACTTCGATCTGATTGCTGTACGCGAAATTCAAGGTCTTCCCCGCCTTTGAGTTATGAGCTGCGGTCTTAATGTCAAAATTAGTACGGACTGTTCATGATACATACCACAGTCGTATCTTTATTACAGAAACATACGCTTTTTCTGACTCTACAATCGCACTCTCGTGGACACACGAATCTCCGCATCGTTGGTCGGTGTTTGTAAGTAACCGTGTGGGGCAATGGCAGTATCATGAACTTGCCTCTTAAAGGCTTTTATCACGTCGCAGGCATCGAGAACCCTTGCGACTGCCTTTCTTGTGACATATTACCTTCACAGCTCGTTTCACATGATTCATGGTGGAACGGCCCATTATGGATTCACCAGCCTCCATTTCAATGGTCAGTTCAACCATTTTCTCCCATTAATAACATTTTGGGAGAAAATGGTGAAAAATGGAGAAAATGGCGAATTGCCCGAAAACAAAACTAATGTGTTAATGGCAACTATTTAATGTGAACAACCGATCTTTCAATTTCCACTTGTGATAAGATATTACGCGTTGTCGTGTATATTTTTCGATTTACAAGGAAAGCCCCACGTATTTCAGGTCTAAAGAAGGTTAAGTCTTATTCAAAGAAGCTACATAATTTATCTGTTTTCATTGATAAAGATAACGTTTTAAGGATGACTTTCCCACGTCTGAAAAGTGCTGATGGGAAAACACCCTGAAGCGATAACGCCTGCCACTGAAATTACTAGATGGTGACGTTTGATATTCACGTTAGTGAGTGCTTCATACACACTCTGAGTGGACAACGTACTATATTAAGAAAATACTGATACTTCCCACGGTAAGTCACCCTACCTTGGTATTGGCTACTTACACGCAGTACCACTAATTATAAAACCGCTTTTTATAGATATTAACAACACGGAGTCATAAATATGTTTTTATAGATATTAACAACACGGAGTCATAAATATGTTTTTATAGATATTAACAACACGGAGTCATAAATATGTTTTTATAGATATTAACAACACGGAGTCATAAATATGTTTTTATAGATATTAATAACACGGAGACATAAATATGTTTTTTTATATATATTAACAACACGGAGTCATAATTAGTTAAAACTACTATTTTTATTTTTAAAACGTAACTAACCATTTACGTTCTGAATCCTTCACAACTATCATCAAGTTGATGTTCATTTTCAAAAATGTTGTAGATCATTAAAAGCAATTATAATTTTCAATTATTCAAAATAAAAATAAAACTACCGACCTTCCTCTTATCAGTGCAACTTTATACGCTTTTCATATTTTTTTATTACTGGTAGCGATAAGAAAATTCCGAATAAGGAAATTCCGAAAATCTTCGGAAAGCTTTATTGTAATTTATATTCTGTAATCCCGTATATTACCATTTTATTATTTCATACCTAATTGTATAAATTTAGGTATGAAATAATAAAATACGGGATTACAGAATATAAATTACAATAAAGCCTTCCGAAGATTTTCGGAATTTCCTTATTCGGAATTTTCTTATCGCTATATA
Source organism: Druceiella hillmani (assembly GCA_039881145.1). Lineage (NCBI taxonomy): Eukaryota > Metazoa > Arthropoda > Insecta > Lepidoptera > Hepialidae > Druceiella > Druceiella hillmani. Next base: position 10,831,364 of record JAYKKI010000011.1, on the reverse strand, counting down.
TCATTTTAACATACATTGTAATCAAATAAATTTAAATTTCATTTTTATTTCTTAAACACGTTAAATTAGTATTCGGATGGTTATATTAACAAAGTGTCTCTATTCTTTACTTTTATTCACAAGAATTATATAATCTTTAGGAAAATCGCCTTATTTCCTAAAGACGAACGAAATTCAAAAACACAGCGCCCGCAGCCCCTCTCACCGTGTTATGAGTACAACTGCACCTAAATGTCCTGAATTAGATTCAGATCATTATATTATATACATATTCAAATAATAAATAAATGAACAACATGTTTCAACTTCCATAAAAAGCGTAATTGGACGAGGATGCCTGTTTGAAGGAATGAAATATTTCAAAAGCACAACTCTACCCGGCTCGAAGAGGGCGCGGGGAGGGCACAGAGAGGGCGATTTAGACGCCAGGGCCTGAAGCGGATTAATCCCAACTTTGTTTGGAGCACTGCTGAAATTGGGCCGTAAGCCTTCGAAACCTTTTTCGTCTGTTTCCCAGCTAAATCGGTTATTCGGTTAGGTAAGTACGTCCAATAACGATTCATAGATAACATGCATGAGTCGAACAAGTTTAGCTTATAACGTCCCGTTTCTGGGCACCCTTTAAACGTTTAAATATATCTCTGTCGGTCTGCAGCCTCGGTAAGCTTACCGGCTTTTATTATATATCAATTTTAGGATTCCGTCCTAAATGTAAAGGACCATTAGAAAAGTGCACCTGCCATAAGTACATCTATACGTCTACATAAGTACATCTGTACGTCTACATAAGTACATCTGTACGTCTACATAAGTACATCTGTACGTCTACATAAGTACATCTGTACGTCTACATAAGTACATCTGTACGTCTACATAAGTACATCTGTACGTCTAAAATAGTCTAATTTTTTAATAAAATCCGGAACTACGGAATAAGAAAAAATTAAAAGAAAAAAATTATTTAAATAAAAATTTAAAATTTAAAAATTAATGAAACGATTCACAGTAAGGATGAATAAGAAGAGAATTTACACATTTATACTTATTAAATATTTATTATTTTTATCAATTAGCCATTAACAAATACAACACTATACGAAATTGTTTTTAAAAAAAAATTCGAATCGAGACATGTGGAATAAAATACATTGAAACCACATAAGATTTTTTTTAATTTGTAACTTAAATTTTAAACATTAATTTTGTTTTCGGGAAAATTCCCGAAATTCGGAGGTATCTACCCGTCAATAACACTTAACCGTGGTCCAAATTTAAAATATTTGCGTCAAATAATTAGAAATGTTTTGCACAACTCGTCTCGTAATACAGTGAATCATAAAAAAGATTAAACGACTAAACGGCAACAGGAGATATCTAACAAAACCGCCATCAAATATCTTACGAAACCACAGGTTGGCTTAAACACCTATTACAGCGGCGTTATCATTACAACCCTAAAACCGCCAAATCTCGCAGATAATTCTCCACACATACACACCGAATATAATAACTCCACAATGCAATTACGTGACTTTTTATCAGCGCCCCTGTCGCTCCGCGCTAAACCCTTCGCTGGCAGCCATTTGCCGCAAGCACACGAGCGTATTCTTAACTGGATCAGATCTCGCACACCACGTAATTTATGTGAAAATAATATTTAGAAACAAATATTGCTGATATATTTATTAACTTGGATTAATTTTCTGTTAAATAGAAAAAGGGCAGAAAAAATCGAATGAAAAGATTGATACGGTCATTTTTGGTCTAGATAGCAAAGTAATTCTTGATTGTCTCAATACAGTTGAATAGTTTTGGTGAGTAAATATGACAAATTTTTTTTTCCAGCATAAACTGAGATAGTAACACCTTTGTGGAAAAGCGTTTTCACTAAGTACCATGCTTACTAACTCTCTTTTTCTCCTTATACAACTTTCCAAAATACAACATTTTTCTTTGAACATAAGGCCACAAAAAATTCTGATTTCTGAAAACATTGGTCCATTAACCATGACTTGATATTACCATCACAGTTGATACTATCATACAAAAAATTCCACATATTTTCTAAAATACTGCCATTGAGGATGTACTAACATCTTACTGCCTGCAGAGGCTGTGAAACGTATAAACATTCGGTCTATGAACCGATATGAATAAAATATTAGCCATTGAACAGTTTGCTTACGTGAATTCAATTCAAACTTAAAAATCACTGGGAAGAGTTTAACGTTAACTGTTAAATAACGTGAATCTTGTACAGCAACTTTTATACTACGCATGTTTTAAATACAATATTATTAGCAAGAGCTATTGTTAGAATCGTTTTCGAAGAGATCTTAGTAGTATTGTAAGACAAGGATACACCCACAAAATTGTTAACAGAAATGTATTTCCCAGTTATATTTTTGTGATCTTAACTTCGTTTAGCTCACGATCTCAAACTCATTTAATAAACAATACTTTGTCACACCCCCGACTCTCCATACGGATAGATTTAATAGCCTACACTATTACATACGTACTCGCCTATCCGTATCCATATGTGTGTGTGTGCGTAAATGAATGTAGGGCTGCCTGCAGCGTGTAGATAAAGAATATTTACTACTACTACATATCGGTCTCGATCGTTGCGGACAATCGCGCCGATCGAGCGAGTTGATGCTACACGTCAGCAATATAGCTGTTCCGTTTTCTAACCAATAGAGTCGATCGAATGATTGTCTCTATAGCACCCTGACGCAGTAACTTTGTACTGGCGCGCACGTCTTTATTATTACATAGTTTTAAAAATGTAATTATATAAATAAATATTTTACTCTATACATTTAATTGTACGAAAGTGATTTGATAATAATAATATTAAGATAGCATTTGACGAAAGATACTTGGTGTGGATCGTAAAAACGAAATAAAATCCTAAATGAAATAAATTTTGTTCATTTATAAATGTGATACACTGAAATATTGTCTTTGTTGTACTTTTGATTTGTTTAGATATGTTTTATATAAAGGATCTCTTATAAAACCGTATAATAAACCTATGACCGATACTACGCGGGGTATCCTCGTAGTGGCGTTCAAACAAAACAATGGATTTTAAGAACAGTTTGAAATTTAAAATTGTTGTTTGTGACATTTTTATAAACATAATATTATAGGTGCTAACCAAATAAGTTGGTGATACAAAACAAAATTATTTACCACAAACAAAAAAACGGAGACAAAACAATCTCCTATGCTTAGTGATTTTATTGCTTTCTAAGCATTCGTACACAGTGCAATAATGGACCATTATATTGAATTATTATCAAACGCGCACGCACCAAACGGCAACCTAAGAATGCGTACTCTTGATCGTACCAGATAAATTGGCGGGGGGAAATGAGTGTCACTTCTTAACGCAGTAATAGTTAGTTAGTAGTTAGTCTTTGACATCATAATATTAGAAATGCATACGAATTGAATATTCACGCCCCCATATGTGTCTCGATACCTTTTTCAACCCCACCTTAATGACTTATTTGAAAAGGTATCATCGTTAGAGTGACATATGATACTCGAGCGATTATTGCGACTAAAGCGTCCAATCGTTACGGTCCCTCGCATTAAGGGTATAATGAAAGTAATATCCTACTGCCCTTAAGACCAGCAGTGTCACCTTACATACCTTTTGCACCCACAACAAAATGTTACAGCCGATCACCTGAACGCAAGTATTAGTGCAGAAAAGTCTAAGAAAATGTTTCCTGCTTCAATTTCTGCTCCCTACTCGTTTTATTAAATTATATGCCATGCCAACTACACCGATATGCAATTTTAAACTTTGGCAATAAGTTTCGTAAATTACCAGTGTAAATAAGTTTTGTTTAAAAAAATAAACACATTACATTCAAGAACTTATACATATATCTTCAAAAATAAACACATTACGTTCAAGAACTTATACATATATCTTCAAAAATAAACACATTACGTTCAAGAACTTATACATATATCTTCAAAAATAAAAACATTACGTTCAAGAACTTATACATATATCTTCAAAAATAAACACATTACGTTCAAGAACTTATACATATATCTTCAAAAATAAACACATTACGTTCAAGAACTTATACATATATCTTCAAAAATAAAAACATTACGTTCAAGAACTTATACATATATCTTCAAAAATAAACACATTACGTTCAAGAACTTATACATATATCTTCAAAAATAAACACATTACGTTCAAGAACTTATACATATATCTTCAAAAATAAACACATTACGTTCAAGAACTTATACATATATCTTCAAAAATAAACACATTACGTTCAAGAACTTATACATATACATATATATATATATATATATATATATATATATATATATATATTAAAAGAAACGATTCATACGTTTAGCGCAATTGGATAACCATACTTCAAAAACGACGACCGATTCGTTGATCTTAATCAGCTCGTATCGTCTTCCGCCGTAACGGCAGCGCCGTCAACGTACTTTTAATCAGTTGTTCGTAAATATAAACTTTTACGATCATTTTACGTAACTCGCGCAAAACGACATAATCCTGTTTAACATTTATTTCGTTTGCGAGCGCGAGCCAATAGCGCGAGAACTGGTTATGAATGGATGGCGCTTTTAAATAAGATACGACATATTTTGTATTTGATATCTTACTATAATTTATGTGGCAATATAAGACTTGCTTTGTACAATTCCTCAATCGATCGTGTTTGTCTATTGGAAAAAAGTACTTGTCGCCCATTTTATGCTCATAATTATCAAGAAACTACTATCACATTGAAGGAACTAAAATGGAATATTTATGTAAATATACAATATCCACTAAAGGTTATAACAAATGTATGATGCGATCTATGAATTGCGTCCGTATTGGGAAAATGCTTGCATGGTCACAAGAAAAATATGAACTTTTTTCTTAATATTTTTAGAAAAATTTTTTTAAATCCAAATTATATATTATATATATTTTCATAAGAAAATTAAGATTACTTCCCTTGTCTTAGATGCTTTTCGATCAGAACAAGTCTAAGACATGCGCAGAATGTCTAAAACGTTTTCAACGCAAGTCAGCTATTCCCCAAAGTACTTTGCTTAAACTTTTATACAATGAAATAACAATACAATGAAATAAACATAGTAGGATGTTACTAATTGTATTAAAAAATAGAACTCAATACGGCGCTCAGCATTGAAAACATTAATTTCTAACGTACATTCTGACAAATAGTAGCAAATGTCTCTTGAACGTGCCATTTGAAATCAAGGCACCATCAAATTTGAGGTTTTAAGGCTCCTTAAATGTATATCGCCATTTTCTAGTTAAGTGGTAACAATATAATTCTAAGGTTTTAAGGCTCCTTAAGTGTATATAGCCATTTTCTCCTTAAGTGGTAATACAGCAAATACTACAATATAATTCTAAGGTTTTAAGGTTTCATAAACCACCATTTTCATAAACCATCATGAGAACATCTCAGAATTTCGTCCTTAAGGGGTAATGAACCGTACAACATCAATTCTAAGGTTTTAAGAGTCCATAAGTACATCTTGCCATTTAAAAAAAATAAGGAATGGCTAGCTTATGAACCAGGAATTTGACCTTCAGTTGTCATTGATTCAATCAGGTCTGGGAAAATCTGCCTCATACGATCCTTGGCCTGTTATCGGCGGTATATATCCAGATCCTTGCTATATACTAACGTACGGCTACGAGGCCGCACGCCCTGCTATAGCCTATTAGGTCTGACCTAAACCCTCCAAAACGTGTCACTACCTATTGACATGTTACCTCTGCCGAGCACGAGTAGATCTAGCACTAGAAAGGTTTCGTTCACCCTTAGGCACTTATAAACATTTAAGGGTATATAGTATTTCCATAGCATGGTGCATATTTAAAAAAATATACGTTCGGGGATAATCGATATAGTTTCCCTACAATCTTTGCGCAGGCTTCTAAAAATCCTATTTTTTCATAATTTTAGGTTGAGTAGTTTCCGAAATAAGGGAGAGAACATATTTTTTTGCATATTTTTCAGTATAGCTTCAGAAAATTATGAAAAAAAATATTTCAAGCCCTTATTCTTAACACATTCAAATTATATCCCACACTATTTAAGCAAATAAAAAAAATGTCGAGCCCTTAATTATAAATCTTCTAAGCAGGGTCTCAGAACCCTGGAATTAACAAACGAATAAGTTTGAGCGTTAGGTAATAAGATATGTGCCGATTAATATATTTTACTGCTACTCCAAATTTCAAGTTCCTACTACGTCAAGTGATTTCTGAGAAAAAAACGGGTATGACAGACAGACAGTCACGCGAGTGATCCTGTAAGGATTCTGTTTTTGTACGGAAACCTAAAAATGATCAAAATTGCCTTGGCTGACGATTCAGTTTTTTGGTTGACGATAGCTTTTTCTCGTAATATCAAAGTGAGCGCCAAGTCAGGCATATATTGATAGTTATTTAATTAGATCGATAGAACCGCAACTATAGTTTTTATCCAATGACGGCGTACGCCCTGCTCGCGGCCGACGGGACGATCGATGCAGCGCCGAATTGATTGCGGCGATTTTTTTTTCTCACAGCCGTACATCAAGCGGGCGAAGCCCCGCGGATAAAAACAAAATAAGTGTCCCGTATAAATGTGACGGCATTCGTCCTCGGCGGCTTGATTAAAATGGACCCACCGATAGATACGAGAAAGGTTTAGAGTTATTAATGGGAGGCACTTTGTTTTAAGGCTAACTGGGATTTAAATTAATTTTTTTTCGCAAATACGCATTTACACAGCCTAGAAAAAATGTAAGCAACTTATATTAAAGCAACTAATATATAAGTAAAAGTCACTACTTTTATTTATAGAGATTATTAATGTAGCTTTCTGGGACAACAATGTGAATGATTTCAATAGTAGACGTACAGTTACAAATATTTTGACATTGTATTTTAGCAACTTATATTTAAGCTAAACTACACAAACTATATTTTTTTCTAATTCATCTGGCTCATTCTTGACTTACACTTTCTTCACGTATCCTTGGTTATATTTTTGTATTTATTATGTAGACATTAACATGATTCAATATAAAACATATTGAATCTGCCAATATCGAATAAATCTATGACTATGACTTATCAAGTACAGTAATAGTTACAATATATTAGTAATAGTCAAGTACAGTAATAGTTACAGTATATTAGTAATAGTCAAGTACAGTAATAATTACAGTATATTAGTAATAGTCAAGTACAGTAATAGTTACAGTATATTAGTAATAGTCAAGTATAGTAATAGTTACAGTATATTAGTAATAGTCAAGTACAATAATGGTTACAGTATATTAGTAATAGTCAAGTACAGTAATAGTTACAGTATATTAGTAATAGTCGAGTACAGTAATAGTTACAATATATTAGTAATAGTCAAGTACAGTAACAGACGTATAGAAAAAGACTACTTTTTTATTTATATTTTTATTTATAAGAATTGTATACGTATGTATATCTGTGACAATAATGCAATTAAATGTAATACGAGATATAGTGTGTTATACACCACGATAAATAACATTTCAAAAAACAACAATTAGATAACATTTCAGACTTAAATTTTTTTATATAAAATCATTAATAAAATTTAAAGATAATAAAATATTGATTCGAAAGAGAATTACATTGAATCTGTGAAGCTTTCACAAATAAGTATATACGAAACAACGTAAAGCATGGCATTAAACGTAACTGTGTTGATATTCACAACTTTCATTACTGAAAATATCTATTTGAATTCGCAAAATATTTTTACTTTTTTCTCTATTATAATAATTATATTATTGAATATATTTGGCGTTAATTTTGTAGAAATTCATTATTCACAATTAAATGTAACTACGTGATGTAGTATTATTGCTACTTTCTTTAAGTTCTTTACCACGACTAGGTTTCGTTGTATTACATCTTCAGGTGGGATATTAGTAAATTCAGACTATTAGCAAAGACAGGTAAAGAAATTAAAGAAAGTAGAAATAATACTACATCACGTAGTTTCATTTCATTGTGAATATTTATATTAATAAAAGACTATAACAATTAAACTTTAATTATAACAACTAATCTTAATCATAATATAGTAAACATAATTTTGTTACGACTTAAATTTATATCCAAGAACTGCTGATACGATTTAGGACAAAATTATTGAAACAATATTTTATTACATCATTTAATTACCTAAGATTTTACATTTGCATGAGGGGTGAATAATGTTAATGTTTACTCATATTAATCAATATACACTCTAGTATGACCTCATTCTAAATACCTGAGGCTAGTGCCCCCGCCCTTCACTATTGACTTTGAAAAATCGTACCAACCGGACTGATTCATATATTTAATAATATTATGAGGTCCATATGCCTCCGAGTTCCTAAATAATATTATGAGGTCGATATACTTCCGAGTTCCTAAATAATATTATGAAGTGCATATGCCTCCGAGTGGACTGATTCATATATTTAATAATATTATGAGGTCCATATGCCTCCGAGTTCCTAAATAATATTATGAGGTCCATATACTTCCGAGTTCCTAAATAATATTATGAAGTGCATGGACTGATTCATATATTTAATAATATTATGAGGTCCATATGCCTCCGAGTTCCTAAATAATATTATGAGGTCCATATACTTCCGAATTCCTAAATAATATTATGAAGTGCATATGCCTCCGAGTTGCTATAAAAAGTTTAATATAAGTTTTAATTAAAGTTTCTTACACTAAGAAAGGAAATGTGTTTATTAATTTTTTTTCATACAGGATAATAATACCAGTATTGCGAATCACGCTCACACTCCGTACAAAAACTTTGGACAATTCTGCGATTGATAAACTGATAACAACTAAGAGTTGATTGAATCAAACCTCCCAGTTTAATCAAGCAATTATTAATAAAAGAAACCAAAAGTATCTATATCCATGTAGCGTCAGTAAGCTTTTATCATATAACGGTTTGAGAACAGTATGTACGTAAGACAAACTTTATGCTCGTCGTTTGAAAAGTGAACATTGAACAAATTGCATAAACACGTAAAATTTGATATTTCGACTTCATTTAACCTCCTCGCGCATTGTTCTGCTTGTCTCACTATATACATATTATGCTCGTAGAGACCCGCAATATGTCTTTCTTCATCTTTCTTCGTTTTTTTTTATTTTCCATCGTAACACTTTATTGCGAAATAAATATTTAAGAAATAAATGCTGCAAATTTGATGCGGGGAAAATAAAACCACTCGAAAATATTTGCCAAAATAGAATAATTAAAATAAATAAACGATAAAGTTAAGTCCGCTTGAGATATTTTTCTGGTCTATCTGTGGAAAATTTCATTAGCCTTGATGAAAATTACTATCTTATTTAAATAGACCGCGATACCCACTTACTCAAATCGCATTTCTTTCAACTGAAATAATATATTTCAAATGAATAATAATATACATAGAAAGAATAAAAAATTATCCTTAATTTTAATTATCCTAAGCGCTCCTAAAAATTTTACTGAATTTTATAAAAAAATATCAAATTTTAATAATTACATATAACTTCAGCTACCTAGATTAATAAATGTTATTATTAATATATAATTTGTAGCGTGGCAAACTGGAAAAGATTGGAGGTCAATTAGAAAAGAATAAGCATACAAGGAAAACATTATTTACAGAATACGATTACAATAATAAATAAATAATAAGCTTAACTTAACCTGTGAGCCAAAATAAACAAAGAACAGAGGATAATGAGAGAATAAGGTGAAACAGAATGAGCAAATAAAGGTAACAATGAAAAACAATTTCTTTTTACACTGATAAAAATTTTTATCATCGGGATCTAGTTTATTACAAATTTCGGCATTTTTCTTTAATATCTAAACCATTCATAATACAAATACGATCTTCGGGAACTTAACTGATTGAGCAAAAATAGTGAATATATAATATATCTGGGCAAAAGTGCAGGCATATTTTTACAAAACCTTGATGTTTCTAAATTTATTTCTGCTAGGAATGCCTATGTGGTGCGTCTTACAAAACAGATTGTGTTTCCTGTCTTGGACACACACCTTGACCAACGGACACCTTAGGGCCATCTCCTCAATATTCCGGTATCCATATTTTTTTTAATATGCCAACAATCCTTTTGTTCCATATCCTCTTTTATACTCAAATTCTTCGAATTTGTTTGTCAATTACCCACTTATAAAGTACCGTCAATTCAAACTAGCTCTTACATTCATGATCATGCGCTCGGTGTACCGCAGAGCTAATTTTTGGTCACAGCAATAGTGATGACTAAATTAATCCTTCTGTGATGCACATAGTACATAAAGGAGACTACCATTTCTTTTTTATTTTTGAACCACTCTACTGTAATATATTGAGAAAGTAACTGAAACCGTCGTGATTCGATTGAGGTAAATATATGGAAAAAGTCATAATATTCAAACAAATTAGCAAAAAACTTTAATTATTCTAAAAAACGAAATGATGGTCTTTTAATGCAATTCACTCTTAAACGTCTAACTTTTATATGCATATATGTGTATATATATATATATATATATATATATATATATATATTAATACGCTAAGGTTTTAAGATGTTACTCTCCCTTTTTAGAAAAAACCTCACAACTAATCCACATAAATTATATATCATTTTATAGATAATTGTTTGCTCTACCGGCATCCACAACTAAAAAATTTATTATTGCTATTGTTTTTGCAAATTAATTAATTATTAAAATTATATACACAAAACAGCAATGCCGCCATCTAACGGCTCAACGTCAATATGATTGACGGTCGGTAAAATTTTTGTTTAACTTGAAATCCACTCACGTATAAATATAGTGGCGCTTTAGCTCAATGCTTTTGATACTTGCGCCTCTATATGTCAATTTTAGTAAAATATTTGTTTGATCTGTCATCTGAGCTTCATAATGGAATAAATAATAACGCGAAGACTTCGCACGGGTCACGTTAGTATATATATATATATAATTAGTATAATTAGTACATCTTCTGTATTGTAATAAGATATGTAACTTTGTATCACACGCCCGGCACTTCATTGAATTACGTCGAGTGCAGTTACAAACTTTTGAAAAAATGTGTAACTCGCAAGTCAGTTGCCGACACCAAGATACAGTGGGCAGTTTACGATCTCTTTATTAAACGTGAACAGTACACCTCTTTATTGTACAAACTCCGTAATTATAATGTAACTGGTAAAATGTTTTGAGAGAGTAGGAAATTTGGTTTTATTTCTTATGAGCAAGAGTGATTATAAGTTCAGTTTTAAAGTTATAAAAATAAGAATTTTGTTCAAATATTTAATAACAGGAACCATTATTAAAACCATATAGGTTCCGTAGCCATATAGCTAAAACCAAGCTCATTATTTCATCACATCCCTATATAAGCAGCTCATTCAATTAAAGACTGGTTGCAATGAAATTATATAGTATCAGCAAAACTGGGTACACTGCCTATATATCTATACGTAGATATAGAATAGTTAACATTTTTTTGGTAAAAAAATTATAGAAAGTTTTGGCTGCTATGTAATGTCCATTTACAGTGGTAAAAAAAATTATTTACGTAAACAACATCGTGACAAGTCATTTAAAAGAAAACAGTTTAGAAGATACAATTTTTTGTGCTTTTTGAAAAAAATCAATCTAAAGTTCAAATAATAGCAAAAACTAACAATAAACACAAAAATCGCTCATTACATGCTATCTACTACTCTACTTCTGTGCCAAATTTCGTACGATTTATATATATATAGTAGTTTTCGAACAAAAGTAAACGTCTTTTAAAAAAATACAATAAAAATTAATATAAAATATTGTTTTTTTTAAATGACTTATCACAATGCCTATAAAATATTTTTGGACTACTGAAAATGGGCCACCTGTATGTCAATAATATTTTTTATTAGTCTTATATTCCTCTCTATATTCATAATGGCTTCATATGTGCTCGCTGTTGAGGTAATTAATAGGACTCAAAGTTGCGACTATTCAAAGTTTTTATAAAATACGTTCAGACTTTTTATAAAATATTTTAAATATCTACAAAAAAACTCAAAATTGGTCCCTGCTTATTTACAATAAGAAACTAAGTTGCTTATTTTTTAATTTGGTGCTAGCACTATCGACCAACTTAAACAAATGCAAAATTTTATATTATAAATACGCCATTTATGAAACTATTTCGTACTATGAATGGATTAGAAGTTAATATTTTAAATTTAAATTGTTAATTAAATAAGATTATAAATATGTTTAGTTTACAATACCAACTTTAAAAATAAGTAACATAGTTATTTATTGTGAATAAGTAGATACCTATTTTGAGTTAATTATTGTTTACTTTACTAATACTTTTTTGAAGACGATTTTTTTACACATTTAATTTTAAAATTTTTATTGATTAATAGTATTGATCATCATACTATATCTAACGTTCAATTATTTTCTTTCATGCAATATTTTATAATTATTGGAAGTCACAGGCAAAAACTAAAATTACTATATCACTCTTTGTCAAAATTTTGTTATCACCAATACACAGAAGCTAAGAGATAGCAGTAGCCGCGTAGAATTATCCGTTAGACGTTGACGAGTTCCGTTATCTATATTTAAAGTCCGACATCAGATCTTGCAAAGTAACAACTAACAGTAACAAATATCTTGAGTCACGGTTTATTTACTACCATCCGCTAAGGAGTTGCATTGTTCATATCCAGAACTCATCATTAGGCCCTGATCTGACCGATGGTGTAGTTATTTTGCAAAGTAAAAATTACCAGTAGGAAACATCTTGAATCACGTTTAATTTGCTACCATCCGTTAAGGAGCTCCTTGGTTTATTTCCAAAACTCACCATCAAACTATAACCTGGTCGATGGTGTAGTTATTTTGCAAAGTAAGAACTAGCAGTAGCTGACATCTTGAATTACGTTTGCTTTGCTACTATCCTTTAAAGAGTTCCATTGTTCATCTCCAGAACTCATCAACATACTGTAATCCGACCGACAGTTATTTTGCAAAGTAACAACTACCCTGAAACACGATTGATTTACCACCATCGGTCAAGGAATTCCATTGTTAATTTCCAGAACTCATTCCAGTCATCAGATTATCACCATATTTATATGGGACCACCTAGCTTACTCTTTCAAACAGAAAGAATCACGCAGCTCGGCCCAGAAAATTGCTGTACATATATCCAAAAGAAAATGCGTTTCAAACATAAAACTGCCCTCTTTTTTGAAGTCAGTTAAAACTCAATGAGCAGTTCGATTGTACATGCCCGTACTCTTATCGTTTAGTAATTAGACTACTTTTTAAATGGATATCTATGGATTGACTTAGAATATCTATATAGAATGTCTATATAATTCTGAACATTAAAAATAAGGTATGTAAAAAGAAACTTAATTGAAATGTACAATACATTAAGATTTTTAGTCAGCCTTATACAAATAATTTAACTAAAATCTCTCGATATTATTTCGTGTGCAATGTCACAAGTTATAATTAAATCATTAAAATATTACAGTTATAATTAATACAAAAATATAAACACCCGAATTCCTCTTGGCACCTGTTTATGAAATAATATTCATTTGCAGCGTTACGCGCTATCCTAACTCACGTTACGTCATTTCCCTATCCGTGTTTTCGTAACACCGTCTGGAAGGATGCTGTCGTCTTTGGCCTGCAATAAGAAGCTTCATTTTGAAAGATTGACAAATTCGTTATGACGCAACTGAGGTTCCTGAAAAAATATTTGCGTCATAAAATGTGTAGATGACGTATTTGACCAAGAGAGAGACTTGTCTCATTATATCTTCACTGTTCTTCTCAGATAAAAATGGATATGAAATGAAATTTTTCGTATTCGAATCTCTGATCGTTACAGCATTTGCATGCACGAGAGGGTGTACATTAAAAGGTTAAAGGAATCTTCCTATTCTCAAATATCCTCAGTTACAAAAAACTACTTGACCTACTCTTGTAATACAAGTATCAAAGAGACATGAATCCTTTGAATCCTTTGAAGAAATACATAAAAAATACTAAATTAAAAAAAAATGAAGAAATACTAAATTTTCATCTTTGTTTTTTTGCTTGAGCTGAATCTCGTAATTAATTTTTACAAATTTCCGGCAAAAAAACTTATTTACAAAGTAGGTTTCTAGGTTAAAAAAATCCTTTAAAACTAAAAAAAATTGCAGGATACAAATGAATTGGCTATCTTATTCGGATAGAAAATATTGGATAATAAATAATGGATTTCCCCTTTTTTCTGTTCAAATTCCCTGCATATTCTTTAATCATAGAAATGGCCGGAAGAATCTAGAACCTTTCACGCTGGAGATATAAAATATAGTGTATATGCCTGGCATTATATTTCTAATTAATATGATCGAGCACGCCACTCAACCCGTAATAATTTACGAGTCACTATCCAACGATGGCGAATAATAAGATTAAGTTTATAATCGAAGAGAACGCCGTCAGCTAATTGTAAGCAAGCCACTGGTTGCGTCTCCGGAAGCAAAACGATAGCGTTTAACTTTCAGAGATACAAGCCTAAAAGATGAAGAGCTCTCTGGGCCACTAATCAAGCTGAATAATGATCACCTTTTTGCCGAACAACAGTTTTACTTAGATTTACTAATATGCTCGCTTATATAAGAGATAATAGCAAGATAGTTAGCTCACCAATTCATAATTTGTATGAGCATCACTTAGCTGCTGTTCTTGCAATCCAAATGGGAAGAAATGTTTAAACGAACTAGAGGTGGTAACGATGGCTAGATTTAATACATAAACGGCACACGTGTTTGAGCTTCTGGTAAAACCACCACAACGACACACCTTACACGTTTTGAATCCGGGAGACAATTTTACAAAAACAGTGCCTCTCCAATTGTCATAATCTTAAAAGAGCCTTCATTAACCTTCTCAAAATCCATCCTTCTAAGATTAGAGAGCGCGGCAACCTCTCACTGATAGCAACAAACGATAGATAATTTTGACGATTATAGAGTTAATTAAAAGCTTCTTGAAAAAAGCTAATTCAAAAGTTTTAAATGATTTGATATCAATCATTATTTATTAGCTAGTTCAATAATAAGTTGAACTTACTGTTAGATTTTTGAAAAGGTTTAATAATATTTAAGTGCCAAGAAATACATAGATAAAGGAAGAAGCTATTTTGTCAAATAGACCTACATTGTGCATTTCAGTAATGATTGCTACAAAGTCATTTCACTAATAGGAATTATATCCTCGACAAGTTCGACAGGAATCTGAAAGCAAATTCATGTAAAACCCTGTCACCATACAGTCACAATTAATTCCATCCACAACCGTTTAGTTGATCCATATAAACATTTAATAAAATTTTAACAGAGGAATTCTGTACATTGAAAAAATCTGCACATTGATAACACAATGATTGATATCTACTATCTGTATGCCAATTTGAGCGGGTATCACGCAATCCACTGGACGGATTTAGTTGAAATTTGGCAGGTTTCCTAATTACACGCATATCAAATCGTTGGCACAGCTAGTGATTAATAATTTCCGAGACTGCATAAATGCAAATTATTAAATCAAATTGCATAACCAATTTCTTGCTCACAATGCCCCACAGTCACGTCACACCACAGCGGGGAACTAATTACAATGCTTCAAATGTCAATTAGGTGCACCGCCCGTAACATAACCAAAGTGCTTTCAATTTATCGACAAAGTAACTGAGTTTTGACAGTGGCTCGACTGCAGTTTGTGCATAGCTGTCGATAGCGGTGATAACCCACTTAATGTTTGGTGAACGCGTTAGCTGATGGTGTTAAACTGTTTAGAACAATATTTCACTCAGACAATATTAGAATGAAGCTTTCGACATTATACTCTCAACACAATAACGAACGATTTTCATAAACTTTGAAAAAAATTTCCACAAATATATAGATTGCATTCACAATTATAGAAAAATGATGTGGAGCCTGATGAAAAGCCTATATTATACAACTGTAGTGACTTTTAAATTCTTATATTATACTTATTATTATTATAAATTCTTATAGTATATATTGCTTACATAGTATATTTGCTTATTATATATTCTTATAGCGTATATTGCTTCAATACGAATATTGTATTATTATTATTATCGAAAACAAAATAAATAATCTTTATCCAATAAATATCACGACCTGAGCCAAATCCCCACCCTGAAGCGGCCAAGAGGATAATGAAGAAAGATCTTCACGTAACTATTATTATAACTAATCTTGAATATTGAATATATTTGGCGTTAATTTTGTAGAAATTCATTGTTCACAATTAAATGAAACTACGTGATGTAGTATTATTTCTACTTTCTTTAAGTTCTTTATCACGACCTAGGTTTCGTTGTATTAAAACATCTTCAAGTGGGCTATTAGCAAAGATGCTAGATGATCTTTGCTAATAGCCCACCTGAAGATGTTGTAAAATAACGAAACCTGGATCGTGGTAAAGAACTTAAAGAAAGTAGAAATAATACTACATCACGTAGTTTCATTTAATTGTGTATAACTAATCTTTAACTGTATCTCTGCCACATGTAACCCGGTCGCATATTTGATTTACTTTGCCGTGAAATTCCAAAACACGAGTAACGAATTATCATTTTAAAAGCAATTTATCTCACACTTAATTACAATTTGTAAAACCAAAAAAAATAACTAAAATGTATTAAGTAATATTATTCCAAATTATTAGTATCAATTTAATACTTTACGGGAAATATGTGTTTTGTCACACTTCTTAAATGAGCTATTTTGTGTTGTACAAAACATTGTTAAAAAATCTCCGAAAAGACCGTCCATAAATAGTGTTATAATCAATTGAATGCGACATTGGATTCAAAATAAATAAATTTTCGCATTTGCGAAACGCCGTCGCTTTCCATCTGCGATGCACATTTTCAGTTCAGACGTCGAACTCCATTAAAAAAAACCACTCCTGCTTCCTATCCCACTGTCACGCCCCAGGCTTCCAAACCGTAAGCCTTGTTTTTGTTCCTAGAAAGCAAGCCGACGTGGAGTGCGCCAACCCATTTAATGCTACGTCTATTTGAATATCTCGCTAAGACTTTTCCAATGCCCACCGGTCTATCTGCATGCATTTGTACGCAGGTAAATGCAGGATAGGAGGCTTGTAGTCACGACTGAATATTCATGGTTTTTTTACCCAAAAAAAACAAATTGATTGCTTTTTTATTTTATATATTTTAATGCATGATTATAAACACTTCATTTACTATTTTGTGACGCCTTCGGACTTCTTCTACGTAATACAATCGCGTTAAAAATTATGGCATTACAAGTGCCTGCGCACATAGTGCTAGGCTGTGTTTCATCACAATAAAGACTGATTATTTCAAAACAAAACCATCAAATCACAAAAATTAAAAAATCGTACAATTGTTCAATTTTTTAATTTGTTTTGCTTCAAAATTTTTATTTTTAATATCGACTAATTTCAAAATACACAATCAGTTAAGGAGATGGCGTATTTACGTAAGTGCAGAAGCCTTCCTCTAAACGTAAACTCATATAAACTAGTTCGCAAATTGCCAAGAACTTGAATTCAACTAATGTTTGATTGTTTTTTATTTCCATACTAAAAATTAAAACAAACATGGCGCTTTGTAAATTTTTACGCTATTTTAATTACCTCCTAATTACAGAACAATCTAAAATTAATAGATATATTTGAATGGCAAGTCAATTTAATTTTTGGAGAGACAGCTAACACTGTTTAAAAAAAAGTACATCACAACACAATCGAGCAATATGTCAACACACTCTATTAGAGGAAATAAAGTAAAAATGATACTATCTACTAAATTTTGGGAATACATACTTCTACATAATATGTTATCGAACAATATTAGAAACTGTATTTTTGACGCTTCAAAGGAGGATTAATCTCTCCTCTGTCCTAAGCATCCCGAACGATGATAAATGAATATAAAATTGAATTACGCCACTAAGTTTTTATTAAATAATGTTGTTGCGCGAAAATATTTGTACTGGACGTGATCTCGTCTCTAATATAAATATTTTTTCACTACAATTTACCCGTCAGAAAGTTTGATGTCTGCCCGTTGAAGAGTTACGGTTTATTTAACCAAAGTGAAGAAATAACTTTTCAGATAAAAAACTGAAAAAATGATTAATAGTCATAAACTTGAATAGAAGGTCAAATATGACTACAATAACTGGAGTTAAATTATAAAGAAATTACATACAGTTCTATTAGACTTATGGGTCCTTAAATTTAGTTAGCGAATGGTCATTTGTCTTATTTAACTCACAACTCACTCAATAATATAACCTATAAGAAATACGTAACATTTACATATTACATCCACGCATATATATATATATATATATATATATATATATATATATATATATATGTGTGTGTGTGTGTGTTTGTATAGAGACAGAAAAATACATATCTTCAACTGTATATCGCTATTATGTGTGTGTTTATATGTGTTTTATATAGAGATAGAAAAATACATTTACGTATCATCGGGTCTAGATGTTTTGCCTAGTACGTTGGACTCGGATATTCCCATACCGACTAAAAACCTGCTCTGTCTGCAGCCTCGGTTTGCTCTGCGGAAACACCGTTAGGTATTACTTCATGGGAGGAGGATCTAGCTTTTGCTCTTCCTTCAAATAGTTGAAGTCACTGATTCTTTCCTTCTATTCGTTTTTATTTTTAGCTCACTTCCTTTCTGCGCGACGGAGATTCTGGAAGACTTCTGTCGCGAATGAGCTAATCGCTTCCCAGACTGCCTTCAATGAAAGCTTTTCTTTTACTAAGGTTTCCGGTTGAATTTTGTATTCAATAATATTTTCCAGAGTACTGGGTAATTAGTTACAACGGGGGCGCGGAAAGAATACGTGCTCCGCGTCTTCACTGACTTCGGGACAGGACGGGCACTCTGGAAAATCTTTATGTTTGAATCGTTGAAGATACGCTCGGAAACACCCATGTCCTGAGAGCATCTGCGTTGCATAATAGTTGATCTCACCATGATTCCGGCTCAGCCAAACATCCACCTGTGGAATAATTTTTTGTGGCATCCCATAGCACTTGCCATCACTGTATATTGTTTTGCCGTTCTTCTGCTCTGAGTTCATCGGAGCTCAACGTAGTAGATCCCCTCCACCGGTAAAAGACTCGTCGTGCTTCGGCCACTACTTCTATAGGCAGCATCCCGGTGATAACACAAACCGCGTCATCAGGCACCTTGAGGAAAGCTCTGACAACTGCTAAGGCACTCAAGCGATATACTGATGCAATTTTCCTCCGTGACTCCTAGGTTCTGAGGATATTAGCCAAACGGATATTCGATATATTAATACAGACGTAATCACTGATGACAGTAGTCACCTCTACTCTCTTTTGGGCATCAACCGTGCTAAGGCTGCCCTCACTACCGACGCTTTGGCACTTACATGCCCCACCTGCTGCTTGAAGCTGAGTCGGACATCAATCATTACTCCCAGGTACCGATTAAACGGCTGTGATGTTATTTCGTACTCTCCTACTCTCAGCATGACGGTTTCCACTCGTTTTCGACTAGTAATAAGCAACATCTCAGTCTTGTGCTTTGCCAGTTCCAAGTTGACTGCATTCCTCCATCAGCTGATTCTTTCGAAACTGATGTTAAACGCGAGATTTGTCTCTTCGAGGTGTTTCGCCGCGACCACTATGGCTACGTTGTCTGCATATGCCACGAGTTTAACATCCCTTGGCAATACTAGCTTCACTAGACCGTTGTACATGATATTCCACAAGAGAGAACCCAAAACCGCCACTTCAGCAGTCTATAAGTGAAGTAGCTAGCTATTATCTTGTGAAGGTACGCTGGAATGTTCACCTTGTTGATGTCCCGCACAATAGACTCTCAATTGACCGAGTTGAAGGTGTTCTTGATATCCAAAGTATCCAACAAGCAATACTTCTTCGTACCTCCTTTCCACCTGGTCCCTGCGATCGCGTCCTTGGCTGTGTTGAAGAAAAGGTTGATCCCGTCCAGGGTTAAGCATCCTTGCCAAAAGCTAGACTGATTGCTGACTAGCAGCGGTTTAATTGCTGCTTCGATCCGTTTATGACTATTCATTCCAATATCTTCCCAGATGTGTCCAGCATGCAGAGTAGATGATAAGATGACGATTCGTCCAGTTTTTTTACTTTAGGGAGAAGTACTAGTCTCTGTTAGAAAGAAAGTTCCTTCCCCGATAGAAAGTACCTTCTTTGAGGCAAGCGTTGTAGACCTTCCGACATTGTACAACTCCGGTGCCAGAGCTTTCCTATTTCCCACTCTATTGCGAGCTTCCATTAGTTGATCCTCTGTAATCAACGGAATTTCTTCAGTCTCGCACTGCTCTGTCAAATGATGGAACCCGCGTTGTTGCGGAAACAGCGCAGTAACGATCTTCTCTAGGAGTTGGGGGCACGTACGTGTCGGCATTCTCTGGCTTTTTAAGTGAGTCATAACCACCTTATTTGGCTTGCCCCACATATCCTTTTCCACCTCATTGATAAGCTCCCTCCACCATTGTCTTTTGCTGTCTCTAATTGCATTGTCTTTTGCTGTCTTCGATGTGTCTTGATCCGCCACCAGTTCCGCGGTGTTTCGTCGTCTCCAGCCATGCTGAAATACTTGTAGTCCTGAGGCACTCCTTACAGAGGGTACTGATTTGATTATTCCACCGGTGCGCCGATTGATGCTGGTTTATGCCGCGCCTTTGAGGCATACTCACGTCGCAGGTCTTTGCAATTCTCTTCATCGGGTCTTTTGTCTTCATCTCAGCATTTTTGGCACTGATTGGATCATTGTCCAGGGCTATTATGAAGGCAGTAGGATCGATGAACTTGCCTTCCAGCCAATTGCATTAGTTTGCCTATGTACTCTTGTAGTATTCTGGCAAGTAGATGTTTCCCACAGTACCGCGCCATGGTCACTGGCTATGTAGATCCATCACCTCCCAGGAGTTGCTCCCCTTAATGACGCAGCCACCGGCGAAAGTGAGATCCAGATGGAACTTGCCTTTCCTCTAGTGAACGTAGATTTATTGCCACTGTTGAGCAAGACCATATCTAGTGTGGCCATGGCCTCTAGTAGCAATTTTCCTCGCGTATTTATCTCCTTGCTATCCCAATTCATAGCCTAGGAGTTGAAGTCCCCGGCGATGGACACGGGAGAGGGCTGCTTCGCATCCTAGATCTGCCGACACAGGAAGTCCGTGAATTCATCAAGCGGAAGACTAGGCGGGGTAAAAGTGGATACCTTCTACCCATGCCGCTACAAAGCCGGCTCTTTGCGATTAATCACACTCTGAAAAGAGAGCTTACCGCAAGCCCAATAGCGGTGCTATCCATTTTCCAGGGTTGTGTAGTTTGATGTCTATACGGCTTCAATATTAGTACGAGATCTAGCTTCAGTTCGCGCACGGTATGCATGAGCAGATTGTGTGCAGCCTCATAGTACTATTAGCAAGGTGGGCACAGTTCTCCGTCTGGCCATTTTCAACACATAAAGCACATCGTGTTTCTTTTTTACACTCAGCGACTCTGTGACCTCTTCTCCACATTTAGTGCAGAGTTTGGACCGGTCCACTTTACTTCATATTGTATTGAGTGGCAATATGACCATAATGCCAGCACCTAAAGCATTTAGTTGGGCCCTCCCCTGCTCTTATTCGGCAGTTGACCCAGCCAATCCTCATATTGCCGTGTTCACCGAGTATCTTCTTCGCTATTGGCACTGTCAGCGTCACCAAGGTAGTCTGGGTACCTCTATAGGCCTTACGCAATGATCTGATTGCGTCCTGCGGGATTTAACAATCCTCTCCACCCGCTTTTTGTAAGGCTGCAAAAATATCCTCCTTTGTCGCAGCGTTATCAAGATTTCAAGGTCTTTTTATACATTGTCACGTATTTCAAGTTCTTCTTCCGGCCCCTTACTGATGACCTTGGCGTCATCTTTGAGGATGTCACCAATAGTTTTTTGCAAACCTTGGCTTCTGTCGGCATTATCCTTAGTGAGGATAATTAACAGGTCTCCCGTGTCTGTCTTGCGAATCTTGTCTACTGTGGAGCGGACTTACTCGTCAGGGACCTCCTTCTTAACCCTACAAAGTATCTCAGCATACTTCTACTTTTCTTTTGGTCGTACGGTCAGTTGGTCCTTAGGTGTAATTGCTGATCTTCTCAACGTATTCTGCATAGGATGCAGAGGCTGCTTCGGTGGCGGGTCTTTACCCTGCTTCTTCTGGTCCTTTTTTGATTGAATCACCTGCCAATGCGTTATCTTCTCGTTGTCGGAGTGCTGTATTACCTCTTTGGTGGATGTGGTTGGTCCCACATACTTCTTTTTCTTCTGATGTTCGGCCCCTACTTCCTTTTGACGTGAATTGGCGTCTGCTTCAACACCGGTGTCCATTTTTATAGTCGTCTCAGTGACGACCTGAGTACGTTGTTAAACATTTCATTTTAGTAATATTCTAAAGGGGTTACCAATACTGGTAGACTTGACCTTTTCTCTTTGTGGCCATTTGCTCTCGGTTGGACGAACTCTTGCAGCTCATCGATAAGTTTTTTTACGTGTTCCAACGCTTGTGTCCTCTTTATCTCAGCACTTGCATCCAGTGCGGCTTACTGGGCATGTTACCCTTTACTAACTTTTTTAACTCCATCAATGAATGGGGCACTTAAATGTCTATTATCTTGTGAATAAGCCATGATATGAATGTACCAGCGCTTTGTGTATAGAAGGGCGGGCCGTTGGGTTAGGAACTGGTGTACCCTCAGAGCATAATGAATTCTACCCCAGTTCCCTGAAGCCCGACCACACGTTTAACCGATCCAGGGAAACACGGACGGACCGGCACTCATTCGAAACAGTGCAGCTTCCCACCGCTGCACTTACTGCACACTTCCTGATCAGGGTCTGAAGGGGTTGGTTCCTGATACATAGTGCAGTTGCCACCTCGGCAGAGTCAAGCTCACGTCAACCATTCCTCCACATCGCGGAAACAACGACATGAGCTCCGGGCACTCCTAGTGTGCTGCAATGTTTGTCAATCAATCGCATGGATCTCAGCCGCACCTATAAAATGACAGACGTTGACGATGCACCCCCTACGTGCGACAAAGTTCTGATTTGACCCGCAGGTGGTATTTTATTTCCCACCTACCCGATATATACCGAGCTTTCCCCTATCCGCCACCTGGGTACGTGCCCGATGGGAGTCAGTAAACCCCGCATGGGTGTGAGTATGTGTGTGTATGTGTGTGCATGTGTATGTGTGTATGCGTGTGTGTGTGTGTGTATCATTGATTTAAGGCAGTTCAGAAAATAACTAATGGCGATATCTGTGTCGGTAAGTAACCATCATAATGTCATTATATTAAAACCTGGATACATAATTCTCTACTAGATGGCGTTTATTATTTTATTTTTAATAAGTGTTTTAATTGAACTCTGCAATTATATTCACATACCAGTAACTGCAATATTGGCACTGTCTATTAGATAACAGGCCAGCAACAGTGCACCTAGATGGCACCTAAAAAAAGCTTGGATATCGGGAAAAACGTATAAAACATTTCTTGACCCAGAGTAACGTGCCGTATGTACTTCGCAACGCATACAACACTATCATCATGTGTCTATTATCATGTGTAAACGAAATTAGTGTCCTTTAAATTATTCTTAATACCTTCTAACTTTCAATGATGCTCTGATAAAGCCCCTACAATCTTAAATAACATACCACCTATCTACCAGGCTCTGTGTTTTACATGTTATTAAATTTCTCCTTCATTAAAAATACACGTTTAGTTTTAGCGATATTTTTTGTTTCAAATTTTGTAAATAGCTCCCTATACAATGCCTCTTTTCAATATCTCTCCTAATAGTGGAGTACCATAAGGTTTATACCTCGGAAACCGGGTCTACTGAACGGGTTTTTGTAAAATCTTTTGGGATATGTTTACCCACTTATTTTTGCAGATCTAATTTGTTTAATTATTAGAATAAATAATAATTATTTTTTCGGAGTTTTCATTCCTTTTGTATAAAAAACTTGAAATTGTTTGCGCTTAAAGTTAGATTTTACATAGGATAACTAGTACAAACCTCTCTTAGGGGCGTCAAGGCACCGCAGGTAAAAAGGTGAGAAGGAGAAGGGATTATACACGAAGGGGACAACAGCAGATATTTGATATCGTCCGCAACATAATAGTACACATTGCAACTAGCTAGACTAAACACGTTGCTGTTTTTGTGCGTTTGGAAAAAAATAATACGAAAGTATCTATATTTATAAAGTACCTATATTTATTATTTTGCAGTTAGTCCCAAAAAAGTTTATTACTGAACATCATTCTGTTTTTTTATCGACAAACTTTAGAAATACTGGCATACGTAAAGTATTTGTTTTTTTTTATTTATGTCACACGTTTATAACAAAAAATATTCTGAATACTCAAAAGTATATTTTGCAATACATCGATGCTAAAGATTATAATTTTGCAGTTTAATTCAATAATACTAATTGTCAATGAATTAAATAAATTTGTTATTAATATTACGTTAGTTATTATAATAAGTCATGAAAAAAGTTAATATCGTCTTAATATTCATAAAAGAATTGTAGGCGCTGGATCTAGTGGCTCGGGGAGCTGAATATCACATGGATTGTTACATATTTTTAAGAGATGCTGTAAAAGTGACCCAGAAGAAAAAACAAATTCATCCTCAAACTTTGCAAGTAGAAGCAATAATGGACCATATTTATAAATACATCGAAGTAAACGATGAGTACCAGTTTTCAATGAAAGAATTGAAAAGTATTTTAACAACCACCCATATTCCTGACGAGAAAACAATAAAACTAAGATTAATGAAGCATTATGACGATCATAACTTTAAAATTTATTATTGTCAATTTGACGTTTTCATTGACAATTCGATATGACAAATTAACATTTCGACATTTAATTTTTAGAATATTTTCCAATTATGAGGACTATATGGTGATTAGTCCAGTTTACGCAGAGTTCTAAAACATCTAGTATCGGAAATAAAAGTTACTAACGCAAATTATACTAAGTAGGATACTCGTTCGTATCCATGAACATTCTATGCGTGAGCAACGGAAGCTGAGAACCGGCAAATAAATTTTATTTAGCATTTATTAGATATCCGTTTCCAGTCTCTTCTTCTGGCAATTGGGCAGTGATTCCGTTGGGTTCACAGCAGTTTTAAAATATATTTTAACACTAAACAAAAATTTATATATATATATATATATATAAAATTATATAATGAAAATAACTCAACTTTGCCACGCAGTATTCTTTTCATATAAATAAAAAAAAATTATGTAACCTCTCCGTAAACCTGATTCGATACTGTCCGGGCCCGGGGCACGCATCAGTGGGGGCTGACTTTGCCACCCCGTAAAATGCCGTGACAACCCTGGGGCTGACAGCTGTCCAACTGAGACGTACACTTCCGGTTTACGTTTGTAGCAAAAGCTCCGAAAATTCCAAATTTAACGCGATTGTTTATGGATAGATTGCTAGACTCTTCTATTGCATCTTCTTTAATTATAAACGAGTATCGGGTGTACAAATCTTATATGTTGCTAATTATTTCAAAATTATATAAGTAACAGCATATTTAGCTAAACATCAAGTAGGTTTTATTAATCAAAAACCTGTCAAATACGAGTAGAACTCCACTAAGAGGGGTCCTTATAAACATTTAACGATTGTGTATCTACTGTAATTATCTTATTGTATATCTACTATAATTATCTTATTATTTATTAATTATCCATAACGTAAATATATTGCCCACTATTTCTTTCGGAAGCATGAAAAGTAATTCAAAAATGATAAAATCTAGGATAATCGTCCTTATAAATATTTAATGATTGTGTATCTACGATAAAACTGTTTATAAATGTTAATTATCCATAACGTAATTATATTGCCCACTATGTCTTTCGCAGGCATAAACGTATTTCAAAAATTATAAAATCTAGTATAATCATCCTTATAAACATTTAACGATTGCGTATCTACTACATAACTGTTTATAAATGTTAATTATCCATAACGTAATTACATTACCCACCATGTCTTTCGCAGGCATAAAATATATTTCAAAGATGATAAAATCTAGGATAATCGCTATAGTTTCCCTACAACCTTAGCGTGGGCCTCGAAAAGTTCTATTTTTTCATAATTCTCTGAGAAAGTTCGAAAATAAGGGGGAAAACATGTTTTTACATATTTTAAGTACGTATATGAGATATACTGCCTTAAATTATGTATTGAATTAAAAAAAAGATTTTTGTAAACATAACAGGTACGTTAGGTACTACGTACCCCAACCCCCGACCTGTACATACGTTTACGTATTATTTTTCGAGATATTACGTGCGGGTTTACGTGCTTTATTACCATGCCAAATATAAATCTACGGCTGTAGTAGACAGACAGACGCCTGAGTGATCTTATAAGGTTACGTGCTTACGTGCTTAATATTCTGATAGCATATTTAAAGCGTAGTGAAAAAACGGTCTACTTTATGAAGTTATTAGTTCAAAACGATTCGTGCCTAATTAAATTAATTGTACAATATTTAAACTATTTATAACTCTACTCGTTTTTTTTTAAATAAAATGTACAGTTATAACAATCATAACAAAAAATATATTCGGACCTGCAGGGTTTAGAGAACCGTTATTGAGATTAACGTTTTTCATAACAGGAATTATTCAAAAATTTACAAAAACTTAACCTTAACTTATCTCTTAATTTTTATAACTTATGTTGCAAAAGAACTCGAGAAAAACTTCTTCGATTGAACAGGATAAATTTCGTTTTAATGTGTAAATGGCACCTATCCTTTTTAGTTGAAATCGGTAAAACCTGATCTAAAATCTCACCAACATAAGGCATTTTGGCACCAAAAGAGTATATAAGTGCATGTAGTAGAAATATGGCTGTCATGTTGTTATCGTAGCTTTGGTTACGCAGTTCATTCCCTCATTTTAGCTATATATAAGTCAAAAAGCGCACATTAACGATTTTTTCACTGCACACTGGCGTATTAATAATACGTAAAACTGATTTCTATTAACTAAGTTTATTATTTAAAATCTTGTTACTTTATACTCATGTAGTTACACGACACTGAATAACATACATTTCACAATAAAAACGTTGTAATGTGTTAGGTACAGTCATAGCCAATATAATTCATATAGTTGCACAATTATGAATAACATCCATTTCACAATAAAAACGTTGTAATGTATTGGGTAGAGTCACAACCAATATAATTCATATAGTTGAACAATTATGAATAACATCCATTTCACAATAAAAACGTTGTAATGTATAGAGTCACAACCAATATAATACATTTAGTTGCACTATACTGAATAACACATTTCACAATAAAAACTTTGTAATGTGTTGGGTACAGTGACAACCAATATAATTCATATAGTTGCACAATACTGAATAATATACATTTCACAATAAAAACATTGTAATGTGTTGGGTGCAGTCACAACCAATATAATACATTTAGTTGCACTATACTGAATAACATACATTTCACAATAAAAACATTGTAATGTGTTGGGTACAGTGACAACCAATATAATTCATATAGTTGCACAATACTGAATAACATACATTTCACAATAAAAACATTGTAATGTGTTGGGTACAGTGACAACCAATATAATTCATATAGTTGTACAATACTGAATAACATACATTTCACAATAAAAACATTGTAATGTGTTGGGTAGAATCACAACCAATATAATTCATATAGTTGCACAATAATGAATAACATCCATTTCACAATAAAAACCTTGTAATGTGTTGGGTGGAGTCACAACCAATATAATACATTTAGTTGCACTATACTGAATAACATACATTTCACAATAAAAACATTGTAATGTGTTGGGTACAGTGACAACCAATATAATTCATATAGTTGCACAATACTGAATAGCATACATTTCACAATAAAAACGTTGTAATGTATTGGGTAGAATCACAACCAATATAATTCATATAGTTGAACAATTCTGAATAACATACATTTCACAATAAAAACGTTGTAATGTATTGGGTAGAGTCACAACCAATTAACAAGCATAAAGTTGCGAAGTAAATCCGTTTTAATTAGCTTCAAAGAACATCACGATTTTTGAGATTGCGTTCATTTACACTGTTTACTTATGTGTTAGGTACAGCCACAGCCAATATAATTCATATAGTTGTACAATACTGAATAACATACATTTCACATTAAAAACGTTGTGATGTGTTGGGTAGAGTCACAATCAATATAATTCATATAGTTGCACAACATTCACAATAGTACACAATACTGAATAACATACATTTCACAATAAAAAGGTTGTAATGTATTGGGTAGAGTCACAACCAATTAACAAGCATAAAGTTGCGAAGTAAATCCGTTTTAATTAGCTTCAAAGAACATCATGATTTTTGAGATTGCGTTCATTTACACTGTTTACTTATGTGTTAGGTACAGTCACAGCCAATATAATTCATATAGTTGTACAATACTGAATAACATACATTTCACATTAAAAACGTTGTGATGTGTTGCGTAGAGTCACGATCAATATAATTCATATAGTTGCACAACATTCACAATAGTACACAATACTGAATAACATACATTTCACAATAAAAACGTTGTAATGTATTGGGTAGAGTCACAACCAATTAACAAGCATAAAGTTGCGAAGTAAATCCGTTTTAATTAGCTTCAAAGAAATTCACGATTTTTGAGATTGCGTTCATTTACACTGTTTACTTATGGAATACATATCGCATCTTAAGAACGAAAGTAATACAACGCAAAACTCAAAACTTTTTGGAAACGGCTTTTAAAGTTTTGACATTTAAGGTATTCTCTAAATAAATGACATTATATTTAATTACATATTTACTACTATTTTATAATATAGAATACATGTTATAAAAAATACTTTCTGAGGTCTCTCAATTCCGTTCCCTAATTTGCCCATTTCTTAAGTCAAACATAATGTTTCCTATAATCCAAGAGACATAATTTGTTCCAAAATCATGACAATTGTACGGTAATTTATTTGAAAAAATTGAAATTGTGATACCCCCTTGAAACCCTTAGAAAACATTATTACTTATTGGATTCTATAAATACTATTTCCTTTAAAATATGTGAAAATAGTACCTTTCTCACTTAATCAAAGTGGCATGTTTCCAACTGGCATGTTTTTGAGCATTTCTGAGAACCTTTTTGAGCATTTCTGAGAACATAAGTGTTAATAATTGAAGAGTTAAGTAGCAGAAAAAAATTCATGGTTTTGTCAGTTAAAAGCCCAACGCTCCAGCTAAAGGCCCAACATTCCATTCAGCGTACTTGGAACTTTACAAAACTTTCTCGATCCCGGCCAATGACTGTAAAAATTAATTAACTACTTAATAAAACATTAAAATCGGCCTGATTAACATTATTTACATAACAATTTAAGACAGAGTAATTAAATTAAAATTTAATTAAAGCTATTTTTAATAAAGTACAAAAAAATAAATATTTTAATACCCGCAACCGTACCTTCTGAACCTATAAGGAAAAAGATAATAAGCACTCAAGCAAATCCAACTTAGTGGAAAATCGCCGTAGATTATGATAAGTGGTCCGTTCTTTGAAAAACTACTCCAAATACAACGTAACATTACGATTTAATAGCGTGGGAAACGAGCGGAACGTGTATCGATCCATGCACTGTGTATATAGACGCATAGCTTAGCTAGCTCAGTACTTAGGTCATTCAAGAAAAGGAAATTTGCATGACGAAAGCCTTTAGCTGTCTTGAGTTTTCTCAATACAGTGGAAATATAAGTAATAAAAGGCGAAAAAGAAAGAAAATACCGTATAAAGCAGTGAAGCATAAAAGTATTCCTAGTACGTAGATAAGTTAATCTATAATATACTGATAAGTAATTAAAGCAGACAGATAGCGTGCCGCCAAATGTGGTGAAATCTGGTTTTTTGAAAAGAAAATTTTCAGTTGTAAACAAAGAACCTTTATAGCAATTTTTTTAACTTCTGTGCGACAACGTCTTGATCTATTGTTGAAAATTATTTATCTGAAAATATTTTAACCTAACCAAAGAATTTTACAAAAATTATTTGGTATTAACAAAGTTTATTAGCAGCATTTTGGCCTAAAAAAAAAAAGGAGTAAAATCTGGTCTTTTGAAAACAAACTTCAATTGTAAGCAAAGAATGTTTATAATATTTGTTTTATAACTACTGTACATCACCGTCTCGATCGATTGTTGAAAATTATTGTTCTGGAGATGTCTCAGCGCAGACAAAGAATTTTCCAAAAAATATTTACCACTAAAAAAAATTATTAGTACCATTTTTGGCGAGTGGCAAAAACCTGTAGTAATAGACTTCGCCCACTGAGTAATATAATTTTACTAGACAATTCCAAGTTATCTCAGTCATTCAGTAATTTTCAAGTCATACTGTTATAATAATTGAAAATTTATGAATATTATTTTTTTTTAATTTCCATGCCTTAAAAGAAAATAGAAATCGTTATGAGATTACTCATGTGTCTGTCCGTCAATATTTCATATCAATTTTTCTTAGAAACTGCTCGACTTAGAAACTTGAAATTTGGCGCGTAGTAACAAATCATACCGATCCGCACAAATCGCAATGGCTTATACTCAAAAAGGTTTAAATAGAAATTTAGGTAGAGGGAGGTAACTAAGTACCCGATTTTTTTTCAAAATCCCTATTTACCTTGGGGAATCATTTCAAAAGCCTAATAATAAGGGTCTCAAAACTTAAGTATTTTCAGAAACGAAAGTCACACCTACTTTTTTTGAATATTTATAATTATATTTTCAATTAAGCTTACTTTTCTAAAGATACCCTATCTAAAATTATGAAAAAATAAGATTTTTAAAACCTTCCCAAAGATTGTAGGAAAACTACAACGATTACCCTAGAACTTATATTTTAATGCACCAAATTTTAACGCCTTTGACACATATGATGGGCAACATATTTAAGTTTTAGAAACTTAAAATTTGTAAATAGTCTAATTAAAATGCGTGAAATATATGTACCATAAAAAGTGACATATATTTTATTCATTACACATTAATACGACTTTAAAAATTGATAAAAAAAAATAATGGACAAAACACAGTTAACCATTACAGTAACAGTTAACCATTAACTGCTATCGGGGCAAATCATAAAGTTCATGCAGACCGAGCAGCAGTAATAACCTAACCAAATATATAAAAAAATAAACGGTATTGCAATCATGACACGATATTACTCTTGCCTCTTTCACCAGAAACGAGGTCACTCACGCGCGCCCGATTGACGCGACGAAAGTTAAAATAAACCCTCAATTAATACAGGACTTAATATAATAGCATGGGATTCGTCACATCACCCTTCTTGCCCTCCCACCCTCCCTCGGATCGCTCTACAAAGCACACGCCCCAGGCGCCGTAGAAGCGACGCACTTGAAAAGATTTTCCCGACACGATTCGCCGCCGGCGACAATAAAAACAAAATCGATGTGTAACCGTCGCGGTCGACGGATGGCCAGTCGCACACGAGAGAAGGTTCACCGGATATGGATCGCGGTTGTGACACGTGGAAGAAAAATTAATTACGCATATTGATATAAACGTATGTTACTAATCACAAGTGTATTATCTACAAAATGAAATAACTAGCAAATTTGAATGTTTGCTATGGATCCTACGTACTCTTCGCGTGGCAATAATTGTTCTCTTTAAATACGCATATTGATATAAACCTATGTTACTAAACACAGGTGCATTATTTGCAAAATGTGCAACTAGCAAATTTAAATGTCTGCTATGGATCCTACATGCTCTTCGTTTGTCAATAATTGTTCTCTTTTATAAATTACGCGCTCTTCGTGTGTCAATAATTGTTCTCTTTAAATTCGCATATTGATATAAACCTATGTTACTAAACACAAGTGCATTATTTGCAAAATGAAATAACTAGCAAATTTTAATGTTTGCTATGGATCCTACGTACTCTTCGCGTGGCAATAATTGTTCTCTTTTATAAATTTAGCATGACTATGCTCTGGCGTGAGAGCCTTTACTCTGTCTCTACTAATAAAATGTTAGCTCAGTTTTACTTTATAGCATATATATTTAGAATTAAAGTTGTAAACAGAGTACTCAAACAAACAAACACTTATTATTCACATTTATACAAATAATGTCTTTCTAGCAAAAAAAAATATTTCACAGTATTAAACAGGTTCACAGTGCAAAGGTTTCGATTCATAACGCCGTAACTAAAATAATATTAACAAATTCTTACCTACCAACCGACTTATTCAAGAAATGCTAATTAATAATATTACTAATCGTAACACTTCTATATAAACAAAAACCCAATAATAACAGTATAGTGCTTGTTGAACCGAATGAATCACTCATTATTCAATATTGAACAAAATAATATTTTATTATAGTAATTTTTATTACGTTTTAAATAATTTCTGACCTCAATTCTGCAAAAAAAAATAAAGACAAACTACGAAAAATAACTAAAAAATTTGCGTAATGAAAATAAGTGATTTTTTTAAAATTTATGAAGAGATAAAATAAAATATATTATGCATAAGTGTACAAAAAAATTTAATAAAATATTGTACTCTTAAAAACAATCATTTTGATTTCATTCCTGAGATTTGTATTATGCAAAAAAACTATCAAGACATACTACGAAAAATAACAAAAAATTTGCGTAATGAGTATATAACTTATTTGGCGCAGATTTTTTTTAACTTATAAAGAGATAGAACAAAATATATACATTATATATTATGCATAAGTGTACAAAAAAATGTAATAAAATATTATACTTTACAAAACAATAATTCACTATGATTTCGTTCCTGAGATATGTCACTTGAGATCATTACATATTTAACAGTTTGAGAATATTAATAAAAGTGCAACAATATCAGAAATAACGACTCAAATTACCATTTGACTATGCATATCATTCATAAAATTCAAGGTCTATTGTGGTTATAATAGCGAATGTCTATGTGACCTGTTATAGACGTATGTTCAAGTTAAAGTCAGAATTTTGGTAAAAAAATAAGATTACTTAACTGATGTATCTCATTTGTGAAATTCACGGTCTGTAACCTGAATAATAAAAATGTCTATACGACTTGCACTATTCATAAAGTGTACATATCTTCAAAAGATATAATCTATATAATCGTGAATGTCTAAATGGTATACTCGGGTTTGAAAAACAGTTTAATATTATTTTTTTTTAAAATACCTTGAAGGTCCGAGTAGAACATATTTTTCAACGTACAATATGTCTTACGTTTCGTAACGAGCGAGACATACTTAATTCTTTAGAGCCACAAAGAACGTAGATCACGAAATTATAATCATTTGAAACCTATTAATGACAGATATGTGAACTATATTACGTTCAGGAAAGATTTT
This sequence comes from Druceiella hillmani, assembly GCA_039881145.1. Taxonomy (NCBI): domain Eukaryota; kingdom Metazoa; phylum Arthropoda; class Insecta; order Lepidoptera; family Hepialidae; genus Druceiella; species Druceiella hillmani. The sequence continues at coordinate 10,797,552 of JAYKKI010000011.1, read as the reverse complement.
ATTGATATTGCGCTGATAGCACTGGCCGACATAATAATAACGTAAATGTAAAATACAAAAATATGCGCAGTGGCACGTGTTAATCGAGTCTAGCTGCGTTATGAAAGACGATGCTCAGGTATTTTATCTTTTTTTGCTTTATCAAATAGGTTAGCAATAATATCTCAAAATTTAATGCTTACTTAGATATAATCCCTAGAAACGTAAAAATTTTACAAAACTTACAAAACGCCCAAAATTTAAAAAACGTTAATAGAAAAAGGGAAACCGAGAGAGGGGCAAATTAAAAAATACCCAGATATTCGAAGCTAAATATCAACGAACTCGGCGCGAGTTATGTGTATGCCAAGTTCCCACACTACGGTCTGTCGCCGAATAACCTGGGAGACATCATATAGATCCCTCCAAATATAGGATTGAAATTGTTACATAAATTTTATGGGATTTATGCGAAACCAAACCCAAATGGGAAACCAAACTTCAAGTGCCATGGAACGCGTCTTCTTTATATGGGAAACCAAACTTCAAATGCCATGAAAAGCGAGCTTATTGACTCGTATATAAAAGCGTTGAGTCGACAAACATAATCTTACAATTTTTTTTAAATCATTGGCGTAATAAACCATCATCAAATTTCATATAATGGGAGAAAAGCTGATAAAAACTGTTAGCTTAAGACTGTTTTCTCTATGCTACAATAGAGTAAACAGTGTTATCTTAATCTAACTTCCCCCAATGTGTGTGAGAAAATCAGATCCATTTAAATTTATTTCATAATTTTTTTCCGAAATTGACTCAGCGGTCTCGTCGCCCTCATACAGCTACCTTTCATAGAGCAGGCCCGCTAATGTTCAGATCCTTCGATCCATCCGCTCGGTTACGCGCCCTGATGATGCGAGGGGCGGGGCACGAATCGCTGCGGGGGCTACCACCGACTGCGCCAACAGGGAGACCGAATGCGAAACGTAGTAACAATCGATTAATAGCCTACTTGTTGGTCGTGAATTATTGCGTGCGTAACGTGTTTATGGAAACCTGGCGGTAGAAACGCGGTTAGTAAATTTTACGAGTGCAAGACCAGTTAATCCATATTAATTTTGTCACAATGTTTCATAAAATTAACTTATACTTATAAAGCTAAAAAAAAGTTTTTTTAAAGAAATAATTTCCATCTTTTTGAACAATGAATGAAATTAAAATTTTCTGGAATACAAAATTAATATCATTCTTCGTGCATAATACACATCGTCGTGAAACAAAAATATAGAAGCAAAGTCGTGTTGAGAAAAAACATTTCATTGCGAAATTGAAAGAATTTTCGGAAATATTTTAAAGAGCATGTTTCGAGAAAATCTTCTAAATGCCTGTTTTCATGAAAATATTCCTATAGCCTATTTTCATAAAAGTCCTTAACTTGAGGTTGAGAAATGAGATTTTGATAGACGAGGAAACTTAGGAGTTTGCAATCAAAGACAATTTAGTTAGAAAACCATTGATCTCATAATCGCCCTTGCGTACATTAGATACAATTTTGGAGTACTTATTCTGATAGCTACAAATAATGATAGTTATGAATATAAAAGTATTAATTAGAAAAGCCTGTTACCTGTTACTTGGTATACGTCTAAATCCTCTGGATAGATCTGCTACATGCACGGATATACGACCATTTCGTAGAAGCTATCGATATAATTTATGTGGATACCTCAACGGTAGCTAACAAGGAAGGTGCAGTTAAGGGATAATCGTCTGTTACGCTTTGGTTGTTCTTTTTATAAATACGTGATTATGAGAGAAACTATTATTAATATATCAATTCCGAATTATTAGTATTTCATATAGCAAAGTGATAAAAAGTATCACTTTTGTTACGCACCGTGAAAGTTGGGGCTAATAAAGATGGAAAGCCATAATGCAAAAATTGTCAAAATTTTAATACGTAAGAGAATTATCAACTTTGATTAATTTCGAATATTTTTTACCTTATCTAATTAAAATAATTCAAAGATAGAAACTGATAAGTAATTATGTAATCTAAATGTTTTTTTTTATTACAAAGGCATATACCATCCTATCATCGTAATTATTGTAAAGTTGATCGAGAAGTGCGGTTTCAAATTTAGTTCAAAACAGAAAGTATTTTCTGAGTTGTATTGATTTTTAAATCACATGTAACATTGAAATGAGATATTTTAATGACCCACATGTAAATTAAGTCGTTTATATCCTTTCGAGTGAAACATAATGTTCTTGAATATGAGTTAACACCACACCCAAAAGTGAATTTAGACTCTCAATGCGAAAATAAAATCACGACGGAAAAAAATTCAATTTAGCAAAAAATACAATTGTCACTGTCTTCAAATATAACTTATAATCGAATTGGATAGTCACAAAGACCGTTCACGGTTTACTTTAGAAAAGAAAATCGGAGTAACAATTTATTTCTGTACGAAATTTTTTTTCAAACAATTTAATTATATATTTACCGATTAATTCATTTTCTTTAATGATTAAAAACTTATTATATGAAATTCCAAATTTTAAACTTAAAAAAAGCCTATAAAATATAAAAAGGGAAATAGGTGAAAATAACTGCATGAAAACACGTTAAAAATATGGCATCATTCAATTTTTTCTGTAGTAGAAGGGTTTTTTATTAATTATACTAAATTAGTCAGGATCTGTGTTTACAACTGTTTAACAATTATTTTTATAAGCATTCTTTGATTGAAAAGAAGTACAGTGAAAAAAAAAACAAAAAATGTTGCTGAAGTACACTTATATTCTACGGGGTACTTTAATATATGTCCCGCATTGAAAGTGTTTAGGAACAATGTTACCCTCCATCCTAGAGAACTCCTATTAGGTGGGTTTCCAATATTCATAAATAATGGCTCCTTAGTTTTAGGACAATCAGTACTCGAAATCAGAGCCTGTCGAATCACAAGCAAATAAAAACATATGAATGACGTGAACAAAAGAAAAATATACATTATTTTCAGTGTCAAAGCGTACTTTAGTAAAAGTATATATATTCATCATAATATCGTAAAATATCCGCTGAATTAAAAATGCTACTGAAAACCATTATTTTGATTTGAAAAACCTTTATTTCTTTTATCTTTTTGAAAGAAATCTAAGCCTTAGCAGACCTCATTTCAACAGAAGCAAACACCGGTAATGTTTAAAACCACCCGTGCGTTGAGATTGAGATCTCGCCACGATATCTCCCACAATCCACCACACATCCCTGACATCCCTTTTGTCGACCAGAGTAAAATAACAAGCAAATCTAATAGCAACACACAGGGGTTTTCCTGCAGCTGTCACGGACAAAAGAGAACGAAGTTTAAACGCCCGTATAAACTGCGAGGCAATCGAGCTTTCGATTCAATTATTCCCTTGATTAACTTCTATTCTGACCGCAGACTCTTTGCATGATTTGTTTCCTATGTTTATTTTAAGGAATTTATTTACTGGTAGAAGTCTTAAATATCTTTAGGAGTCATCATTTATAGTGCAAAATTAAGTAGTGGATTAGTTTAGTTGATTTTTATGATATAGTGCAGCTATTACAGCACAATCGTAATGAATATAAAAATTTTAATTTTGCAAATTTGTTTGAATTTGTCCACATAAATGACTAAGAAGAATATCATCTAGCGTCGGTGCCACGTTTCTGGGACAAAAATAGTGGTAAATGTTTTTCTAGCTTCAATCTCAGAGATTATGCCAGTTCCAGTATCGTGGAGAGTGTCAAAGAAAATGACTTCTTAATCCTCTTCAATAGCTTTGGAAAATATGATTCACAAGTGATATTTGAATTGTAAGTGCACAGATTTTACTAATAATGAACGTAAACTCCATGTATTTCTTGTAAAATTTTCCATCTTCTTGTAATATGTTGTTTGGTCTCTCTCCAAGAATTCTTGTATCAAAGTCCACCTTGATCAAACTCAGGCCCCCGCTAATTTCCAACTGCAGATCTTTTTATATGTAACTTGCTGAAATTACAAAATACGTGGGTAAGAATTCCCATAGTAAGGAATTCTCAAAGGAAACTTAAGGAAAAGCATATTAGAAAAAATACTTAAGTAAAGTCATTCATCATACTAAGACATTAGTAGATTGTGAGACTGGACACGGTGTGATTAAACGTGACAAAATCGCAAAATCTTTTTTTTAAATCGTCTTTTCATACTTTAGAAAAACGATTCTTCACCCGATAATAACAACTTGAATCTCAAGTAAGTTAATTGAAAGACCTCTTCATTGGTTCATTTATTGGATAGATTCAGATCTACCTGGTAATCAAGATATTAACCTTGATTCCATGATGACATTTAATCGCCATGTTAACGTCAGTAAAATTTACTCGGACATTATCGACTACAGATACCTAATCAAATCATTGGAATATGAAAGGGCTAACGCATATTAAATATAACTACCGCATATTAAATATGACTAACGCATTTTAAATATGACTAACGTATATTAAATAGGGCTGACGTATCTAAAATGGTATAAAAGAGCTAACGCATATTAAATATGATAAAATATCCTTCGAAGCAAAAGTTCTCAAGTGAACCAATATTTTTCCATGCGGTCACACATTCAAACACTAACCGCATGCCATGTTGTGTAAATCTAGTCTAAAAAATATCCATAGGCACATCATTCTCTACACGAAATATTTCCTACGGCCATATTCTCAGAAAATTTTAAGTACACATTAATATGAATGAACCTCATATAATTTAGCATACTCGAGATGCAGTGCATAACAGAGAAATAAGCTGTAAATAAAATCTCTACTGATGATATCTATACTCGTATAAGCACTGCATGAATCAACCATTCATAAAACGTGTGTTAGTGACGTTAAAATTTAACAATTGTTTGCACAAATGGCAGGCAAAATTGCCGAGAACCGAAAAAAAAGAAATGTATATTTTACAATTTAATTGCTCCCAGTTATACCACAATTTAAACAAAATTAGATATTTGTACTTTATTAGAGAAAAAAAATTAATTAAATCAGAAATTGTATTGTGCGAAGAATAATTTGTTTAATGGCTACACCGAATCTAACACTCTACGATTGACAATTTCTTATTTAAACTCACTTTGACGTTGCATCAACGAAATTTTTTGTTATATGTATAGTTTTAAAGGCATAAAGAAAAAAATATAATATTATATATATATAAAGACATGAACATTAGAAAAATTAAACAAGACTATTCAAAAACGATTTATTATTTGTATGCAAACATCTAGCATCAAGTATATAAATAATAACATATAATAACGTCACGTTTATATTTAATTCGTCAATTCATCTTTGTTTAACTTTTTAAAGAGGTCATCTTAAAAATACTTATTGATAAAAGTTACTCTTACGAGTCTGTCACGGCTTATTTTGCGATGACATTATTAACCATTCATAAGTTTGATGATTGTACTGTAGTACTGTTCATAATATTTTAAAATGCGGATCTGATATATCACCGATCACATCTAAATCAATGTTGTTCATAGACTCCTTTTTCTCGTTACGGGGACTCAAAACAGGAGTAGAAAGGTAAATACTACACCTGTAAACAGGGACTTCAAAAGATCTATTTTTAAATTCTTGTTCTTCAAACCTCTTCCGTATCTGCTGCCATAAGCGCTACCTTTCCAATAAACCACAAAGTCTCTGACTCGAAATAGGATTTCACTCCCTACATAGAATATTTCATTAATAGTAAATGAATGGCCATAATACTTATGTGTCAGCATATTGGATTAATATAGTTAGTAAGAAGTGCTTAGACATTAGAAGTTTCTTAAATTATTTGAAAAATAACATGTATTTTACTTTAATATAAAGCATCAATTCTTTATAATTAATATGAGGCACCAATGCTTAATAAGTTTATTTCTAAACCATTTCCAAAATTATATTCAAAATTTTATATCAAATAACAGAATAAGCTGTATAAATTCTCTTAAATATAAAAGTTTTTTTCGAATCTATGCAGCCATTCCTAAGTAATCAATTTTGAGTGGAAATATTTCTCGATTTTGGAATCAGTGAAAATGAAACATAATTATGCTTTAAATAATCAAATTGATATACCATGAGGAAATTTAATCATAACCATGTGAATAAAAGTACTATTATCTTAAAATATTATTATATCCTCTATGTTAAGCATCAATCATTTCTCTAGTCTCTCGAGTCTATTCTGCTTCGAAATGATTAATTGCTAGATTAATGTCTTTAGCTAATTCTTATTTAAGAATGTTTCATTAGCAGTAACTTATAGAAAAAGTAGAATATCTTAAGCCCTAGATATCCTCATCATTCCATTAACTCAATAGGTAGCTACAACTTATATTGTATAAAATGATATTATATATATTAATATTCTAAATAGAGGTGATACAAAACTCACAAACGAAAAAGAGAATATTATCTTTTTCCATTCGATGAATATGTACATTGCAGTCAATTCTGCTTGAAAATTATTTATAGATATTTTGTATATAAGAATGTTTCATTAGCGGTGAATTGCATATCTAAAAAGTAGGGTATTTTAAGCATTAGATATTCTCATCATTCCATTAACTCAGTAGGTATATACAACTTATATTGTGTAAAATGTTATTGTATTTTAATATTCTAACTAGAGGTGATACAAAACTCATAAATGAAAAAGAGAATATTGTCTTTTTCCATTCGATGAATATGTACATTAGAGTCAATTCTGCTCTGAAATTATTTATTTAGTATATAAGAATGTTTCATTAGCAGTGACTTACAGATCTAAAAAGTAGGGTATTTTAAGTACAAAATATCCTCATCATTCCATTAACTCAATGGGTATATAAAACTATAAAGAGGTGATACAAAACTCATAAACGAAAAAGAGAATATTGTCTTTTTCCATTCAATGAATTGGACTTGGACATTGGAGTTAATTCTCAAAATATTTATGATATTTTGTATATCATACAAATCTCGACAAACCTACATTAATACTAGTACTTATACTTGTTGACTCACTATTAAGCAGCAGTAAAGGAAAATTTGTTAGTCATAATACTACCTAGACAGTATGTAACACTACTTAGGTAACACTTGGTATATCATTTTCTCTATTTTATATTTCAATTCCTTCCATACCTTTTTCCGTCAGATAGATAAAGATATCGTTAAAAATATTCACGCCGTTTTTTTCATAAATGGCTTGACATATAATTTTGGCATAGGGATAAAGTATATCAACCAACGTACGTTTCTATAGTTAACACTGAAAAATAATTATGTGCACAATTATGTGGCAGGTATTAGATTTTCTAAATTTTGACTGGTGCACAAATGTGCAGAATTTTTGTAACTACAAGTTAACACAATTTATAATTTAATTGTAAAATTAGATACCGATATTTTAAAATTCCGTCGTTCAAAAAACCTGCAATGACAAATGCTATTAATAAATAGATTTTAATTTTATACATTAAAGTTGACATCTCGTTGACCCTTATCAGATTGATTTCAAATTTAGATTCGACCAAAATAAATATTAATTAGTTTCAAATTAGAAACAAACATTTTATTTATTAACAAAAAACAAATTAAACTTTATTGAAAGCGAAAAAATTAATTTACCAGTTATTATACTCGATTTTATGCAGTCGTTCTGCAATCCAATCCTACTGGTCTCCGGGAGGCTCGAATACATTCACAAAACACAAATGTGAACCAAAATTAATCAAAAATGAATAATACCATATCTTTTTAAAAACCGTAGCCAAACTATGAAATCTTATAGTTTCACCATATCCACCATGTAACCGTGCTCACTTCAGCTATACCACAATGCTACAAAGCTGAAATGAGCACGGTTATACTATTTACGACACTATGAAATAAAATCTTTTAAACAAGATTTTTAGGATACCTACCAAGCATGTAAAGTCATACTGATTTTTTTGTGGTCGCATACCGCATTATGTAGAAATAAATAGTTCTTTCTAAAATATTGCGGGTATATCATGACCAATTTTTCGTTACAGCTCCTATCAGTTTAACCGCTATTTTTGTATATCTGAAAAGTATTCCCAATAGTTATCCCAGCTAAGTAGACTCTAATAGCTTATGAGCAATAGTCCACCAACCTGTAACAAGTAATTGTTGTGTGTAACATGACGAGGACAATGTGAGGGGGTGTACTTGCAAAAAACCATATGTAACGAAATATGTTATAGCAAGATCGCTTATAACTTGGACGTAACATAATTTAGGAGATAGAAGCCATTACTCGGTGGTGCATATGTCACTGGCGTGCAAGAGCTCGGGTAGCAAGAGAGAGATTCCAGCCCTCGATGACCCGCTTTGACCTAATCGGAACGTGTTCGTCTCCACAGGGAACGTGTTAGACTTACTATTGACAAAACAACAAAAAATGTTCCTAATTCTCCATATTTATATTTAAAAATAGTCAAACATAAATACTATGTTCTCGCGTTTAACACATTTTTATATTTTTGACACAAAATTATTTATATTCAATAATAAAAATACCTTCCAATTATTTTACAATATAAATGAAACGCATGAAATTTATTTCAAGAAACGTCTTTGTTCAACAAATAGCTATAAAATATTGAAATATGCATTCACATATAATAAAAAATAAAATTGACGCCCTAAATATGATGAAATTATTATTACACCCAATTTATACGATATAACGATTTTTGAATGTAAGTTAATCGATATTAGGGAGGATGAATAAGAAACAGTGAAGGGAAAAAAATATTTTTTACGGTAAAATAAATTGCATATAAATGAAAAATCACGGCAAAACATTAATATGCAGGTAACTTAATATTGCCATAATTTTAAAATATCGTAACTTTTTTTAAAATTAATATGACCGTCCTTGCCTACGCTGCGCGAAATGAAAACTTAAAATACCAGTTACATTATCTCAACGGTTATATTTGTCGTAAAATTCGATAATAGCGTGGAAACTATATACCTTATTCATAAGTAAAACATTTGTCGCCGTCTATGGCTTACCGTCCATAATCGTTGCATAAATAATGAACAGCTTGACTGTCAAGAATGAAGGTATCATGTATTTTTTTTAAATCGCGCGGCGTCTTCTTTCAATGCCTCGTCGGTGTACGAGTTACATTATCCCATGACAAAGAAAGTAAAACATATGTTACCGTCTATAATCTTTGCATAAATAATGATCACTTTGAGTGTCAAGAATGCGGAAGTCATGTTTTTTTTTAAATCACGCGGCGTCTTCTTTCAATGCCTCGTCGGTGTACGAGTTATATTATCCCATGACAAAGAAAGTAAAACATCTGTTACCGTCTATAATCTTTGCATAAATAATGATCACTTTGACTGTCAAGAATGCAGAAGTCATGTTTTTTTTTAAATCACGCGACGTCTTCTTTCAATGCCTCGTCGGTGTACGAGTTATATTATCCCATGACAAAGAAAGTAAAACATCTTTTGCCGTCTATAATCTTTGCATAAATAATGATCACTTTGACTGTCAAGAATGCGGAAGTCATGTTTTTTTTTAAATCACGCGACGTCTTCTTTCAATGCCTCGTCGGTGTACGAGTTATATTATCCCATGACAAAGAAAGTAAAACATCTTTTGCCGTCTATAATCTTTGCATAAATAATGATCACTTTGACTGTCAAGAATGCGGAAGTCATGTTTTTTTTTAAATCACGCGACGTCTTCTTTCAATGCCTCGTCGGTGTACGAGTTATATTATCCCATGACAAAGAAAGTAAAACATCTTTTGCCGTCTATGGCTTACCGTCTATAATCGTCGCATAAGTAATGATCACCTTGACTGTCAAGAATGAGGGAGTCATGTTTTTTTTTAAATCGCGCGGTGTCTTCTTTCAATGCCTCATCGGTGTACGAGTTATATTATCCCATGACAAAGAAAGTAACACACTTATTTCCGTCTATGGCTTACCGTCTATAATCGTCGCATAAGTAATGATCACCTTGACTGTCAAGAATGAGGGCGTCATGTTTTTTTTTTAAATCGCGCGGCGTCTTCTTTCAATGCCTCATCAGTGTACGAGTTATATTATCCCATGACAAACACGGATCAGCCAGAATCATTTTCATAATTTGCATCAAAATCAAAAGATCGGAATAACTTTCCCTGTATGACTTTGGGCGATCTTATTTGAATTTTATAATTTTTTTCACAATCGATGACGCAGACAATGCAAAAAAAAATCATACACAACAGGATCAGGAAACGCAACTCGAGAAAACCGTATGTTAGAGTAAATCTTATACATCCTGTTGATCCCGAGTAACGTACCACGTACGTCGTATTTTATTAACTATTCTCGTAAAGGAACACCACCACCACTATTCATTGCCAATGATTACACGACAAATTGTGCCGTAGTGCATACTTTTTTATAAGCAGTTATAAAGCTTGCAAAGCTGTAGCAAGTCGTACCAAACTTTTGACGGTAGATATAAAATTGCACTTATTACAAATAATTCCGTGTAGGGAATGCATCATCATGTTAGGGATGCATCATCTTATAAAGGAGCTAACACGACCGTATCAATGGCGCATGGTGGACTAACTGGAGGCGCAATAGATAATATTTCAAATGGGTACTGTAGGAGTTGCTCAGACAGAAGGTGACGTTAGCGAGGAGCAGAGAAGATCATCGTCTGTTTCGCTCTTGATAGTTCTGCTTTTATATGAGTCAATTAACAAGAATCAATGAAAATTATCACAGTGACGGTTTGAATTTCGAATTATTTGTATTTCATCTAACGACGTGATAAACAATATACCTCACCATGCTCACCGTGAAAATCGCTTTTGATTCTCCAAGGTAGCATTTAGTAATAATACTACATTTAATAAATATACTGTTCACTGACTACTCGGCAGCATTTAAGTAATGTTTCTGATTTCTATTAAAGTTAAAAGAAAATTTAATTCATTCAAATAAAAAAAAATCAAATATTTAAAAACGCTTACAATAACTGATAAATTTTATTTTTAAAATTGCCTGAAAAAACCAAACATAAAATTGCCTGAAAATTAACTGAAAAAACAATAATAAAAAAGCAACGACAACAACCTTCTATTATGCTTCTATTTTATAACAATTTAAATAAATCTTTTAGTGAAAAAATATTAACAGAAAAGACTTGCATCGAAATTGACAACTTCTTTTTTTAAAAATATGATTACAACAATACGATTACAATTAATTTCAATATAATGGTAACACTTAACAAGAATGCAAAAATATTAAATGCACAATCACAGCTGTATCCGTCTAGAATTTTGCCCTAGATTGTTTTGATACATACGGAATAGACCTTGATTCGAGCTCAATTCTGAAACCTAATAAAAGTTTTGGAAACTTGAATAATATTGATACTCTAAAATGGCATATCTTCTTTTTTTTAAAACACGTATCTGATGTAAATTTCTTGTTAGCTACTTTTTGATGCTCGCCATCACCAGTCAGTAAGAAAAGACACCTCATATTTGTTTCGTGTAGTGCGATGTCTGCAGTAAGACTAGAAGTAAACGCTTCACGACTAGAGTTATCAAATGATCAGTGTTAATCGGACAGTATTTATACGTATTACCCGGTTGAAAAATTATAAAAAATCCGACCTTAAAGTGTTCAGCATTCTTAAAATCATAATGTAATTATATTTATGCCTACAATTAAACGCAAATAAATTATTGCTGCGAGGCACAAAATAGCTCTGTTGTAAAAGCAGCTCTATTGTTGCATCCCATCAACTCCTGTTTCCCATCACCCTAAAATGATATCGTATATTTTGAAGCATCATACCTGGCAACGTTGGCCGTAATGCCAATGCATACTGGTTATTAACCAAATTGCGATATATATTTAAAATAATAAATTATTAGTCATCCAAAAGTTTGACTTTTCCAAAAGTTTGACTGTTCTCCAAATAGAAAGAAAATTTTGAATAAAATAATTTTAATTTGTATATTTTTAATATATTCTTGATGATAAATTACTTTTGTAAAAAAATAATTAAAAATTAAAAGAAGAAACATTACAATTTAAGTTGACAGGAGAATTTTTAATTAAAAAGGTAAAAATCGGTATTATTTCTTATTATATAAAAGTGTCTTTAAAAAAATAACAGTCGAAAAGAGTTCAGTGGATACCATAGCGTAACTCTCCAAATAGAAATCTTGAGAAACTTTTTCTAATGTTGCGTGACCTACGCAACATTAGAAATAGTTCTTCAAATTAGGAAGAGATGGCTTCAAAATACGATGAACATTGTATTATTACATATTGCAAATGTTAAACATACCATTTCTGTTTTTGTAAGAAAGATTTCTAGAAGTATTTTTGATGATATAAAATGTAACAACATCTGGAAAAGAAGAACTAGCTCTGAACTTTACAAATTATTTAAAGAACTGGATGTAGTCAAATACATGGCAAGTCAGAGAATAAAATGGGCAGGGCACTTGAGCAGAATGGATGGGAGACGGGTAATAAAAAGATTTTTTCAGCCAGACCATTGGGCTCCCGAAAAAGAGGAGACCTAAACTTGGGTGGCTCGACTGCCTGGAAAAAGACTTTAAAATCCTAAGTGCAACGAACTGGATGTCTCTGGCCAAGAACAGGAGATCTCGGGAGTTGATTCTGCGGAAAGCCCATCCTGGGCTGTCAAGCCATTGAAGAAGAAGAAGATATATTGCAAAATATATCGAATAGACAATGTTAGTTTAATGTTGATTGTTACTTTGTCTCTTCTATAAAAGACAACAGCATACAAAACTTTGTAATACAATTAACTATGCAATATATTTAAAGGTTATATTATTCAAAGATTATTATTTTGAAAATGGTAAATTTTTTGAATTCAAGTATTCTAAATTCATCGGAAATTTTAGTATCCCAAAATGTAATATTTTCTATCCTTTGTGCTTTAAAGGGGGCGACATGAAAAAAAACAATTCTTTTGAATTTTTTGCCCTGAAAATTTATTTAGAAATTGTATAATGGCCTGATTTTGCAAACTTATGGAATTCACGTTTTGATAGAGTTTTGGCAGAGAGCATAGGTCTTAATATTTGAGTAGAATTACGTAGCAGTTTAAAACGTGGTTTCTTTAATCACCGTGACTTGGTTGAAAGTAAACCTATTTTGGAGAAATTTGGAGCGTTCGTTAAATGCATTCCTGAAAAAAACTAAAATCTTAAATAATTCTTTGTGAAGGGATAGGCATGAATGGAAACCTTAAGTGGAAGCACTCGATGGTAGTAGCTATGGGAAACCATTAGAGAACTTTCGAAGGTTTCTTCTATTGTAAGAGGACGATGTTACGATGCTCGGAAGGGGTTGTGAGGCAACCTGGAGCGGAAGGTAAGAATAGTGTTTTATGCAGAATATTTTACCCGTTGTAGTTGTTTAGCAGGTTGAATAAAATATATTTAATTGACTTGTTCGCACGAAAAATAAGAAAAGTTAAAGGTAAATTTCATTAAATACATTTGCTATTTTTGCTAATACTACTAAAATTGAAAATAGATGTTTTCAATTTTAGACATATGTACATATAAACCCTCTTTTAACCACCTAAAAGTAAATGCGACCAACTATTCACAAAAAAAAACAAGAGCCCCGCCACTACCCGGCCACCCGACCTCTCCCGCACCGTCATTAGTCCATATCGAAACATTTCACCGCGCGGGCAACATCAAAAGATTTCATTTACCTATTTACATCAAAGTCGGCCCGCGCACACTGCGTAATAACGTGCCGCCCCGCCGCAATCGCCAGACCCTCAAAGAAAGCGCCGAACGTGGGAACCGCCCGTGAGACCCACAAAGCAACAAATACACAATATATTAATATTTCTGAAAATGTTTCGAATGAAGGTGTATTATTATTATTATTAACATTAATATCGTAAACGTTACTGTTGAAACGGCAGAGGGAGGCTGAGCAAAGTGCGGTCGAAATTCGACGATTTCAATTCGGCGCCCGCCCTCGCGCCAGACCCAATTAGATTAGGGACGACGCGTGCGTAACCGAAGAGTGTCTAATTATTTCGTACGGAATGTGACGAGAATGAGAAGTATGCTCGATGAACGTTTCATTTGTATGACATGGTTATACGTGGCGATCTGGGACTCGATGCGATATCGAGCGAATGAGCTAAGTCAGTCGTCTATTTGTCGTAAATGGTTTTAAATTAACGTTACGATAAATATCCTATTCTTGAAGTAAATGTGACGAGAATGAGAAAATGGTTCTAAATTAATGTCGTAAATGGTTATAAATTAATGTCGTAAATGGTTATTAAATTAATGTCGTAAATGGTTCTAATGTCGTAAATGGTTCTAAATTAATGTTACGATAAATAATCCTATTGAAATGTGACGAGAATAAGACGAAATGTGACGAGAATGAGAAGTATGTTCGATGAACGTTTCACTTGTGACATGATTATAGATGGCGATCTGGGACTCGATACGAAATCGAGCGAATGAGCTTAAGTCAGTCGACTATTTGTCGTAAATGATCCTAAATTAACGTTACGACAAATATTCTTTTCTTGAAGTAAATGTCCTATGCTATGGTTCGGAATGAAAGAAAACATGAAATAAATGAAACGTTACGCCTGACTAAACAAGCCGGGTTGATTTTAAAATGGCGGCTGCACCGAATAGATTTTGCCCTTTCGGGATTAAGGCAGAAAAATGTTTATTTTTAACATAAAGGTATTGTCAAAAATAGGCATTTTTCCGATGATGAGTTTTGTCTTTAAGGTAATTAATTAATAATTTAATTTTGTCTTTCATCCAACTACATTAAATCGAAAATGGATTTAATTCATTTAATATTAAAAAAACATACAATTTATATGAATTTATGCGGTAATATGTGAACGTATAACCTCAACATACTACTTTTTATGCCCAAATTAAAATTTGTTTTCTTAAGTTGATTTATTTTAAAAATCAACCGACATACCAAAATTTGTTAAATCAATGACCAAAGATTAGGTTGTTGCATCCTGACAATAGAGTGCCAGATAGATATATAAACGAGCAACATTATAAGACTGAACGATTTACATTTTAATTTTCGAAATCTTGAAATTATTACTATAAGCAGAAAAAGTTAATGCTGAAAAAGGCCAATAAAACTTCTTTTCCTTCTCCTTTTTAGTCCTTTTCTACCGTTTCCGTTAGGTTTCGGAAGTCTCTCCTCTCCTCTCTATCCGGTGCCACCTGTAGCCACTTTGAACTAACTACCCTTTTTATATCATCGCGCCAACCCATTTGTAGCTCTCCTGTAGATTGATTAACTCCTTGGTGTGGTTGAGAATGGGCCGATCATCGAGATATTTAGAGCGTTCGCAAAAAGCGTTCGAGAAATAAAGGTGGTGCAAAAAAAAAGGAAATAACTGGCAGAGTACATGGATAGAAAATGGAAGCCTTCTGGTCAACAGTGATATTCATTTTCAAAACAAATTGAAGTCCGGAGAAGGCATCCCATACGAGACGCGTAAGTCAATTTTGCTGACCTGATTGCATTCACCATTTTAATCTCCTTTTCAATATATATGTGTCAATAGTGATTTAATTTAATTTGATGTTAGTAATAGTGTTTGTACATATATTGTGTTTATACAGTGTTATTTTTTCCAAATTAATTTCTAAACATACTCACAGAAACACTTCTCTGTGTCTGAGTTTTCCCTACTAGTAGAAATATAGCATGTGAGGTTAATACAGCGCTCATTTGTATATACTCCAATCTCCACTGAATTATGGTGGATAATGAGAATGGAGCACCTTCTTTTCTTGATTTACATAAAATTATTTACAATTAAATGAAACTACGTGTTGTAGTATTATTTCTACTTTCTTTAAGTTCTTTACCACGACCTAGGTTTTGTTGTATCACAACATCTTCAGGTGGGCTATTAGGAAAGATCTTTGCTAACAGCCCATCTGAAGATGTTGTAATATAACGAAACCTAGGTCGTGGTAAAGAACTTAAAAAAAATAGAAATAATACTACATCACGTAGTTTAATTTAATTGTGAATAATGGATTTCTACAAAATTAACGCCAAATATATTCAATAGAATAATTTGAATATATTCGACTTTTCTAATATTAATTTAAATCTTTTTATTGTAACAAAAATGAGCTCTATGGTAAAATAGCAGGCGAAATATTTCTTTCTAAAAGTATCTCTATTGTTTTCCCGATGTAGAAAATGAATACAATTGCTGATAAGAAAATACTAACAAAAATTTAATATTTTCTTAAGACTTTACTTGTGGTATAACAAATATGAATTGTATGTGTAGTATGTGTGTATGTGTAGTGATGAATGTCCATTTTAACACGTTTACTTAACAACGCCAAATTCTAACACTCAACCAATATTTTTCCACACTGTTCCGTCGGCCTACTAAGGCTACAAACTCTTTAAACCGTATTAGGAAAAAAGCTCCCTTCAAATTAACAACGCCTACGGGGGGAAGGAGCTTCCTCGCGTTAGCTTTCTAAGCTTCCCCCCTTAGCTTCCGAAGGCTGCTATCGGCCCCTTTGTTCCGCCGCGCGGCCCACTCCGCCCTTCCGAAGGAAATTAAAAATGTCGAATGAAGTCCGACACTATCTTCCGTTACGCTCCATTGATTTTAATAAAATGAAGTAGCTGCGCAGCTAATGAGTTTAGGCTTTTAAACCGGCGTCTTTCGCGAAGTGCGCAACAGCTGTCTTCATGGTTGAGCTGCCCGATGTAGCTTCCTCCAAAATGGCTTTTCCTCTGCTTGCCTTGCGGGATTAATGGTTTTAGGTCAATATACAAAAAATGTCCAGAAATACAAACTAAAATTGTGAAAAAATAAATAAAATTAGAAAAATATGAGTGAACCATGAAACCTTTTCACCTAACGAAAATATGCGTAACTAACGTAATATTAACTAAGTAGTTAATGACTTGGTTAAAAACTTAAAATATAGAATGACCTTTTTTTCTTATGACATATTGTTGGATTTATATTATACCGATGTAATTTGGAAAACGTTGGTGCTATTATTTTCTAGTACATCTATTTCTGAACAATTTTTTGCCCAGAATTAATATTCCAAAATCGAAAATTTTTAAATGAATCGTCGCAATTTATAAGCTTTTTAAAATATATTTTAAAAAGCTTATAAGCAATATCTTATCACAATAAATAAACCGCTATTAATTAAAATTTCAATTACTAAAAATATTATTTAAAAGCACGGATGTAACTTAGGTTTGAATGAATATAAAATCAAAAATAACTTTGATTAAAAACTAGGTTTATATGGGTCGTGCACATTCATCTTCAAATTCTTCACCCCTCTTGCACTTACAATAAAAACCATGTTTATTTTTGATTACATTTAATTGTAAAAAAAAAAAACAAATTGACCTTTTAGAAACTGCGCAGATGAGACTTTGCCTTAAAACCCACTTAAAAAAAAAGAAAAAAATACCTGAAACAAAATGACAGCGACGACAACCACGTTGATTTTTTAGTGACTCGTGACACTCTTAGGTAGTCCAACGATACTTCATTCATTAGTCAATGAAATCAAGTCGTTTGAATGCTACCAGAAAAAAACGTGCATAGAGACGAGCAAAAAATATAACCTTGCCTTTTCTTTTGCGCATTTGGGCAAATATTATTGGTTGACTTGTAATAATAAATTAAAAATACATTTTGGCAATCAATTTATTTTTCTTATAACTTTGAAAGATATACTATGGCAGTATGTTTACATAGTTAAATGTAATATCGATATTTAAAATTATTTTATCAGAAATACAACGTAAATATAAATGTATAAACTAGGGATAAGGTAGAGAACCTTCAAGGGATGTAAGTACGTCCACCGTTAAAGTTATTAGCATTATTCTCATAAAAAAAACGATCTCACTCAATCATGTTCGACGAGATCACAAACTCATCATCTTACTTGAGAACACATACTTTATACCATCAAATCCACCGACAAATTCCAAACTTACACAACTTGCCAGCGACGACAAATAGTGACGCCAAAATTAAGCGCAGCAAAAAGTAATAGGCCGACCTCCCGCCGCCTAGATTTCCTCGTCACGCAGACGGGTCGCAACCTTCACCCCCCCCCCCTCGCATCCGCGCCCAAGAACGATTTATGAGAATCCGCCCCAAACTCGCATCACACTCGCAGTTCCGAATAACGCCCCGCCGCCGAGGTAAAATCATGCCAAATCACAATAATATTCTCGAAATCTTTCCGCCGCCATCCATTGTCGGACACGTATTGCCCTTCTCATATATTTTCAGCCATGTTAGGGCCAGATGTTGCCAGTTACAAAAAAAATAAAATTCATAAAGACAAAGTCGCACTCGCTAACTCTATAGAGTTATGTAATCGTTATATTATTATTATGAAGCCTACGAAGAGGTTGTGGGTGGAAAAAACGCTCTGTATTAGAAATTAAGAATCATTTTCCATATTTAAATTTAAAAACATCAAAATGACAGATCCTATTGAGTAGTGGTAGGGGTTATGTAAACAGGAACCAGAGACTTTGTGTAAATATCGACTAATCGAACGGTAGTACCGTTATAAAGACATGTTAATAACGGTAAAAATAAAAGACAAAAAAATTATAAATCTTACTACTAAATATTTTGGTCAAATAAGAGCAGCGAGCATTTTTTTTGAGCGAATTTGAGCATAAAGACAAAAATATGGTAAATATACATCGTTTTCTATATTCGTAAAACTTATATAGAATTTTTAAAATCAAAGTGAGGTCCACAACCTCACATGAGACTAGTGTCGTATTGACTTAAATGGAATGCTTTTTGGAACGTCACTACTAAATATTTTGGTCAAGTAAAAACAGCGTGCATAAGCAAATACAATCTTTTCAAAATATTGTTTTCATTAATATTTTAGGAACAAGCCCAAGTTAAGTCCCACCACTGTGAAGTGATTTCACTCAAAATACGGTTTTGTAAATGAAAGTAAATAAATCTAATTATGCAAATAATTCTTTAAATTTTGCAAGCCAAAAGTAATAGGTAATAATTATAATAATGAAATAATTTCCTTTAATTTTTTTTTTCCTTCACTATACTGAGCCATGAAAATGAAGAAATTTTTCACCAATTCACAAACTTCCCTTTTTTATTACATTACTTTATTGTGTAGCTTACGATATAAAAGATGTTCGAGTAATAAATTCGAATATACATAAAATTATTTTCTGTGACCAAAGGATGGAGAAAGTTACAATATAAAAAAACTTGCAACTCAAAAAACATCATATCAAGTTCAATTAAACTCCTTTGCATTTAATTTTTATTCTACAAATCATTAAACTATATCAACAGTTAGTCCGAGCGAGGGAAGATGTATATTAGAAATGTTTCGAACACTAAAAATACCATCACGCAAAAAAAATGTGCGAATGTCAAGTTAGTATTCATATTCGCAATTATATTCCCGAAAGCAACGCAAATTATTCGTATTCGTATATACGAATAATTTGCGGAGGGGAGATATATATTAGAAATGTTTCGAATAGTAAAAACACGATCACGCAAAAAATTTGTGCGGATGTCAAGTTAGTATTCGTATTCGCAATTATATTAACGAAAGCAACGCAAATTATTCGTATTCGTATATACGAATAATTTGCGTTGCTTTCGTGAATATAATTGCGAATACGAATACTGACTTGGCCTCCGCACAAATTGTTTTCGAGCACAAGTTTCGACAGCTTTCTCAACAAGTATACAAGGCGAAAAAACAATTCAATTGTTGTTTATAAAATATAACTTGCCTCACTTGAACTTACTTACGAGAAACATTATTTAATTAAATTTAGTAACATTGCGTCTTATCACGTTTATTGAAATCATAATAGTACGAATCTATTTTATTTTGTCGCAGGAGAAACATTATTTAATTAAATTTAGTAACATTGCGCCTTATTATTCTTTGATTATAATACGTTTATTGAAATAATAATAGTACGAATCTATTTTATTTTATCGCAGGAGAAACATTATTTAATTAAATTTAGTAACATTGCGTCTTATTATTATTTTATTATAATACGTTTATTGAAATAATAATAGTACGAATCTATTTTATTTTATCGCAGGAGAAACATTATTTAATTAAATTTAGTAACATTGCGCCTTATTATTCTTTGATTATAATACGTTTATTAAAATAATAATAGTACGAATCTATTTTATTTTATCGCAGGAGAAACATTATTTAATTAAATTTAGTAACATTGCGCCTTATTATTATTTTATTATAATACGTTTATTGAAATAATAATAGTACGAATCTATTTTATTTTATCGCAGGAGAAACATTATTTAATTAAATTTAGTAACATTGCGCCTTATTATTCTTTGATTATAATACGTTTATTAAAATAATAATAGTACGAATCTATTTTATTTTATCGTAGGAGAAACATTATTTAATTAAATTTAGTAACATTGCGTCTTATTATTATTTTATTATAATACGTTTATTGAAATAATAATAGTACGAATCTATTTTATTTTATCGCAGGAGAAACATTATTTAATTAAATTTAGTAACATTGCGCCTTATTATTCTTTGATTATAATACGTTTATTAAAATAATAATAGTACGAATCTATTTTATTTTATCGCAGGAGAAACATTATTTAATTAAATTTAGTAACATTGCGTCTTATTATTATTTTATTATAATACGTTTATTGAAATAATAATAGTACGAATCTATTTTATTTTATCGCAGGAGAAACATTATTTAATTAAATTTAGTAACATTGCGCCTTATTATTCTTTGATTATAATACGTTTATTAAAATAATAATAGTACGAATCTATTTTATTTTATCGTAGGAGAAACATTATTTAATTAAATTTAGTAACATTGCGTCTTATTATTCTTTGATTATAACACGTTTATTAAAATAATAATAGTACGAATCTATTTTATTTTATCGCAGGAGAAACAATATTTAATTAAATTTAGTAACATTGCGCCTTATTATTCTTTGATTATAACACGTTTATTGAAATAATAATAGTACGAATCTATTTTATTTTGTCGCAGGAGAAACATTATTTAATTAAATTTAGTAACATTGCGCCTTATTATTATTTTATTATAATACGTTTATTGAAATAATAATAGTACGAATCTATTTTATTTTATCGTAGGAGAAACATTATTTAATTAAATTTAGTAACATTGCGTCTTATTATTCTTTGATTATAACACGTTTATTGAAATAATAATAGTACGAATCTATTTTATTTTATCGCAGGAGAAACATTATTTAATTAAATTTAGTAACATTGCGCCTTATTATTCTTTGATTATAATACGTTTATTGAAATAATAATAGTACGAATCTATTTTATTTTATCGCAGGAGAAACATTATTTAATTAAATTTAGTAACATTGCGCCTTATTATTATTTTATTATAATACGTTTATTGAAATAATAATAGTACGAATCTATTTTATTTTGTCGCAGGAGAAACATTATTTAATTAAATTTAGTAACATTGCGCCTTATTATTATTTTATTATAATACGTTTATTGAAATAATAATAGTACGAATCTATTTTATTTTATCGCAGGAGAAACATTATTTAATTAAATTTAGTAACATTGCGCCTTATTATTCTTTGATTATAATACGTTTATTAAAATAATAATAGTACGAATCTATTTTATTTTATCGCAGGAGAAACAATATTTAATTAAATTTAGTAACATTGCGCCTTATTATTCTTTGATTATAATACGTTTATTAAAATAATAATAGTACGAATCTATTTTATTTTATCGTAGGAGAAACATTATTTAATTAAATTTAGTAACATTGCGTCTTATTATTCTTTGATTATAACACGTTTATTGAAATAATAATAGTACGAATCTATTTTATTTTATCGCAGGAGAAACAATATTTAATTAAATTTAGTAACATTGCGCCTTATTATTCTTTGATTATAATACGTTTATTAAAATAATAATAGTACGAATCTATTTTATTTTATCGTAGGAGAAACATTATTTAATTAAATTTAGTAACATTGCGTCTTATTATTCTTTGATTATAACACGTTTATTGAAATAATAATAGTACGAATCTATTTTATTTTATCGCAGGAGAAACAATATTTAATTAAATTTAGTAACATTGCGCCTTATTATTATTTTATTATAATACGTTTATTAAAATAATAATAGTACGAATCTATTTTATTTTATCGTAGGAGAAACATTATTTAATTAAATTTAGTAACATTGCGTCTTATTATTCTTTGATTATAACACGTTTATTGAAATAATAATAGTACGAATCTATTTTATTTTATCGCAGGAGAAACATTATTTAATTAAATTTAGTAACATTGCGCCTTATTATTATTTTATTATAATACGTTTATTGAAATAATAATAGTACGAATCTATTTTATTTTATCGTAGGAGAAACATTATTTAATTAAATTTAGTAACATTGCGCCTTATTATTCTTTGATTATAATACGTTTATTGAAATAATAATAGTACGAATCTATTTTATTTTATCGCAGGAGAAACATTATTTAATTAAATTTAGTAACATTGCGCCTTATTATTATTTTATTATAATACGTTTATTAAAATAATAATAGTACGAATCTATTTTATTTTATCGTAGGAGAAACATTATTTAATTAAATTTAGTAACATTGCGTCTTATTATTCTTTGATTATAATACGTTTATTGAAATAATAATAGTACGAATCTATTTTATTTTATCGCAGGAGAAACATTATTTAATTAAATTTAGTAACATTGCGCCTTATTATTATTTTATTATAATACGTTTATTAAAATAATAATAGTACGAATCTATTTTATTTTATCGTAGGAGAAACATTATTTAATTAAATTTAGTAACATTGCGTCTTATTATTCTTTGATTATAACACGTTTATTGAAATAATAATAGTACGAATCTATTTTATTTTATCGCAGGAGAAACAATATTTAATTAAATTTAGTAACATTGCGTCTTATTATTCTTTGATTATAACACGTTTATTGAAATAATAATAGTACGAATCTATTTTATTTTATCGCAGGAGAAACAATATTTAATTAAATTTAGTAACATTGCGTCTTATTATTATTTTATTATAATACGTTTATTGAAATAATAATAGTACGAATCTATTTTATTTTATCGCAGGAGAAACATTATTTAATTAAATTTAGTAACATTGCGCCTTATTATTCTTTGATTATAATACGTTTATTGAAATAATAATAGTACGAATCTATTTTATTTTATCGCAGGAGAAACATTATTTAATTAAATTTAGTAACATGGCGCCTTATTATAATTTTATTATAATACGTTTATTGAAATAATAATAGTACGAATCTATTTTATTTTATCGTAGGAAAAACAATATTTAATTAAATTTAGTAACATTGCGTCTTATTATTATTTTATTATAATACGTTTATTGAAATAATAATAGTACGAATCTATTTTATTTTATCGCAGGAGAAACATTATTTAATTAAATTTAGTAACATTGCGCCTTATTATTCTTTGATTATAATACGTTTATTGAAATAATAATAGTACGAATCTATTTTATTTTATCGCAGGAGAAACATTATTTAATTAAATTTAGTAACATGGCGCCTTATTATAATTTTATTATAATACGTTTATTGAAATAATAATAGTACGAATCTATTTTATTTTATCGTAGGAAAAACAATATTTAATTAAATTTAGTAACATTGCGTCTTATTATTATTTTATTATAATACGTTTATTGAAATAATAATAGTACGAATCTATTTTATTTTATCGCAGGAGAAACATTATTTAATTAAATTTAGTAACATTGCGCCTTATTATTCTTTGATTATAATACGTTTATTGAAATAATAATAGTACGAATCTATTTTATTTTATCGCAGGAGAAACAATATTTAATTAAATTTAGTAACATTGCGCCTTATTATTATTTTATTATAATACGTTTATTAAAATAATAATAGTACGAATCTATTTTATTTTATCGTAGGAGAAACATTATTTAATTAAATTTAGTAACATTGCGTCTTATTATTCTTTGATTATAACACGTTTATTGAAATAATAATAGTACGAATCTATTTTATTTTATCGCAGGAGAAACAATATTTAATTAAATTTAGTAACATTGCGCCTTATTATTATTTTATTATAATACGTTTATTAAAATAATAATAGTACGAATCTATTTTATTTTATCGTAGGAGAAACATTATTTAATTAAATTTAGTAACATTGCGCCTTATTATTCTTTGATTATAATACGTTTATTGAAATAATAATAGTACGAATCTATTTTATTTTATCGCAGGAGAAACATTATTTAATTAAATTTAGTAACATTGCGCCTTATTATTATTTTATTATAATACGTTTATTAAAATAATAATAGTACGAATCTATTTTATTTTATCGTAGGAGAAACATTATTTAATTAAATTTAGTAACATTGCGTCTTATTATTCTTTGATTATAATACGTTTATTGAAATAATAATAGTACGAATCTATTTTATTTTATCGCAGGAGAAACAATATTTAATTAAATTTAGTAACATTGCGTCTTATTATTATTTTATTATAATACGTTTATTAAAATAATAATAGTACGAATCTATTTTATTTTATCGTAGGAGAAACATTATTTAATTAAATTTAGTAACATTGCGTCTTATTATTCTTTGATTATAATACGTTTATTGAAATAATAATAGTACGAATCTATTTTATTTTATCGCAGGAGAAACATTATTTAATTAAATTTAGTAACATTGCGCCTTATTATTATTTTATTATAATACGTTTATTAAAATAATAATAGTACGAATCTATTTTATTTTATCGTAGGAGAAACATTATTTAATTAAATTTAGTAACATTGCGTCTTATTATTCTTTGATTATAACACGTTTATTG
Organism: Druceiella hillmani; assembly: GCA_039881145.1. Classification (NCBI taxonomy): domain Eukaryota; kingdom Metazoa; phylum Arthropoda; class Insecta; order Lepidoptera; family Hepialidae; genus Druceiella; species Druceiella hillmani. The sequence continues at coordinate 10,772,411 of JAYKKI010000011.1, read as the reverse complement.
AAATAATAATAGTACGAATCTATTTTATTTTATCGCAGGAGAAACAATATTTAATTAAATTTAGTAACATTGCGTCTTATTATTATTTTATTATAATACGTTTATTGAAATAATAATAGTACGAATCTATTTTATTTTATCGCAGGAGAAACATTATTTAATTAAATTTAGTAACATTGCGCCTTATTATTCTTTGATTATAATACGTTTATTGAAATAATAATAGTACGAATCTATTTTATTTTATCGCAGGAGAAACATTATTTAATTAAATTTAGTAACATTGCGTCTTATTATTATTTTATTATAATACGTTTATTGAAATAATAATAGTACGAATCTATTTTATTTTATCGTAGGAGAAACATTATTTAATTAAATTTAGTAACATGGCGCCTTATTATAATTTTATTATAATACGTTTATTGAAATAATAATAGTACGAATCTATTTTATTTTATCGCAGGAGAAACATTATTTAATTAAATTTAGTAACATTGCGCCTTATTATTCTTTGATTATAATACGTTTATTGAAATAATAATAGTACGAATCTATTTTATTTTATCGCAGGAGAAACATTATTTAATTAAATTTAGTAACATTGCGCCTTATTATTATTTTATTATAATACGTTTATTAAAATAATAATAGTACGAATCTATTTTATTTTATCGTAGGAGAAACATTATTTAATTAAATTTAGTAACATTGCGTCTTATTATTCTTTGATTATAATACGTTTATTGAAATAATAATAGTACGAATCTATTTTATTTTATCGCAGGAGAAACAATATTTAATTAAATTTAGTAACATTGCGTCTTATTATTATTTTATTATAATACGTTTATTAAAATAATAATAGTACGAATCTATTTTATTTTATCGTAGGAGAAACATTATTTAATTAAATTTAGTAACATTGCGTCTTATTATTCTTTGATTATAATACGTTTATTGAAATAATAATAGTACGAATCTATTTTATTTTATCGCAGGAGAAACATTATTTAATTAAATTTAGTAACATTGCGCCTTATTATTATTTTATTATAATACGTTTATTAAAATAATAATAGTACGAATCTATTTTATTTTATCGTAGGAGAAACATTATTTAATTAAATTTAGTAACATTGCGTCTTATTATTCTTTGATTATAACACGTTTATTGAAATAATAATAGTACGAATCTATTTTATTTTATCGCAGGAGAAACAATATTTAATTAAATTTAGTAACATTGCGTCTTATTATTATTTTATTATAATACGTTTATTGAAATAATAATAGTACGAATCTATTTTATTTTATCGCAGGAGAAACATTATTTAATTAAATTTAGTAACATTGCGCCTTATTATTCTTTGATTATAATACGTTTATTGAAATAATAATAGTACGAATCTATTTTATTTTATCGCAGGAGAAACATTATTTAATTAAATTTAGTAACATTGCGCCTTATTATTCTTTGATTATAATACGTTTATTGAAATAATAATAGTACGAATCTATTTTATTTTATCGCAGGAGAAACATTATTTAATTAAATTTAGTAACATTGCGCCTTATTATTCTTTGATTATAATACGTTTATTGAAATAATAATAGTACGAATCTATTTTATTTTATCGCAGGAGAAACATTATTTAATTAAATTTAGTAACATTGCGCCTTATTATTCTTTGATTATAATACGTTTATTGAAATAATAATAGTACGAATCTATTTTATTTTATCGCAGGAGAAACATTATTTAATTAAATTTAGTAACATGGCGCCTTATTATTCTTTGATTATAATACGTTTATTGAAATAATAATAGTACGAATCTATTTTATTTTATCGCAGGAGAAACATTATTTAATTAAATTTAGTAACATTGCGCCTTATTATTCTTTGATTATAATACGTTTATTGAAATAATAATAGTACGAATCTATTTTATTTTATCGCAGGAGAAACATTATTTAATTAAATTTAGTAACATTGCGCCTTATTATTATTTTATTATAATACGTTTATTAAAATAATAATAGTACGAATCTATTTTATTTTATCGTAGGAGAAACATTATTTAATTAAATTTAGTAACATTGCGTCTTATTATTCTTTGATTATAACACGTTTATTGAAATAATAATAGTACGAATCTATTTTATTTTATCGCAGGAGAAACAATATTTAATTAAATTTAGTAACATTGCGTCTTATTATTATTTTATTATAATACGTTTATTGAAATAATAATAGTACGAATCTATTTTATTTTATCGCAGGAGAAACATTATTTAATTAAATTTAGTAACATTGCGCCTTATTATTCTTTGATTATAATACGTTTATTGAAATAATAATAGTACGAATCTATTTTATTTTATCGCAGGAGAAACATTATTTAATTAAATTTAGTAACATTGCGCCTTATTATTATTTTATTATAATACGTTTATTGAAATAATAATAGTACGAATCTATTTTATTTTATCGTAGGAAAAACAATATTTAATTAAATTTAGTAACATTGCGTCTTATTATTCTTTGATTATAATACGTTTATTGAAATAATAATAGTACGAATCTATTTTATTTTATCGCAGGAGAAACAATATTTAATTAAATTTAGTAACATTGCGTCTTATTATTATTTTATTATAATACGTTTATTGAAATAATAATAGTACGAATCTATTTTATTTTATCGCAGGAGAAACATTATTTAATTAAATTTAGTAACATTGCGCCTTATTATTCTTTGATTATAATACGTTTATTGAAATAATAATAGTACGAATCTATTTTATTTTATCGCAGGAGAAACATTATTTAATTAAATTTAGTAACATGGCGCCTTATTATAATTTTATTATAATACGTTTATTGAAATAATAATAGTACGAATCTATTTTATTTTATCGCAGGAGAAACATTATTTAATTAAATTTAGTAACATTGCGCCTTATTATTCTTTGATTATAATACGTTTATTGAAATAATAATAGTACGAATCTATTTTATTTTATCGCAGGAGAAACATTATTTAATTAAATTTAGTAACATGGCGCCTTATTATAATTTTATTATAATACGTTTATTGAAATAATAATAGTACGAATCTATTTTATTTTATCGCAGGAGAAACATTATTTAATTAAATTTAGTAACATTGCGCCTTATTATTCTTTGATTATAATACGTTTATTGAAATAATAATAGTACGAATCTATTTTATTTTATCGCAGGAGAAACATTATTTAATTAAATTTAGTAACATGGCGCCTTATTATAATTTTATTATAATACGTTTATTAAAATAATAATAGTACGAATCTATTTTATTTTATCGTAGGAGAAACATTATTTAATTAAATTTAGTAACATTGCGTCTTATTATTCTTTGATTATAATACGTTTATTGAAATAATAATAGTACGAATCTATTTTATTTTATCGCAGGAGAAACATTATTTAATTAAATTTAGTAACATTGCGCCTTATTATTATTTTATTATAATACGTTTATTAAAATAATAATAGTACGAATCTATTTTATTTTATCGTAGGAGAAACATTATTTAATTAAATTTAGTAACATTGCGTCTTATTATTCTTTGATTATAACACGTTTATTGAAATAATAATAGTACGAATCTATTTTATTTTATCGCAGGAGAAACATTATTTAATTAAATTTAGTAACATTGCGCCTTATTATTATTTTATTATAATACGTTTATTAAAATAATAATAGTACGAATCTATTTTATTTTATCGTAGGAGAAACATTATTTAATTAAATTTAGTAACATTGCGTCTTATTATTCTTTGATTATAACACGTTTATTGAAATAATAATAGTACGAATCTATTTTATTTTATCGCAGGAGAAACATTATTTAATTAAATTTAGTAACATGGCGCCTTATTATAATTTTATTATAATACGTTTATTGAAATAATAATAGTACGAATCTATTTTATTTTATCGTAGGAGAAACATTATTTAATTAAATTTAGTAACATTGCGTCTTATTATTCTTTGATTATAATACGTTTATTGAAATAATAATAGTACGAATCTATTTTATTTTATCGCAGGAGAAACATTATTTAATTAAATTTAGTAACATGGCGCCTTATTATAATTTTATTATAATACGTTTATTGAAATAATAATAGTACGAATCTATTTTATTTTATCGTAGGAGAAACATTATTTAATTAAATTTAGTAACATTGCGTCTTATTATTCTTTGATTATAATACGTTTATTGAAATAATAATAGTACGAATCTATTTTATTTTATCGCAGGAGAAACATTATTTAATTAAATTTAGTAACATTGCGCCTTATTATTATTTTATTATAATACGTTTATTAAAATAATAATAGTACGAATCTATTTTATTTTATCGTAGGAGAAACATTATTTAATTAAATTTAGTAACATTGCGTCTTATTATTCTTTGATTATAACACGTTTATTGAAATAATAATAGTACGAATCTATTTTATTTTATCGCAGGAGAAACAATATTTAATTAAATTTAGTAACATTGCGTCTTATTATTATTTTATTATAATACGTTTATTGAAATAATAATAGTACGAATCTATTTTATTTTATCGCAGGAGAAACATTATTTAATTAAATTTAGTAACATTGCGCCTTATTATTCTTTGATTATAATACGTTTATTGAAATAATAATAGTACGAATCTATTTTATTTTATCGCAGGAGAAACATTATTTAATTAAATTTAGTAACATGGCGCCTTATTATAATTTTATTATAATACGTTTATTGAAATAATAATAGTACGAATCTATTTTATTTTATCGTAGGAAAAACAATATTTAATTAAATTTAGTAACATTGCGTCTTATTATTATTTTATTATAATACGTTTATTGAAATAATAATAGTACGAATCTATTTTATTTTATCGCAGGAGAAACATTATTTAATTAAATTTAGTAACATTGCGCCTTATTATTCTTTGATTATAATACGTTTATTGAAATAATAATAGTACGAATCTATTTTATTTTATCGCAGGAGAAACATTATTTAATTAAATTTAGTAACATGGCGCCTTATTATAATTTTATTATAATACGTTTATTGAAATAATAATAGTACGAATCTATTTTATTTTATCGTAGGAAAAACAATATTTAATTAAATTTAGTAACATTGCGTCTTATTATTATTTTATTATAATACGTTTATTGAAATAATAATAGTACGAATCTATTTTATTTTATCGCAGGAGAAACATTATTTAATTAAATTTAGTAACATTGCGCCTTATTATTCTTTGATTATAATACGTTTATTGAAATAATAATAGTACGAATCTATTTTATTTTATCGCAGGAGAAACATTATTTAATTAAATTTAGTAACATGGCGCCTTATTATAATTTTATTATAATACGTTTATTGAAATAATAATAGTACGAATCTATTTTATTTTATCGTGGGAGAAACATTATTTAATTAAATTTAGTAACATTGCGCCTTATTATTCTTTGATTATAACACGTTTATTGAAATAATAATAGTACGAATCTATTTTATTTTATCGCAGGAGAAACATTATTTAATTAAATTTAGTAACATTGCGTCTTATTATTATTTTATTATAATACGTTTATTGAAATAATAATAGTACGAATCTATTTTATTTTGTCGCAGGAGAAACATTATTTAATTAAATTTAGTAACATTGCGCCTTATTATTCTTTGATTATAACACGTTTATTGAAATAATAATAGTACGAATCTATTTTATTTTATCGCAGGAGAAACATTATTTAATTAAATTTAGTAACATTGCGTCTTATTATTATTTTATTATAATACGTTTATTGAAATAATAATAGTACGAATCTATTTTATTTTGTCGCAGGAGAAACATTATTTAATTAAATTTAGTAACATTGCGCCTTATTATTCTTTGATTATAACACGTTTATTGAAATAATAATAGTACGAATCTATTTTATTTTATCTTAGGAGAAATATTATTTAATTAAATTTAGTAACATTGCATCTTATTATTCTTTGATTATAATACGTTTATTAAAATAATAATAGTACGAATCTATTTTATTTTATCGCAGGAGAAACATTATTTAATTAAATTTAGTAACATGGCGCCTTATTATAATTTTATTATAATACGTTTATTGAAATAATAATAGTACGAATCTATTTTATTTTATCGTAGGAAAAACAATATTTAATTAAATTTAGTAACATTGCGTCTTATTATTATTTTATTATAATACGTTTATTGAAATAATAATAGTACGAATCTATTTTATTTTATCGCAGGAGAAACATTATTTAATTAAATTTAGTAACATTGCGCCTTATTATTCTTTGATTATAATACGTTTATTGAAATAATAATAGTACGAATCTATTTTATTTTATCGCAGGAGAAACATTATTTAATTAAATTTAGTAACATGGCGCCTTATTATAATTTTATTATAATACGTTTATTGAAATAATAATAGTACGAATCTATTTTATTTTATCGTGGGAGAAACATTATTTAATTAAATTTAGTAACATTGCGCCTTATTATTATTTTATTATAATACGTTTATTGAAATAATAATAGTACGAATCTATTTTATTTTGTCGCAGGAGAAACATTATTTAATTAAATTTAGTAACATTGCGCCTTATTATTCTTTGATTATAACACGTTTATTGAAATAATAATAGTACGAATCTATTTTATTTTATCTTAGGAGAAATATTATTTAATTAAATTTAGTAACATTGCATCTTATTATTCTTTGATTATAATACGTTTATTGAAATAATAATAGTACGAATCTATTTTATTTTATCTTAGGAGAAATATTATTTAATTAAATTTAGTAACATTGCGTCTTATTATTCTTTGATTATAATACGTTTATTGAAATAATAATAGTACGAATCTAGTTTATTTTATCCTAGGAAAAATATTATTTAATTAAATTTAGTAACATTGCGTCTTATTATTCTTTGATTATAATACGTTTATTGAAATAATAATAGTACGAATCTAGTTTATTTTATCCTAGGAAAAATATTATTTAATTAAATTTAGTAACATTGCGTCTTATTATTATTTTATTATAATACGTTTATTGAAATAATAATAGTACGAATCTAGTTTATTTTATCTTAGGAGAAATATTATTTAATTAAATTTAGTAACATTGCATCTTATTATTCTTTGATTATAATACGTTTATTGAAATAATAATAGTACGAATCTATTTTATTTTATCTTAGGAGAAATATTATTTAATTAAATTTAGTAACATTGCGTCTTATTATTCTTTGATTATAATACGTTTATTGAAATAATAATAGTACGAATCTAGTTTATTTTATCCTAGGAAAAATATTATTTAATTAAATTTAGTAACATTGCGTCTTATTATTCTTTGATTATAATACGTTTATTGAAATAATAATAGTACGAATCTAGTTTATTTTATCCTAGGAAAAATATTATTTAATTAAATTTAGTAACATTGCGTCTTATTATTCTTTGATTATAATACGTTTATTGAAATAATAATAGTACGAATCTAGTTTATTTTATCCTAGGAAAAATATTATTTAATTAAATTTAGTAACATTGCGTCTTATTATTATTTTATTATAATACGTTTATTGAAATAATAATAGTACGAATCTATTTTATTTTGTCGCAGGAGAAACATTATTTAATTAAATTTAGTAACATTGCGCCTTATTATTATTTTATTATAATACGTTTATTGAAATAATAATAGTACGAATCTATTTTATTTTATCTTAGGAGAAATATTATTTAATTAAATTTAGTAACATTGCGTCTTATTATTCTTTGATTATAATACGTTTATTGAAATAATAATAGTACGAATCTAGTTTATTTTATCCTAGGAAAAATATTATTTAATTAAATTTAGTAACATTGCGTCTTATTATTCTTTGATTATAATACGTTTATTGAAATAATAATAGTACGAATCTAGTTTATTTTATCCTAGGAAAAATATTATTTAATTAAATTTAGTAACATTGCGTCTTATTATTCTTTGATTATAATACGTTTATTGAAATAATAATAGTACGAATCTAGTTTATTTTATCCTAGGAAAAATATTATTTAATTAAATTTAGTAACATTGCGTCTTATTATTCTTTGATTATAATACGTTTATTGAAATAATAATAGTACGAATCTATTTTATTTTATCGTGGGAGAAACATTATTTAATTAAATTTAGTAACATTGCGCCTTATTATTATTTTATTATAATACGTTTATTGAAATAATAATAGTACGAATCTATTTTATTTTGTCGCAGGAGAAACATTATTTAATTAAATTTAGTAACATTGCGCCTTATTATTCTTTGATTATAACACGTTTATTGAAATAATAATAGTACGAATCTATTTTATTTTATCTTAGGAGAAATATTATTTAATTAAATTTAGTAACATTGCATCTTATTATTCTTTGATTATAATACGTTTATTGAAATAATAATAGTACGAATCTAGTTTATTTTATCCTAGGAAAAATATTATTTAATTAAATTTAGTAACATTGCGTCTTATTATTCTTTGATTATAATACGTTTATTGAAATAATAATAGTACGAATCTAGTTTATTTTATCCTAGGAAAAATATTATTTAATTAAATTTAGTAACATTGCGTCTTATTATTCTTTGATTATAATACGTTTATTGAAATAATAATAGTACGAATCTAGTTTATTTTATCCTAGGAAAAATATTATTTAATTAAATTTAGTAACATTGCGTCTTATTATTCTTTGATTATAATACGTTTATTGAAATAATAATAGTACGAATCTAGTTTATTTTATCCTAGGAAAAATATTATTTAATTAAATTTAGTAACATTGCGTCTTATTATTCTTTGATTATAATACGTTTATTGAAATAATAATAGTACGAATCTAGTTTATTTTATCCTAGGAAAAATATTATTTAATTAAATTTAGTAACATTGCGTCTTATTATTCTTTGATTATAATACGTTTATTGAAATAATAATAGTACGAATCTAGTTTATTTTATCGTGGGAGAAACATTATTTAATTAAATTTAGTAACATTGCGTCTTATTATTCTTTGATTATAACACGTTTATTGAAATAATAATAGTACGAATCTAGTTTATTTTATCCTAGGAAAAATATTATTTAATTAAATTTAGTAACATTGCGCCTTATTATTATTTTATTATAATACGTTTATTGAAATAATAATAGTACGAATCTATTTTATTTTATCGTAATAGAGCGTAAATACCTGGCATTTGTTTATATTTAGTTTTCATTCCAAATATTTTGAAGGTGATTTTATTTGGCCATAATTTATCATTTTTAGTTCAATATAAAAATAGGTATGCAACTGATTTCTATACAAAAGTTGATTCTTAAAGATTAACATTTCTTTAGTGAAAACTACCATTTTTACCTATTAATGTCGGACTTTTACTACTCTGTTATAAATCAATTATTCCTTTAAATATGACGAATGAGAGTACAAATATGGATACTTAAAAAAAAATATCGAGATTTCACCAAAACAAACACAAGTATTCGGAACATCCCTATAAATTCACAATTAAATGAAACTACGTGATTTAGTATTATTTCTACTTTCCTTAAGTTCTTTACCACGACCTAGGTTTCATTCTATTACAACATCATCCCTTTATATAATATCAACAACACATGCAAGTAAAAGTGGCAGGCAAAAGTTATTAAAATAACACCAAGTGATGAGGGGATAGATTACAGGGGTAAGTTACGCTTATGCGTGAGTTTAATCATACTTGTGTCAATTGGGTATCAATAAACGATAAAAACACCTGTTATGCTAATATTCGCAAACTTTCTTTCGAAACTTCACAAATACATGCCAAAAAAACATTTTTCGAGACAAAACATCATAATAATCTAACTATTTAGCGGACAAAACGTAACTACAGTCTTCTTCATTAAACATCCTACTGCAATCGTGCTTGCATTTACAATCTAGATCTTATTCAATCTTAAGGGTATTTGCCAAAAATTAATAACTTAGTAAACAATTTCCTTCACTCTCGTTGAACCAATTTGTTCACTACTTGCACCAACAATCGCGGTGATGAACAGATAATTGATGAAAACAAAATCTAAAAGCAAATCGGAGAAAAACTTACAGATATCTGTTTAATGAGTCCTTAGCTATAAGTCATGTAGTCAGAAAGATGCATTTTATATAATTAGACATCAATCAGGCTAGTCACGGTAGTAATAAAGTAAGGCGTATGCATATAAATTTGTTATTAAGTTGATACTATTTATGTATTAAAAAATGAAACCCTAAGGGATATTTTCATAGAATTTCACTAGCATCTAAGTCTATCGCCATCTATGGGTATATTTACAAAAAATATCGTCAACATATTTACATTACAAAATTTTAATTAAGTTGACACAAATACAGTATTTACATTTTAGATCAGTATTAATTAGTTTAATAGAGAAATTTCGGCAAATATTATTTCATTTTCATAATTTTTGTGCAATTTCCGCCTATCTGTCGTTCGCAAAACAATTCGCCACGTATCGTAAACCGTGCCGCTCAAAGAGCTTCACGAAATGCAGTTAATTCGATTTATGTTTCGTAAAGTAATATTCATAAGACGACCGAAAATATCGCAGTGAGATACTACTGTAAGATATATAATATATATACAAGCAGTGAGTTTAGACGGGTATTAATTAGGTTGATAGAGAAATTTTCAACAAATATTATTTAATTTTCATAATTTTTGTGCAAATCTGTCGTTCGCAAAACAATTCGCCACGTATCGTAAACCGTGGCGCTCAAAGAGCTTCACGAGAAACGAAATGCAATTAATTCGATTTAAGTTTCGTAAAATAATCTTCATAATACGTCCGAAAATACCGCCAAAAGCAGTGAGATACTGCTATAATCTAGCTACGTATAAATATGGGCAATTGTTAAAATAATGTAACAAATATAATTTCATTTTAATAAATACAATGCTCTTATCTCTCATCGCATTCTCAAGTTAAACTCTTTCACTAAAAGGTTAAATGTAGTACAGTGAACGCACACCGGGCGCCGCGTGGCAACGTCAATTCGATTTATTGAAAAGCAACTTATTACTCCGTAATAAGGGCTCAAACCAAAAAATATTTCATATTATTTTCGCCGTATGTTTTCAAAACGAATCCAAAAAAAATCTTACTATATCGTTTAATTCATATAGCAAGAATTTCTATCGCATCTGTAGTCTGTATGTTGTGATATAATTTATCCATATACCCTGGGTATACGCTAGGCAGTTAGTTCAATATAATACAGCCCATTCGAGCGTGAGTTCAACGGGGGACCGCAGCCCCGAAACCACGTCGAAAATGAGTTTTTCAATGATTGATTGATGTTAAGTTTAGTGTCAATAATTACGTAATGCTCAGGCGGCAATGCTACGTTTATATCGGGCGGCTGTACTTGGAAATATCTTTTGTCGTTTTGGCAGCAGCAATATATCTTCGAACGTACGAAGACGTACGGATAACATTGATATACGATCGCCAGGGATAACATTCACTCATACGATTCACTGCCCAACAAATATCTATTCATAAAATTTTCTCAGAATATTATCACATTTGATGTATTTTGGTGCTTATTTCATAAATCATACCAGTTTTTACGTAGCAGCTCTAGTTTGTGAGATTTTTGGAAACTACCCGCATGGGTAGGGTGACTGTGCATATTTATCCCGTTTTAATAATTACTTTTGTCAATTTTCTCACAAATAAAACAATGACTACGAGGAGGAGAAGTTGTTTGAACGATCCAGTAAGATTTTGTGTTGTTTGTGGCGAACCTTTACAAAGTTTCGTAAATTCATCATGGAATTCGTTAAATCTGCGTACTTTAACTAACTATATTTGCAATCTATGGAAGCCATGAGTGCAAAATATCGTACACCAAAATTGTGTTGTGTCTTTGCGACAATGGTCCAGGACACCCTTGATTTGCGAGAACCTCGTAATCATCATGACGATTGTTATTTTGGTGTGTTGAACATTACCGACTTAAACTCGGCAAACTGGGACAAGTGGTCGTATCCGACGTTGCTTCCTGCTCAGCGGCTTCTTGCACACTCTGATCAATATGTATATGTCAACATATTTAAGTTACGAAATTTTGAATAACACTCTGATCAATATATATATATGCGGCCAAAATGTGTTGTCTCTTTGGGACAATGGTCCAGTGGAAAAAGATGTTATTTTTGACGATTGTTATTTTTGTGTGTTGAACATTAGCGGTATAAACTCGGCAAACTGGGACAAGTGGTCATGTCCGACGTTGCTTCCTGCTCAGCGGCCTCTTACACACTCTAATCAATATATATATATATATATATATATATATATATATATATATATATATATATATAAATTTATGTATATATATATATATATATATATATAAATTTATGTATATATATATATATATATATACACATACATATGATGGCTGATTACTGCTGGAATCTTCGTCGGGATCTAAAACCATTTAAGAAAATCGTATAAAAGACATTTTTTTCCTCATTTACAGTAACTGTTTAAAGTAAGGTGTGTAAAGAAATCGTACTTTTGTAAAAATTTATAACCTACGTGTAAATTTAAAACTAAAGCTGTCAGAAAAAATCAGTGGTATTTTCGTAACCAGCACCCTTGATTTAACCAAAAACAAATAATAAAACTCTGGAAAATTTTTCAGTATTGACCAGTGATGTTATTACTATTCCTCAATTAAATTTCATACAATATTGATAACTATACTAGACGGCATATTTTGTTGTACTATTTTTATAAGCTATGTCACATTTTTGAGTGGAGAAATTAAAGAAGGTTAAAGAAGAAGACAATTTAGTACGAATGGAACTCTCACTACGAGGCTTCCGTAAGCACTAATATAGCAGGTAATATAACATTTTGGAAATTTATATATTTCTACACTTCTATAAATTCTAAGCAATTTATTTCACTTGGTAAAATATGGTTTTCTATGCGCACAGCCGAAGAACTGAATATACCAATGAGAACGGCGCAACACGATGCTTCTTACCATACGAATGATCAGTAATCGAAGTAGTAGATCGGTATAGCAAAGCAGTTCTCAGAAATGAAAGAACAACTAGACACAGGGAATGTATTTTTTCTACATAAACATTGTACATTGTAGCTATAACGTGGATCACAGCTACATTTTTCCTGCATAGCTTTGAGAAACTTTATCTACTCTCTTTCTCGTAACTTTGACTTGCAATTTCAAAGATAGGGAAAGCGACCTGTTTTCTGTAGATATTTCTAGCATAATCGCTAGAATTATAATACTAGAAAAAATAATTTTGAAATCCTTGTAACTAACCCTTTCAATTTATATCTTGCACTATAGATATTAATTCTTTTTATACCTAGCTAGCTCCCTATAAAATCCTCAAATAAAATTTTATTAAATTCTTCTTTCTATTACGATATAACCAATATCTCCATCGCCATGCCAAATTTTAATTTTATACGTCAAACCATTTTTGGGAAAAATGGTTGCAACACATGGAGATAAACGCATAAATAATCGTATGAGAATTCACTTTTATACTTTCCCGGTACAGAACCGTAAAAATAAAACCGTTGTGATGAGACTTCATTGTCCGTTTGTCTATCACAAGTCGGTCATGTTGCTCTTCAATCATTAATTGTCATCCTATTTTCAACCGTATGGAACTCATGCCTAAACGTACTTATAACGATACAAAACTAAGATATTTTTATAAAATTAATAAAAAAATTGTCACGTTGCAACATTAATTAAATATTGGCCTGCATGAATATATCAAAATACACTGCGAAAAAAAGTTAATGGTCATTTTTACTTTCTAAAAAATTGGAAAATTACCGTACCATCGACTTTATTTTTCTTTTTGTGATTCCTGTTGCCTTAATTCCTTGCGAAATACTGTATTTTGAAGTAAAAAGTCAAAAATATGAATTTTAAATGCCATCCAAAACTGAGAAAAAAATTTTACTCCAAAAAAAAGTAAAAAATTAAAGGCTTTTGTCTCGCATTACTTTATTATTTCTGAGTTCATAGCATCTTAAAAATTGTCAAACTTAAACATTCCTTTTTTTATGTTATTAAGCACATCTTTATTCATACTTTAATTTCTACGTAGATTTACAATAAATTTAGTATAACAAAAGTATGAACAAAGTATGTGCTTAGTACATATGTATATTATGAGTAGATGGAACGATATTTCTTTTTTTTATTACTCTAAAAAATTCAAACGATCAATAGAAATGTCAAGCAAAAAGTATAACCGACTTAATCCGACAATGTGAAAGTTTGTTTTCACATTGTCGGATTAAGTCGGTTATACTTCACTTTGCAAAAAAAGGCTTCTAATTTCTCTGTTCCCTTAACAAAGATACCTACAATAAAATTTTCGAACTTTTAAAATATAAAAACAATGCTTAAATTTTTGGGCAGGGTATTTTAATTTTGACACGATGTTTTTTAACAGATAGTTTGACAAAAACAAACAAAATTACGTTCAGAGCCCATAAGCTAATGCACAAAACAAAAAACGCCAAAATAGCAAAAATTTCTTGAAATTACTTACTACTAAGCCATAATTGGACGTGTCGATTTCGTTTTAAGCATGAATTTGCCCTTCAATTTTAAAAACTTTATTTTTGAATTAGACCTGGAAATTACGTTTTCTGTCTTCTTTTATTCATCACATCTTTATTACTGGATATCTTTTCCTTTGCTACAGAAGCTGGTCAGCTACTTCCATATTATCCTGTCTTCGGCTTGTCTCTGAGCGTCAGTGACCGGAAGTCCGGTGGTGTTATTCATACGATCAAACCAGCATTTAGGATATTAACCGCAAGGACTTTTGCCTTCTTATTTTCCTACAAGAACCAGTTTAGTTAGATTATATGTCTGTCTACGAGAAATATGTGCAATCTGAGAGGTCCCCAATCTGTGAGAGTTGACGACATCTGTCTATGACCATAACTATAGTTCTGGATCTATTAATTAAAATCCTAACAATCTCAATCCCAACAGTTCTTCAAATTCCTGCTTTGAACACACGAAAAGTGTGGTGTTATGAGCATATCTGGTATGAGGTACCTGAAACTATTAACTTCCATTGCGATATCTATGCATTTTGATTATATGTACTGAAACCATAAAAAATGATACCATTATTTCTAATCGTCGCGTCAGACTAAAAATAAGTATTATGCGAAAGTGCAACACCAACTGTGAAACACCAACAAGCTTAGTAAAATTATCTAAGTTTAACATTAGCTATAATTTATTTTCTATTTAGGTAGAACCAAAAGATATAACATTTGCTATATCTTTGCTCGATCATCGGTTTCGATGTCAAAATTGATCGAAGTATAACAAATTTGTTAGAAAGTATTTGTTTTACATTAATTTATCGACGTCTCCTTATTGTACATATATATGTACATGTATTGCCTTACATGTCAGTGTATTAGGCAATCATATCACTCGTTGGCTTTCTCTTCTCTTTCTATAAATTCTTCTCTAAAGCGTATCTCTCGTTGGTTTCCTCTTCTCTTTCTATCAATCCTTCTCTAAAGCGTCAAATTACGGTATTACAAAATATGTATAATAGCATCTTTACCTTGGTTCCGTAATAGCGCCCCGTAATTGGTTAAAAAAGAACCTCTACTGATATTACGTACTTAGTATATATATATATATATATATATATATATATATATATATATTATGGGGAGATAGAACGATACTCCATGATAATATTTTAAGTTTATGTTATTCTACAGAATTCAAACGATAAACAAATTACTTTTTCAAACCCGTCCAACGAAATATTACGCAAAAGGGGTAATCGAATTAATTCGACAATGTTAATTGTTTTATTTTTGACAAGTTTCGTTTCGCAAAATTTACTTAAAGCCACGAAGAGTTTCTTTCACTTTTATTTTTCTATCATACTTATTTCTCCTTGGTGTGAGCCTGTCCGCTGATAAGATTTTCAATAGGCCGTAAAATTCAAATTCAACGAAATCGGTCCACTTATCACCTCAGGCAACGATCGATTTCTAACGATAGAAGCGTTATACATTTTTCCAACTTGAATTCATATAACACAGTCCTCCTCCACCGCCCCGCCCCTCTCGCTCTTTCTACTACAAACTCCACTTTCCACGCCTGCACCACCAACGGCTTACCATGCATGCGTACAGGCCGCCAATAAAAACTCCATCCCCATCAACACCCAAATGCATTCCCACAGCAATCAAGCCACATGTATAGCCGCAATTGTTGCGTCTCCCCTTTCGCCTCCCCGCCGCCTGTCAATAATTTCCTCCCCGCCGCCCACGCGTCCTGCGGGTACCTTTAAATTAAATGAAAACAATTTGCCAGACGACGAATTTGCATCGCCCCCCGCTTTACATTTTAATACCGACACTGGAAATGCTAGGAGTTAAGAAATGCGGGCGGCAGTAGCGTATACGACACGATACTCAAAGCAGGCGCTCGTAGGGCGAGAAGAAAATAAAATTGGCCTACCCGGACAGTATGAAGACTTGTAGCACTCGCGGTTACCTTCTAGCTTAGATTCAGTTAATGTTAGTATAACTGGAAAGGAACACATATATTGTCTTGCTTACTAGAATTAAATCCAACACTAGACAATTCTGATAAAATTAGCGAACTTTTGATGGACCCTATCTGCGGTTAGTCTTCTCTGCCTCGCAAGACCAAAACGCTACCATGCGGCCATTCTACCTCGTCCCAGGTTCAAAACCATACATTAGTATATTTATATTACTTTAACATATGAAATCACATGTGAACGATTACGAGCAAAAATTGTGGTTATGATTTTTTAAGGATTCATCTCCTTCAAAAATTAAATAAAAGAAAAGTAAAAGTCACAGCGCAGATAATTGAGTTATTGTCTGGAAAAACAATCAGAAATCTTAGTTTAAATTTATTAATAGCTAAAATAACAAGCAATTTTATCTAAAATTTTTTTTTTTTTGTCTGTTTTTAAAGCAAATTTGTCTGTTTTTAAATTAATTGAACAAGCAAATCACTTTACCATCAAGATTAAGACAAAAGTTTCCTCCAATTTTTCTTAGTTTTCACCTCTTTTCCGTATTACAACAGTTAAATTAGCTATATTATACTGCTCCTTTCAGAATTACTGCAGATACAATTATCTACCATATCTGGATTTGGAAATGTTAAAGAAATTGTCTTTTTACTATAATATTTAAAAAAAACATACCATTACCTAAGACGTAAAACAACAAGCAAATCACACTTAGTGAATATATTACCTAGTTAGGGTGAAAGCTATAACTAAATATTTACAATTAATTGAAACTACGTGATGTAGTATTATTTCTACTTTCTTTAAGTTCTTTACCACGACCTAGGTTTCGTTGTATTACAACATCTTCCCACCTGAAGATGTTGTAATACAACGAAACCTAGGTCGTGGTAAAGTACTTAAAGATAGTAGAAATAATACTACATCACGTAGTTTTATTTAATTGTGATTAATGAATTTCTACAAAATTAAGGATAAATATATTCAATACTAAATATTTAATAAAGAAAAGAATTTCTTTAAATATAGTACTATTAAACTCTAGTAAAATTACAGGATGCTGACAAATTACTGTTACTTAAATATCAACAATTATTTAAACATTTTAATAAGGGCAAACAATTATTTAAATTAAATTACTTTGCCGTTATTAAGTGAAGTAATATATAATATAATATATAAGCTTAATAAGGGCAAAGTAACTTAATACAAAATTTTCTTAATTTTTAACTTTAACACCACAACCATTCCACGCGAATGTTTTATATACGCAATCGACAAAATTTTAACTAAGGATGTCGTTGAAACTCAAACGAGCGTCGCAGCTTCTCAGAGTCAAAATTTATACTAAACGGAAATTACGTGACGCGACGAAACAACCTCAAAATGGCGGCACGCCCCCCTCCCAGTTCCTCCTGCGTCACAATTCGTAATCAATGTAACGAATTCTTTGATTCTTTGTGGTGTAATTAAATTTTGGATGTAGATGATAGTTACGTAGCTGCAATGCCAAACTGCACCCCCGCTTTGTTACCATCAAGTTTTCTGAATTGTCTCCTACTATGGCAGCAAATTTAAAGACCTGTATACGCCAAAAAAAATTACTTTCTGAGCATCTAACCGAACACTCGCCAATAATAGTCACAAGACTTTCCGTGAAAGTATAGATATTAACCTGTATTTCTTGAAATTATTTAAAT
The DNA here is from genome assembly GCA_039881145.1 of Druceiella hillmani. NCBI lineage: Eukaryota > Metazoa > Arthropoda > Insecta > Lepidoptera > Hepialidae > Druceiella > Druceiella hillmani. Next base: position 10,753,930 of record JAYKKI010000011.1, on the reverse strand, counting down.
TAATTCACAAGTGTAGATAATTTTTTTTTTCAAATCGAATTCGAAAATATGAAAAACTTCATTTTTCAAAATTACATTAAAAACTTGAATAACTTGTAATGTAACGCACGTATTAACCCGTTTACTAATATTAAAAAAAAACGATTTAAATATCTATGAGCAGAAATCACATTGTGAAGGTTCCTTACCAATTTATGTACATTTAAATTTTAAACAATTAAAGATACATAATATTTTTATTAAACTATTTCTCATTTTTATATTATTTTCCACTATTAAAATATATTGCTTGTTTGCATATATCACTTTATTTTATTAATGTAAATTAACCAAAATAATTTTCCTTTATAATATTTATTAAATCCTGGCATCGTACTTAATTTTTCCATTTTTTCCATAATTTTTCCATTGCGTAGTTATAAAATTAGGGGGTGATACTTTTTTGACACTTGTATCTTATGAAGGTCCTTAGAAATGCATATATCATTTCAATTGCAATTTGAAAGACCTTTTCTATAAGACCTCACTCAATTGATCCCACAAGTGTCTGCGAAAAAAAACACTTTCCATCCTCAATCTTGATGGAATATAAAAAAAAAATTTAAAATGTTTATCTGCTTGTTTCTGTCAAATTTCATCAGAATTGGACTTGAATTAAAAGTGTTACGATACTTTGACCGATGGACAGACGGAGAGCAGACACGTCGAAATTATGAGAATTATTCGCTGTTTTACTACGGAACCTTCACTTCACTTAACTAACTTTTCAACGTTTTTTTCTTTTCCTTCCTATTAGCTATTAGGCTTACGTGATTAAACTCATTGCGGTCACGCCCCACCCTCGCAGCTCCACATCTTTACTTTCTAAAAATAGTCACAGTGGTGTGTTGGATTGATCACACTTTGTCGGCTCGGCGCATCGCAGGGACCCAGGTTCAATTTCCAGCCCTTCTTAGAACAAGGCTGGACTGGTAATCTGGTACTTTTACAGCCAAGTTTAGTTTCATAGCAAAAAGTGTATATATTAATCTTATACTTTAAAGTATTTACATACTTACATAAACAAATAAATTACACCTTTGAAGAATGTTTCCCCGAGGCCCTCAAAATACACATTGACTATAGCTTCGGTTTCTTCATTTGGTGTAAATTTCTGTCGACATATTTTTTTTTTAATTAGGAAAGAGATGAATATATACCAGATCATGTAAATAAGGAGGATGTGGCAGTAATTCGACTTCACACATAGATTTCAGTCATGTTTTCATCAGGGATATGTGAGCGCTCGCTTTATCCTGATGAAGCAAACCCTGTTAACATTCCTTCCATTTTTTATTTAATTCATCACGCAATTTAAGTAAAACAGTGCAGTAATCAGTGAAGTTTATGGGCTACCATAGGGAACCCTATGGTAGACAATCAACCATAATGACTCGCTTCGAGTCCCGAAAACTAATGTCATTACTTTATTGGCCAACAAAGTCACTTTGGCTTTTTTGGTGCTGGTTATCCTGGCCTTCTCTAGTTTTTGCTGCTATTTTGACAAAATTCTTGTCAATCAGCTTCAAACAATTCCAAATTTTTGCGCCAGATCGACTTCGATTGAAACGACTTTCCAAGGCTGGTGCGTCACACATACACGTTAAAACAATATGAATTCATTGCGAATAACGTTTTGAGTTCGTTTGTTAGTGATGGCTATAATCTAGATAGCTCTTTGAGTTCGTTTGTTAGTGATGGTTATAATCTAGATAGGTCTCTAATTTTCAATCAGTGGTCTCCTATGACCAAATCATAGGATTTTTCAACGTTTTCTTCAGTAGTCACAATGAACGGTCGTCCAGTAAAAAAGTTATCTTCAATTTTCTACCGACAACGTTTAATTTCAACTGCCCATTTTTTAATAGTGGTATACAACGGAGCCAATATTTTTAACACCACCACTATGCTGTCATAGATCAGCTTCGATGTTAACCCTGTCTTCAACAGGTATTTAAGAACGACGCACCTTCAATTCAAACCGCATTCAAGGGATCCGACACTTGTCACTAATTAACGGCAGTGAACCAAAAGCAACACACCAATGAAACTAAACACAGTGAAAAATTAAAGAACCGGTCAATATAATAAGATCATTATCACTACAATTTATAAATATTTCTGTGTGAGACATGAACTGGGAACCAAAATCAACACACTAATGAAACTAAACACAGTGAAAAATTAAGGAACCGGTCAATATAATAAGATCATTATCACTACAATTTATAATTATTTCTGTGTGAGACATGAACTGGGAACCAAAAGCAATACACCAATGAAACTAAATACAGTGAAAAATTAAGGAACCGGTCAATATAAGATCATTATCACTACAATTTATAATTATTTCTGTGTGAGACATGAACTCGGAAGCAAGAGCAAACTAAACACAGTGAACGATTAAGGAACCGGTCAATATAATAAGATCATTATAACTACAATTTATAATTATTTCTGTGTGAGACATGAACTGGGAACCAAAATCAACACACTAATGAAACTAAACACAGTGAAAAATTAAGGAACCGGTCAATATAATAAGATCATTATCACTACAATTTATAATTATTTCTGTGTGAGACATGAACTGGAAACCAAAAGCAACATACTAATGAAACTAAACACAGTGAAAAATTAAAGAACCGGTCAATATAATAAGATCATTATCACTACAATTTATAAATATTTCTGTGTGAGACATGAACTGGGAACCAAAATCAACACACTAATGAAACTAAACACAGTGAAAAATTAAGGAACCGGTCAATATAATAAGATCATTATAACTACAATTTATAATTATTTCTGTGTGAGACATGAACTGGGAACCAAAAGCAACACACCAATGAAACTAAACACAGTGAAAAATTAAGGAACCGGTCAATATAATAAGATCATTATAACTACAATTTATAATTATTTCTGTGTGAGACATGAACTGGGAACCAAAAGCAACACACCAATGAAACTAAACACAGTGAAAAATTAAGGAACCGGTCAATATAATAAGATCATTATAACTACAATTTATAATTATTTCTGTGTGAGACATGAACTGGGAACCAAAAGCAACACACCAATGAAACTAAACACAGTGAAAAATTAAGGAACCGGTCAATATAATAAGATCATCATAACTACAATTTATAATTATTTCTGTGTGAGACATGAACTGGGAACCAAAAGCAACACACCAATGAAACTAAACACAGTGAAAAATTAAGAAACCGGTCAATATAATAAGATCATCATAACTACAATTTATAATTATTTCTGTGTGACACATGAACTGGGAACCAAAATCAACACACCAATGAAACTAAACACAGTGAAAAATTAAGGAACCGGTCAATATAATAAAATTATAATTACAATTTATAATTATTTCTGTGTGAGACATGAACTGGGAACCAAAAGCAACACACCAATGAAACTAAACACAGTGAATAATTAAGGAACCGGTCAATATAATAAGATCATTATAACTACAATTTATAATTATTTCTGTGTGAGACATGAACTGGGAACCAAAAGCAACACACCAATGAAACTAAACACAGTGAAAAATTAAGGAACCGGTCAATATAATAAGATCATTATAACTACAATTTATAATTATTTCTGTGTGAGACATGAACTGGGAACCAAAAGCAACACACCAATGAAACTAAACACAGTGAAAAATTAAGGAACCGGTCAATATAATAAGATCATTATAACTACAATTTATAATTATTTCTGTGTGACACATGAACTGGGAACCAAAATCAACACACCAATGAAACTAAACACAGTGAAAAATTAAGGAACCGGTCAATATAATAAAATTATAATTACAATTTATAATTATTTCTGTGTGAGACATGAACTGGGAACCAAAAGCAACACACCAATGAAACTAAACACAGTGAATAATTAAGGAACCGGTCAATATAATAAGATCATTATAACTACAATTTATAATTATTTCTGTGTGAGACATGAACTGGGAACCAAAAGCAACACACCAATGAAACTAAACACAGTGAAAAATTAAGGAACCGGTCAATATAATAAGATCATTATAACTACAATTTATAATTATTTCTGTGTGAGACATGAACTGGGAACCAAAAGCAACACACCAATGAAACTAAACACAGTGAAAAATTAAGGAACCGGTCAATATAATAAGATCATCATAACTACAATTTATAATTATTTCTGTATGAGACATGAACTCGGAACCAAAAGCAACACACCAATGAAACTAAACACAGTGAAAAATTAAGGAACCGGTCAATATAATAAGATCATCATAACTACAATTTATAATTATTTATGTGTGAGACATGAACTGGGAACCAAAAGCAACACACCAATGAAACTAAACACAGTGAAAAATTAAGAAACCGGTCAATATAATAAGATCATCATAACTACAATTTATAATTATTTCTGTGTGAGACATAAACTGGGAACCAAAAGCAACACACTAATGAAACTAAACACAGTGAAAAATTAAGGAACCGGTCAATATAATAAAATCATTATCACTACAATTTATAATTATTTCTGTGTGAGACATGAACTGGGAACCAAAAGCAACACACTAATGAAACTAAATACAGTGAAAAATTAAGAAACCGGTCAATATAATAAGATCATTATCACAATTTATAATTATTTCTGTGTGAGACATGAACTGGGAACCAAAAGCAACACACCAATGAAACTAAACACAGTGAAAAATTAAGGAACCGGTCAATATAATAAGATCATTATCACTACAATTTATAATTATTTCTGTGTAAGACATGAACTGGAAACCAAAAGCAACACATTAATGAAACTAAACACAGTGAAAAATTAAGGAACCGGTCAATATAATAAGATCATTATCACTACAATTTATAATTATTTCTGTGTGAGACATGAACTGGAAACCAAAAGCAACACATTAATGAAACTAAACACAGTGAAAAATTAAGGAACCGGTCAATATAATAAGATCATCATAACTACAATTTATAATTATTTCTGTGTGAGACATGAACTGGGAACCAAAAGCAACACACTAATGAAACTAAACACAGTGAAAAATTAAGGAACCGGTCAATATAATAAAATCATTATCACTACAATTTATAATTATTTCTGTGTGAGACATGAACTGGGAACCAAAAGCAACACACCAATGAAACTAAACACAGTGAAAAATTAAGGAACCGGTCAATATAATAAGATCATTATCACTACAATTTATAATTATTTCTGTGTGAGACATGAACTGGGAACCAAAAGCAACACATTAATGAAACTAAACACAGTGAAAAATTAAGGAACCGGTCAATATAATAAGATCATTATCACTACAATTTATAATTATTTCTGTGTGAGACATGAACTGGGAACCAAAAGCAACACATTAATGAAACTAAACACAGTGAAAAATTAAGGAACCGGTCAATATAATAAGATCATTATCACTACAATTTATAATTATTTCTGTGTGAGACATGAACTGGGAACCAAAAGCAACACATTAATGAAACTAAACACAGTGAAAAATTAAGGTACCGGTCAATATAATAAGATCATTATCACTACAATTTATAATTATTTCTGTGTGAGACATGAACTGGGAACCAAAAGCAACACATTAATGAAACTAAACACAGTGAAAAATTAAGGAACCGGTCAATATAATGAGACTAGCGTGACCCGTGCGAAGTCTTCGCATTATAAATTATTCAACTCAATTTAATAAATCAAAATTGATTGCAGGTATTCAATTCATTTCTAATTTGGCACACTGCTTATTACGTTTTTATTCCATTATGAAGCTCAGATGACAGATCAAACAAATATTTTACTAAAATTTACATATAGAGGCGCAAGTATCAAAAGTATTGAGCTAAAGCGCCACTTTATTTATACGTGCGTGGATTTGAAATTAAACAAAAATTTTACCGACCGTCAATCATATTGACGTTGAGCCGTTAGATGGCAGCATTGCTGTTTTGTGTATATAATTTTAATAATTAATTAATTTGCAAAAACAATAGCAATAATAAATTTTTTAGTTGTGGATGCCGGTAGAGCAAGCAATTATCTATAAAATGATATATAATTTATGTGGATTAGTTGTGAGGTTTTTTCTAAAAAGGGAGAGTAACATCTTAACCTTAGCGTATTAATATATATGATGATGATGATGATTTGATGATCATTATAACTACAATTTATAATTATTCCCATGTGAGACCGCAAACTTTTCAATCTATCATTATATCTTTAATTTTTAAAAATTAATCTTCGCCTTATAAGTTAAAAGACGAACTAACAGTAAATATATATAAAGATAACAATCTATTTTTTATTAAATCATTACTTATACCTAATAATAATTACATTAATAACATATGAGTACTTATGTCTCTTTGAAAGCAAGCTACGTGAACTTAATTAAGAATTTAATTTTTCTCGAAAAAATTGATCATAACTTTTTTATTCTCTAACATTTATATCATGCTAACAAAGCGCTCGACTTTGTCCGGCTACGTTTTAGGGTAGACAAACGTAGTGTCCAAATATTTATTCATACACCACATTAAGTGACCATACTTCTATGGGTACAATTAAGCTATTTGATTAAGATATCGAAAAATTGACATTAGATTAATCATCATATAGTAATGTAGCCTTAATATGTGCTTTCAAGTAATGTGTGCGACTACATTGTATAGAAAGTAATTAAAGTCCGCGTTTCTGATTATACTTACCTTTAAATTTTCATTTTTCCTAAACTACTAATCGAAATTATCAAAAATATAACGGGTCAACTTTAAACACTTAAAATAACTATAGTATTTATTTTAACCAAGATTAATAAATATTGAATACATAATTTGGTGTTAATTTTGTAGAAATGCATTATTCGCAATTAAATGAAACTACGTGATATAGTATTATTTCTACTTTCTTTAAGTTCTTTGCCACGACCTAGGTTTCGTTGTATTACAACATCTACAGATGGGCTATTAACCAAGATTAGCCTTTGCTAATAGCCCACCAGAAGATGTTGTAATACAACGAACATAGGTCGTGGTAAAGAACTTAAAGAAAGTAGAAATAATACTACGTCACGTAATTTCATTTAATTGTGTAATTGTGCAAGATTAATAAGTCGAACCAAACATAGCTACTTTTGCTCCACGCATTTTTTTAACTTATAAACAGCTAGGTTAACTGTTTTTAAAGTCTTGGATAGCATTTACTTATCTATAAAAGATAGGTAAATGCTATCCGAGACTTTTCATCACATCACGAAAACTCCCAAATGAACGACTTTTTCTCCCATTGCAATGAAATTATGAACTGTATCAAAAATGTATCTACTCTCTGTTCTGTGTGTATGCCACATATGTACGTACTATGTAGTCTATGAAACCGTAGTAACTATAAACTATTTATATTGAGAAAAATGTAGGCCAATAGAATTATTAGGTTTGAACATACTCTCGTTATAATAGTAACGAGAATTAATTGAAACTGTATTTCTGTTATTAAAGAACTTTTAAAAAACTGTTCAGCCGATTGTTTTTTTTTCGTTTCTCAAATACACGACTTTTATAAAAATGTTGTTTTCAGAAAAAATATTTAAATGATAAATAATTTCAGCTCGTTTATACAAAATGCTATATTAGTATACTCTGAGAATTTAACTGACAAACAACTTTGATATATTGTTTTTTTTCGAGGTTAAATACTTGACAAAACGTGCAAATCATAACAGGCACACAAAATTTAATAATTCAGCACTTATCATACATTTATACATGTGGTATTAAAAAAAAAGAAATAACAAAAGTGGAGAAACCTTAGCGGGCAGGCTAAAAATATTTAGAAGATCTTACTTAAAAGGTTGGAACAAAGAGCAGACATTATGAAGAAATGTTTTTATAGGATTAAAGAGAAGTTAATATTCAAGATAAGGAACAAATCATGAATTTAACAAGTTAGTTTTAATTCGTTATCGTAAAAAAAATAAACCGGTCGGAAAGATGTAGGCAGATACATATTTGCAGAATAAATTTTAACCCAGTTCTCACCCTTAGTTATAACGTTGTCCAAAATATTTTGGTGTATAATAGATATATATATATATATATATGTGTGTGTGTGTGTGTGTGTGAATATATATATATATATATATATATATATATATATATATATATATATATATATATATATATATATATATATTAATGCAAAGTGGGCGAACAAAAATAATTATTTCAATTTAAGTTGAAAGCAAAACAGAGTTGCGGGCGCTTTCTTACCTTAAGCTGAATAAACTATTTAAGATAATTAAAAACAATGTATTAAAAGATTGTAAATCTCACAAATATTGTACGTGTTTACACAACACGCCTGCGAAGCCAAAAAAAACAGCCAAAAACAACGTTGCCGTGGAAATTTGAAATTTGGCATAGTAATAAAGCACATTAATTCAATTTAAGGCAAAATTAAAAACTCGAAAAAAATTCAAATTCCTTATAATTCGATGTACAGTTTGAAAGTTTAAAGTTATATATTATAAGTGGCTTAAGTTATATGGACTGTTTTAAATATTTTTATAATTTTACATGTTACTCTTTAAGATATACTGAAAAATGCGCAAAAAATATGCGCCCCCCCCCCCCTCCGGGTGAGTCTGATGTCATAAAAACCATCAAAATCAAAAGAATGAACTGGGCTGCCCACGTATCTAGAATGAAAGATGAAAACCCAGTAAAGAAAGTTTTCATCGCAAAACCTCTAACAACTCGTAGAAGAGGTAGACCAAAATTACGATGGATTGATTCCGTAGAAGAAGATTTTAACATTCTCAGGATAAAGAACTAGAAAACCTAGGTGAAGAGTAGAAGTCCCTGGGAGAATCTCCAACAGAAGGCCTTGGCCCACCCTGGGCTGTCGTGCCAAATATGATAATGATAAATACTTAAATGAATTACTGTATCGCCTTAAACATCTAAAGTGCATAAAAGTGTACGGAACCCAGAAAATAGTTTACACACACACAACATATAGATGTATATATATATATATATATATATATATATATATATATATATATATATATATATATATGTATATATATTTATATATGCCACCAAATTAATACATAATAATGGAATACAAACCTTTATCTATCCTTATTTTTCATTCGCACGCAAAGACGAAATGTTGCCAGATAATTAATTCCATCATGGCGTCTTTCTGACCGCGCCCTCTGTTTTCTATGTAGGGGAAGGTCGGGCAAAGTGGCCACCTTAAGCTTTGAATGACTGCCTATTAGATAAATACCAGCATTGTTACCTTACTCTATTAACTTATTTTCTCGAAGCAATATAATTTGATTTAGTATTATTATTTTTATTTATATTACCATATTTCTAAGTATTTTTAAGTTTAAAGCCGAAATGGGAAATTGGCCACTTTATCTACCCAGGTTGGGTAAATTTAAATACCAGTATTGTTAACTTTACTTTGTTAACTTATTTTCTCGAAGCAATATAATTTGATTTAATATTATTATTTTTATTTATATTACGATATTTCTAAGTATTTTTAAGTTTAACGCCGAAATGGGAAATTAAACACTTTACCGACCCGGGTTGGGTAAATTGGCCTACATTGATTCACGAGACGGGTAAAGTGGCATAGTATGAATATAATGTTATGCTATTGTTAAATTAGTTCAAGTTTTATTGAAATCTGACACAGTGAAGTAATGAATAATAAATGTGACAAAGGAAATCAAAGTTTTTTTATTATCCAATATTGTCAATATCATACACCCGCAAATTATCGTTCACAACAAAATTCGCAAAGAAAGTCATCATCTTTGTCATCACATCCCGAGAAAGCTTCATAGGCCCGTCGTTTACAAGTAGAACACTATATCCAGCCTTCTTCACCAGTCTCCAGTTTTGATTAGACCAGTCTCCAGTTTTGATTTAGACCAAATTTCTCCGTAGTAAAATAGTAAAAGCATTCAGGGTCGCTAACACCATGAACTTCAGTGTTGGCACGTGTTTTAATTTTAATTTTAGATTTTTTAGTGGTTTTCGTTGGAACCGTAGCAAGTTTAGATAGTTTTATATAATATATAGTTTATATAATAGATAGTTTTTTTTATTCCTGTTGTATTTTTCCTTTTTTTAACTCATTTTTGTATGCACTGCTAGTTAAAATTACAATGCGGCCTCACATTCTATTTAGTTTGTTTCGTTTTAGGCAATGCCTTCGGAATTGGAATCAAGTTCTTGGGCATTATTGTGAATGATGTGCTTAGTTGTGGATTTGTGTGGTTGATGATGTCACTGCGGGTATTTCCTCCAAGGTATATTGTAGAATTTTTGGACTCTCCTCTGTCAGGTGGGACATTCTTCTCAAATATTTGTGTTGTCAACTGTTATATCCGCAGGCAAAAAATCATGATCTTTAAAGACGTAACGATCTATTGGCTGTTTTCCACATTTACAAAAACCATTTATTGTAATAGACTGTTGTGCTGCCTCGCTATAGGCTTCGCCAAAAAGTTTGCTGTATTGAAATAAAGTAATTGTTCTACCTGGGTTATTTCTAAGAAACTTCTCAACTTCCTGAATGTAATACTTGTTTAAAGGTCTCATAAAAGATACATCCAGTGGTGGCAAACATAAGACAGTGCTGTGATTTTTTCTTGCCAATTAAATAAAATCTTCTGAGTCATCTTCAACCGGCTTGACAAATATAAGAAAATCTTTGAACCAGTCGGTAAACATCTCCAATTGCATCCACCCTGACGAATGACAGGCAAATCCTGTACCCAGCGGTACCCCATCTTATAGTTCCACCTTCATTCTATTTCATGGAAAAATAATAAAAGAGGGAATATAGTCTCCACCAGCAGCAATATATACCACGACAATACTTAATATACCTCGTTCTGCTGAGGTAACAAAACCTACTTGCTTCTATCCCTTTTCAGCAAGTATTTTAGAGCTTTTGCTCTGCACTGTGATAAAGCCGGACTCGTCGACATTAAAAATACGATGCGGTGGTTAGTTTGTTTTAGACCTCACCTCCAGAAGGTCAAAAAAATTCGTGACACTTACTTTATTGAAATCTTGTGCTCGAGCAAGAGAGGTTGCTTCTGGACTTATCAGTGTCAGTTTCTAAATGACGTTTTCTAAAAACAGAACTCCACGCTTTTCCAGCCATTAGAATATTTGTATTAAAATTGTGTTTCATAATATTGCGTTCAGCTAACTAATAGGCTAGTCTTCTTACATCCTACGGATTAAATCCATAAAATCACTTTTTCATTTCTAAAATGTGTTGCACCAGTTCTTCTTCTTGTTCTAGACTGAAAGTTGGACGAGAATAATTCAATACTTTTTTTATTTTCATCAGCTTCTTTGTTTGTTCCTTTAACGTTTCAGCGCGATCCAGGGACTTTGAATTCTTTGTTAGCCTCGACGAAGCCCACGCCCTTTCGTTTCTCGTAGCTGTTATATCATTTTCCATCGCATCCACGTCCCATGTCTGCTACTTCGAGGTCGGTATATATGTATGGGGCATATCTAAAGCAATACAAAAAGATTATTTATATTTAATGGAATAATTAGCACAAGACGGGTAAAGTGGCCCACTAGGTTAATTTACCTACATACAGACTAGGCTACTTTACCTGAAACGGAAAACGGTGAAAAAAGAACGACTCAATTGTTTAATAAAGTTGTATTGTCCTTTTTTGCTGTGAAATAAACAGTTTATTAGATAGACTAAACTGAGAAAATATTACATTGTTTATCATTCATATGAACACAGTAATTTATTGCAATATTTAAACTACTTCCCTTAGATCAAAGATCACAAGAACCATCGGTAAACACTGGACCGATATGGGGTCGGCCAATAAATTATTTCCGTACGCAATTGACAGATGGCCCTTATTGGTTAATTCTTAAAAAGAAGGTAGCCACTTTATCGGCCTGGGCCACTTTAAAGAACCTTCCCCTACCGCGCGGCAAAGCGCTTCTGCTTTTCTATTTTTAGGGTCTTTAACTTATCTCAGGGCAGTGTAAGACTCTTACCTTAAATTATATTATATGAACAAAATCAACATCGATACTATCCTGAGTGTATTTATTGGTAATTATAAACATCGATATTATCCTGAGTGTATTTATTTGTAATTATAATATAGCATCAATGTACATCCGATACTATCCTGAGTGTATTTATTGGTACATATAAACATCGATATTATCCTCAGTGTATTTATTGGTAATTATAAACATCGATATTATCCTGAGTGTATTTATTGGTAATTATAAACATCGATATTATCCTGAGTGTATTTATTTGTAATTATAATATAGCATCAATGTACATCCGTATCACAAGTGTACCCCTTTAAATTATATTTTTGTATGTTTCAATTCTAAGTCATGTTGCAAAGAGCATAACTATGGGTTATGTATAACAAAATTACATAAATCCTTTTTACGTAAACGAAAGTGCTAAAACGGAATGGGAAGTATTTCTAAATTTGATTAGGTAGACTTATCCCACATTTAAATGAAATATTAGTTATATATTAATGGAACCATCCATATTAATGAAGACATTACAAGAATAGCAGGCTCAAACTGGATTAGTTTAGCCCAATCTAGAGACGATTGATTATCTTTGGAGGAGGCCTTTACCTGTAGAGGGGTTCTTGCAAATATGTGAGTAACGCATACTTAAATTACATTATAAATATTAATTAATTTACTATTTACATAATATCCACATTTGTGTAGAAAATCGTTTTTGTAAACTTAGTTATTTGCGAGAAATTAAAAGGCTTTTTTATTTTTATTTTTTATTTATTTTAATGGAACCATCAATAATAATGTAATAAAAAATAGAGGCACCAAAACGAAGGATCAAATAGGGTAAAGTGTCATATTTAATTTACAATTTAATTTTATTTCCCAAATACCAGCCAAATATCTAAACCTGATTTATTTTATAAATATCTCGAGTGAATATAATAATGTTATAAAAAAATCTGCACCGATATCGGATAACATTTTATTACATAATTTTATTGTATATTATATAATTTTTTCTTTCTCAAATTCAATTATAATGACACAAATTATTGAATATATTTGGCATTAATTTTGCAGAAATTAATTATTCACAATTAAATGAAACTACGTGATGCAGTATTATTTCTGCTTTGTTTAAGTTCTTTACCACGACCTAGGTTTCGTTGTTTTACAACATCTTCAGGTGGGCTATTAGCAAAGATCTTTGATAATTTCTTCTTCTTCAAACTTCAAACTATCTCTGCTATCATTTTTTTGGAATCAGTTGTGTATGTCTTGCATAATTCTTTCACAATACTCTTATTAGTAAGGCAGCAGAAGTTTTATTAAAGACAGAAAGTTTTGCTAATAGCCCACCTGAAGATGTTGTAATACAACGAAACCTAGGTCGTGGTAAAGAACTTAAAGAAAGCAGAAATAATACTACATAACGTAGTTTCTTTTAATTGTGGACACAAATTATAATTAGACAAAAATAGGGAACAATTCCAAAAAATCCAAATGCTTTCGTCGTTAATAGAATTAAAAGGGTAGTTCGAAAATGAAAGGGAAATTATAGAAAAGAAATGAAAAAGTTATTTTCGAGAAGCGGAAATTAATTGTAACAATAGGAAATTTTTTTTTATTTAAGTTATTCAATTTAAAGTTGGAAAATACTAAATATTTTTTTGGAAGTATTATATCAATAATCAAATGAAATTATTTTATAAACACATGTAAATATAGGATAGTGTTAAAAAAATAATTTTAGCATTAAGCATCTAAACTCGAAAACAGGTCCCTTTATGAATTATCTTTTATACTTTATATCCTTTAGTTTAGTATATTTAATATCCTCTCTCCTTTAGTATATTTAATATCCTTTAGTTTGTCTCAGCATATATTCTCAGAAATTGTGCGACACGGGAAGATAAATTTTAACATAGTTACATTTAGTAATGATAATTACTTTTAATAACGATAATTGTATTTAGTATCATTACTTGTATTTAGTAATGTCAATTTTATTCAATAAAACATACACATAAAGTTCAAAAATCTTAATTGACAATTTTATTTTTGGGGATTAAAAAGAGTCATTTTTTGTTTCCCATCTCATCATGTGAAAAATCATAAATATAACATTCAAAACTTCCCAACAACTTTTTGAATAAAAAAAAATAGTGAAAATCGTTGTTCATATATTTATCTTGTATATCTACCTACGGAAATTCTAATAACCAGAACAAGCATTGTATAATAAAATGTATGTCCAAAGAATGAGGAGAATATCTTTTCTCCATCTCTTTGGCTTTTCTTCACCTTTTTAGGCTACTTTTCAGGAAAAAATACCCATTACACAGACAGCCTCTAAGTTTCAGTTTCATGACAATATATAAAGCTTTCGTAACCCGTGGATTACAGTATTTGAGCTTCTTCGATATTTTCTAACATTTCGGAACAATCAACCCCGAGGTATTTTCGAGCTTTGGTCCTATCATAGGGTATCCATTTGGTACAAAACTTCCTGACGCCTCAGGTTCGTGTAGAATTTTCTGTACTTAACTAATATTGATACATAAACTTACACAAATTTACCCTTACTCTTTTATAAATCTTTATCATGAGCCGCACATCATTGATGTTATCTTCAGTTGACACTCTTCAGGGACATCCCTCTAGCATATCGTCACTGAACCTGGTACGACACCGCGTAAACTCATTAAACCAGTTATAAACAGTAGCGTATGATAGGGCTTCATCATTTGCCAATCGAAGTTCATCCTAACTTTGTTGTTGGTTAAAACCACAAAAAAGTCATAAAAAATTATTGAACCAAACTGTTTCTGTCGAATTCACCTCTTAAAAAGCCAATGACAAATTCAACCACAATGGATTACCGCAGTTCCATTTTCAAAATTTGAATTTATTTTTTTCACGCTTATTATAAATGGCCAGTTCTAAGACTTTCATCGCTAACCTACATGTTTATTTTATTTATATATTAACAAGCTTTAACACGAATGACAGTTTCATTGACATGAAAACAATAAATCTCTAAATTTTTTTCACAGTCAGTTAAAACCGTAAATACCGTATTATGGAATATGCAATGATTTAATTAAAATGACATAATATGTTTGTTTAAAGTTTTTTGAAAGACATTTATTCAATATAATTTCATATTCATCCGCTCGAATAATTATACGAACAAATGCGCACATGCCAAAAGAAGAAAATCAAATAGGAAAATAAAAGGAAGATAAACGTAATAAGCAATTGCAAAAGAAATAGCTGTCGCAGACAACTCTTTAACATATGTCAGGCTATAACTGATTCCACAAATTAATAGCATATTTATGAATAAAAAGCAGAAAACTATGGAGATATAAAATACATATTTTAGAAAAAAAACTGGCACTCCCAAAATACCAGCTTGGAGGTAACTGTTAAATATTCTTTTTTATTTTTAATTCCATTCTTTACTTTTTTGTCCTTCTTAATCTTTACATTCTCTGCTGAAATGCAAAAAATGTTATTCAAGTTCTTTTTCTCCTCAATTTTTGCAATTTACTTTAGTCATAGTTTCACAATAACAACCTCTAACATAGATTCGTAACTATATTAATCCAAACCATAAAAGTTTTTATTGGAAATTATTCTATATTTAAAATAACAATTGAAAAAAATACCAAGTTGGTATTTCGCTAATAAACGTTGGCACAGATTTTAAAATACATATATATATGTATATATATATATATATAGACATGTTCTGAATCGAATCTTGCTCTCTTTTCTGAAGTTCTAGATTCTAGGACACCCGTATAAAAGTTGAACCTAGAAACCACCTATTAAACCAATAATTTTTATTAAATTCTGATTCGAAACTTATCTTATGATGAGATACTAATCTCCAAAAATCCCAAATCGAGCAGAAAAATGGTCGCAGAGATATGAAACCCAATCAAATTAATAAAGATTATAACATAATGTTTTGTTTATCACGCAAATGATTAAACAAAGCATTATGTTCATTTTAAAGTAAATTTTAAATCTGTTCAATAAAACTCTATTTTTAAAATTGTTTTTATTATCTTAAATAAACAAAATATTGATCAAATATCAAAATCAATATGGAAAATCCAATAAGGTCGTTTTTTTTTATAAATGGAAATATATAACGTTTTAATTAAAGACATCTGACTTATTTACGTTACAAAAATGAAGATTTTTAGTTATTGTCGAAAAAATGCAGTTTTCGATGTTGTGTTTCCAATTTCACGCCAAAATACACCCCCAGACTTTTGTAGTGTCATCTCGCCACGGTCATTGACGTACGAACTAAATATGTTTCTTTTAAAAAAGCATTAATGATAATTCAAAGGAACTACGTGATGTAGCATTATTTCAACTTTCTTTAAGTTCTTTACCACGACCTAGGTTTCGTTGTATTACAACATCTTCAGGTAGGCTGTTAGCAAAAAATCTTTGCTAATAGCCCACCTGAAGATGTAATACAACGAATTGTTCGTTGTATTACATCTTCAATTATTAAATCTTTGAAATAATACTACATCACGTAGTTTCATTTAATTATCAATAATGAATTTCTACAAAATTAACGCCAAATATATTCAATAAAAGCATTAATTCAAATCAGATTTACATAAATTATTTGTAAATGTTTATTAGCCTAAACATACGCAAAATAAACATATGCGGGTAAAATGACTGCTAGACGGAACACTTTTATGTTGTGCATGTATCAGAAAGAGAGCGACACACCTTATGTTATGGTATGGGTGTAGATTATTAGCATAAGTTATTATTTGAATTAACGCTCTAGGAATGCGTCTTTGATAAGTGGTTGGATCACGACGCATTTCTTATAATACGACGGTCAATTCGTTCAGGTTCTCAAACACAGAACCCATGAACCACTCCTTCCAATAACGAATTATGTAGTCTCGCAAAAACTCGGTGGTCTGGAAAGCACCTTTTTGCTGTTCCTCATTAATTTTTAAAAAAAATTCGCTATAGACCCTGGCAACTTCTCATGAAATGCCTCTTGTGACGCCATACAAGTAAAACATCGTGGCGTATTCCTTCGTCAATTTTCAGACTTAGGTATGGCAAAACCGTTTCCCAATCACTAAGCACGCTAAAAAGTCCAAGCCACACAAGCCGAGTAGTCAGGCGAGCAATGATCAGTCCATAAACAAACCAAAATCGTTGGAAAAATCCCTAATAGTGTTGAATAGACGCAGACAAACAAACCATAACTACCGAGTGTCGTGGTTGGTTCACAAGTGACCACCGGCCGGCGACTAATCAAACGGGTTCTAAATAATAATAATAGACTTTGTTCAGGGTCATTTCACATGATCCTATTTTGGTTATGTCTCTATAACCGTAGCATGTACTTTCTTGTCTATCTCACTCTCTTCAGTAAGCATCATCACAAATATTTATTTTTGTAGCTTCTGCGCCAAAACTACGTATAGGGCAAAGCCGCAAAGGTTTTTACTGTCACTAAGTCCGTCCATTTTCAATACCCACATTAAAACCCTTACAAAGCTTTTGACCCACTACGATTACTTTGAGTCGTCCCGGTCCTAGGATCTACCGTGAATTGTCGCATTACATCCCCATTAAACTCCTAACAGCGGGTTACGGGGCCACCTCCGCCAAATTTCGCACAAATTCCAAAGGCCCATTAGCAGAACCATGTATGAAGTGCCCCCGCACACTAAAGCAACAATTTGCCTAAAGCAAAAATGATACAACTCGGCACACTCACGTTAGTGTTATTGGCCACTACGCCTGACAAACCCTGCGCTCACCCTCATACGTAGAAATAGACTTCGTCGATTAAGGACGGGCTAAGATGTCGATGTAACGAGTTTTATTTATAATATTTTTTATATATATATATAATATTTTTTTTTATCGATACTATTAAAAACATTAACGGAAAGATCTTTTATGACCAAAATGGATGTCACAAAAAGGTGAAATAAGTGTTTAGCAGCGTATTTTTGCAAAATATACATTTATGAAATATAAAAGTTACTTTAATTTTTGTTTTCGTACATTTAAGTTATATTTCATTAACTTTCGCCTGCGATTAGTATAGTGAATATTTTTTGTTAATATAGCTAAGTTTTTCTCTTATCAGTAATCATTTTTATATCCGAAACCTATCCTTGATCTGGATATTTTAGCTTGAACTTTACGCTGAATCACTGTGTTAGTCTCCGCTATTTCTCTTCGTCAGTTCTTAATTCGATCGATCAAAACGCAAGAAAATCTACATTTTAACCATAAGTTATCATAGTGGAAGACTGCTTCAAATATATATACAATATATCTTAATATTCTAATACACAAACAGACAAACAGGAAAAAATCTAGAAGAGTATTCTTGACTTATACTTGATTACAGACTCACCCCAGACTTTCACATAGAATTTATTTATTATATTCAATATACAATTATTATTATAATACAACAACTTGGCAATTTCAATACAATAATAATACATAACATATTTTATATTGTATAGAATAATACCTCAAATGAGAACAATTAAAAACCTTCTGGTCTTTTTGGCTTCAGACAAATTTCTCAAAGATGCGATACATGTTCACAAATATTATTCAAAATCAAAGTATTAGGGAATAACAAAAAGATTGATAATCTTCGAAGATGTATTATTTAACCTACGGATACTTTCATCACCCAAAAATTGCTATCTAAAAAAAGAGATAAATATATAAAAATTGCCATTTATGAAATATAGTTAGACTTCAAGTTAAAATAATAAACAATATTCCAGTGGATTAAACTGAATAAAAAGATTCTATTCATCCAAACAAACTTACATTAACAACCCATTTTGATGTTATAGTTCTCTGTAGCTATCTATGTCAGAAAGATCAAACTCTTGCGAAAGTTCATCATCATTTTCATTGATGGCAGTGTATGTGCAGTAATTATTTTCACAGTCCTTATCGCTCGTTTTATACCTCCCATTGTTATCTATCTCTTCTTCAGCTTCTTGATCTTCATCATCACTACAATTTAGTGGAAATGGAATTTAGTGGAGATACTATATACTTGTACAATTCTGCAAAATTTTCGCATTTATAAGATATCCGAGCTGAGGTATCGCTCTCTAATATCCATCTACTTCTTTCATCATCGGGTTTCCTATAACTATTCGGTACATTAAAGGCTAATATATAATTCTTTTTTCATTTGACTCGTTATTTGATTTCGTAGATGGAAAAAACGATTTCGTAGGGAGTTTTCTCCTTTGTTCTTTATTTGACACTATTAGAGCCATTTCATCTTATTTCCCTTCTTCTACATTCAAAGTGGTCCTATCTAATAAGAAAGCTGTCAAGTTGGGTATTGTTTGTTTCTTTGAGACAAGTGACATCCAAGGCTGACGAAAATATCTGTACCTGAAGAGTAGTGTACTCAATATCTTAGTTACGATTATTGTAATCGCTGATATCGTCTCCATTTTCTTTTAATTATCTACAATTAAATGAAACTACGTGATGTAGTATTATTTCTACTATCTTTAATTTCTTTACCACGACCTAGGTTTCGTTGTATTACAACATCTTCAGGTTTATTAGCAAAGATCACGTTGATCGGTTTACGAGTACTGTCAAAATCAATTATTTCAAATTAGACTGAATATCAGAAGATCGTAAGTTATGCGATCCGAGACAATATTATACTGGCAATGTTAAGTGATCTGTTAACTTTAAGCTTTATGTAACAAGATTGACTTTATCATGTAACTGAAATAATTGTTATTTAAACATATTGCGGTTAAAAGTTTTAATTAATATTCACTCCTTTGCGGTTAAATTATTGTCAGATAATTAATTATTGTCAGATCTTTGCTAATATCCCACCTGAAGATGTTGTAATACAACGAAACCTAGGTCGTGGTAAAGAAATTAAAGATAGTAGAAATAATACTACATCACGTAGTTTCATTTAATTGTGAATAATGAATTTCTACAAAATTAACGCCAAATATATTCAATATTTAATTATCTAGCCAAATTTTCAAGCTGTATGATGCTGTATTTCTTTAGCTGTATGATGAGCAATGCTATCTGCCGATGACATTTTATATTGATAAAAACCTTCATATAATATCATATTAGTCATCCCAGATTTTTGTTCATAGATGGACTCATGTTTAGTCATCATCTCAAACACTGATTCCCATTTGTTTCTAGTTTTGGCATGTCGATATTTAATCTTTTGGTACGCAGAGCACATTTTACCTAGAATTTTCATTGCTCGAAATACGTTCCATCAAACTTTTCAAGATTCGTTGTCTTTCCGAACTCCATTTTAGGTTCCAAATAGCATATATTCCCATTCCACTTTGAACACTATTTTACTGTTCCTTTGCTCTTTGTTTATCACTTACGTAGGTCTGGACCCATAACTGCTTAATTTAAAATAATAAACAAGATTACAATAGTTTAAACTGAATAAAAAGATTTTATTCATCCAAACAAACTTACACAGAACAGTAAGTACGCCATATGAAAAAGGTCGCAACGCCTAGTATCAAAATTAACACGTATACAGCTAAATACAAATACAAAATTTTGTTCAATAGTTGTTCCTTAATTAATTATACACTGAGTGAAACAATAAATCTAACAATAATTTAACCGCAAAGGAGTGAATATTAATTAAAACTTTTAACCGCAATATGTTTAAATAACAATTCTTTCAGTTACATGATAAAGTCAATCTTGTTACATAAAGCTTAAAGATAAAAAATCACTTAACATTGCCAGTATAATATTGTCTCGGATCGCACAACTTACGATCTTCTGATATTCAGTCTAATTTGAAATAATTGATTTTGACAGTACTCGTAAACCGATCAACGTGATAGAAGACTCGCAAAAAGAGTTAATAAAACAGGATATATATACATATATATATATATATATATATATATATATATATATATATATATATATATATATTGTATGTATATATATATATATATATATAATGGAATCACTTATTGATAAACAACGTTTTGTAGTAGACTGTACCTTTAATTTTTTGGAATAAAATAATTAATAGGTTTCGATAATTATCAATGACAAACTTTCGCGAAATTTACAAAAATCATCAAATTCTGTTAATATCATGCTGACTGAAAACGGATATAACGAAATATAATTTATCGATAAAGGTCTAATATCAGACACCACAGCACTAACATGCCCACGGTAGAGGTGCGGTTTCTTTGGCCTTCATACCTACTCATAGATACTTGTTGCTACATAGCCTCAGGGAGACGCACACGGCCGGGTGGCGGGGTGTAAGGTGCTCCACCGTCCCCGTTAAACTACCGAAACAAGTTATGTAAGGGCCGCCGTGGCTGGCGCGAAACGCCTTTGTAATAAAATAATACGCACTGAAATTTTGACTGGAATTTATTTTACCCTCGGTTTATGATAAGATTGGTTGTATCGTATTTGCCTGGCTCTTTAATGCATAGATTATAGCTGAAAGGCAATTGTCTCATTACGATTAGAACACTAAATGGGGCAGTCGTTTTGTTCAAATAGAAGATTCAAATCATCTCAAAAGAACTCTGTTGCGATTTTAAAAATAGAAAGATCTAGGATGAGATAGGAAGATGCAGTGGAAAAGTATTTTGGCGTGCTGAAAGTCCGTAACTGGAAATCGGTTGTCACACAGCAGACTCCATAAAAGTCGCTTCAAAGGAAAGCCTTGCCCACCCTGGGCCGTCAAGCTAGTGATGATAATGCTGATGATATAACTTTACTACGCGATATTGCAATAACCTTATAATCGAAAAATAACTCTTCTAAAAAAAATTCAGCCAAAGCATATTTTTCGCTATTTTGAAATAACTTAACACTCTTAATAGAATGTTATGAGCCTAATAATTCTTAATGAAAGTTAAATTTAGTCATCATGGACTATCATGTCTACTACTTACAAAGATTCACAAAGGATTGCGTTTGCATTACTATTCCAAAATAACAATAGTTCCCGGTTGAAGTTAACCCTAATAATTTTATATCTGAGTCCCATCTATAAGGTTATGCCGGAAATTTAGAGAAATTACAAACGTTCATGAAGGCTTGCTTAAAGTCAGTCAAAAATAAAAACAGAATTATTTAACATAGCGTTCCCACTAGAGTCCTTATAATTAATTGTGCGCAATGATGAATATTATACAGGTTGAATAGTGTGTTTGACTATATTTTTATTACAAGAATAGAATAAGTAATAACATTAAAAACGGTTAAAATAAATATATCGTACCTAGAAATTTTCATTACAAAGTTATAGTGACTTAAAAATTTACGAACTATGATTTGTGCGCCCTATACAAAACACAACTGGATTATGAATGAGGTCACTGACCCGTATTTAGTATTCATTATAAGGGAGTTTATTGAATATTTTTTAGTATCTCGTTAAATATTGCGTTTAAGTTATATATTGCTTATTATAGTTTTCTCATTTTTTTGGGCGGAAACTAAATTATTAATAACTTTCTCTATTTAATGAAAAAAAATTGATACTTTTTCCTATTTAGAAGTTTCGATTAATTGTTTGTTATATGCATTATTTTTTTCATCCCAAGGTTTTTTTAAACCTACTCTACAGTTTTAAAACATTTTTTAAAAAAATATCGACATCAGTCAAATACCCTATTCAAAATATCAAGAAAGACTTGTAGATTACAGCAATTCACTATCAAGTAAAAATATATTTCTTTATATAGAAAAATCATAATATTGATTATATTAAAAATACTATCACTGATTAATATAATATTATTTAAACAAAAATGTATTAATGGAGTTCACAGGTTAAAAATATTAGAAAGTAACCACTGTTAACATCTGATCGTTATATAATGCTAAAAGTTTATCGATTAAAGCGAGATTATCGAGAAAAATTTGATTTTCGCTAAATCACATAGGCTTAAAGCATAAAATTTACTTTTTGCAATGTGCATTATCACTATAACTTATGGTTATTTATTGCACAAAAGTAAATAATGTTAGAAACAAAAAATAAATTGATATAAACAATTGCCAATCGTAAAATCTTTACATCGATGAAAAAAATTACAAGACGAAATTACTTTGGATTAAATTTTTTCTATGATTAAATGAATTTTTTTTCATTTTCACCATTATTTTGTGGGTAGATTGTAATAGACAGGCTGAAAGTACTGCTCGCTCTTTCTTTTTAAATAATTAAAAATTATTTCATTTGAGTAGTAATGCTAAAGTGGTTTTAAAGCAGAATGAAATAAAAACGGACTACTATGCTGACAACTGTTACTTGCACAACAACGAGGAGAAATAAATTTTCAGAACCCTCACATTTGTTAACATATTGCAATGGAAACAGAACTGAAGCGTCTTACTGCAACATATAACACCGGACTGCTTAACTTTCAAAAGAAGCTTGATGACGTATCATCAGTAGCGAGTATTCACTCACCCTCAGTCGAGACTCTTCCATTGAATTCAAGCAATTCTGCAATCAATTTTAACTTTTGTACAACAATTCGGAGCATCGTGTACTATACCTGAAGGCAAAGAGACGTCGAAATACCATCCTCATCCACGACATGAAAGAAGAAGCTACTGTCACTCCGACATCAGCCACTCTTAACGTCATCATTGTCAAACTTGGCCGAAATAGGTGAAGTCAACCTTGATTCGTGCTACCATCTGGGTGCTGCAAATATGCAGCGCAATACTCTGAGACCAAGCAGCGAACCCCGTTATAAAGTATGGTCGGTGAAAAAAACGTTAAAGGAAGCCGACGTGCTCATCACGGAATCTCTAATTCCAACCCAACAGTTTTTTTTAACACCAGAGTTTTGGATTTTTGTAATGTTTCCCGATGGCTGCAAGGAATATATCACACGTCCTGCATAGTTGGAGCAAGCCAGATTAAGGTCATACGCTTTTCACACCAATAATAAAACTGATCCTCACAACAATCGATCACGGACAAAAAAAAATAATCTGCTTGCAAATAATAAGTTATTTACATAAAAATTGCTACTTTACCATATTTGTTACAATTTTTTTTTTTCATACGAGCCATATTTTACATTTCCGTAACGCTATTATCTACAGAAATACTACATTTCCGTAACGCTATTATCTACAGAAATACTACATTTCCGTAACGCTATTACCTACAGAAATACTATATTTCCGTAACGCTATTATCTATAGAATAACACAGAAATACTAATTTTATTAATATGCTTCGGTTACACTTATGAAAGTACCCGTCTTATTTACTTTCTGTTATTTTGCGATTTGTACATGGACGTATGTGAAAGTTGCATTTTTGATAATTTGTATTTATTTAATTGTATTTTTTTTCTGTGTTGAATTTATATTGTATATTTTTGGTAACTTCATCCTAGTTAAATATTGACATGTCTTCCAAATCTTCCATGTATTCTTTTCATTCCTACTCCTCTCCTAACGATTCCTGCTCCCCTCCTGTCTCTTCCGTTTCAGATGACCTTGACCCATTTTGTGATGTCTTCAATACAACAACGCGTGATATTCTTCACTCTGTTTTTTCTCACAACATTTCTGAGTTGCATTTCTGTCGTTTCAATGCTTAGAGTATTCCATCCCATCACTCGGATTTTATTAATTATTTTGAAAATTTGAATATGCATACTTGTCTTATTAGCGAAACCTGGCTCAAACCTTCACCCGCCTCTAATATTTATTCGCTTCCAGGTTTTATATTAATTTGTAATGACCGGCATTGCGGGCGCGATGGTGGGGTCGCTCTTTATCTTCGAGATGATCTTCCTTTTAAAATTATCGCAAAATCCCCGACCGACGTTTGCCCATAATGGAATATTTATTTATTCAAATTATTTTATCAGGAATTAACTTACTCTCAGGAGTTGTGTGCTCACCACCTGGTATTTCGTATTTTTACAGTCATATACCAAAATATCTCCATGGGTGACTTCAACACCTGGTATTTCGTATTTTTACAGTCATATACCAAAATATCCCCATGGGTGACTTCAACACATATCTGTATAAAAGTGGTATGAGGAGTGTACAGCTTTGGGACATTGTAAATGCTGGACACCTCACCATTCTCCTATCCTTTGGTACTTTCCCCCAGATAAATTATCGTTCCCTTCTTGACCTTCCATTTTATCCTCCCCTTCAAAGGTGTGTTTCTACGACTAACTTCCTGCTCCTGGGCTCCCACACCATGACCTAATTTGCCTATCCTATAAGTTGCGTAGTCCTAAGCCAATTCCTAAAATTTCCAATCTTAGTAGCTTTAACAGTATTGGCTTGCCTTGTTTGCTCGTTGAATTACGCACTAAAACAGTTGATAAAAAAGTTGTTTGAATTCAACAACCGCATCATCGAGTTATTTGATAAGTTAAAAGTTAAAAATTAAAAGAGAAGCAGCCCCATGGCTTAATGACTCCATCAAAAAAGTTACGGCAAAGCGTGATCGAACCAAAATCAGATATATTACTGGTGTTCAATCCTTCAATATGGAAGAAATTTAAAGTGCTTAGGATGGCACTTCCATGCGTAAATACTCTTTAAACATTTGGAAGTTTCTTGGTAGTCTGGCAGTTGGTAATTCTCATACTGCTGCGTATTGCCAGCTTGACCTTAAAACTTTGAACTCTTTCTTTGCTCCCTCCGTATTTATTCCCTCCGTATTAATTGACCTAGTTGTCAAATCAGGAACATTAAAAAGAACCCACTCTCTCCCTTCTAACCACGAATTCACATTGAATAATACCTGTGATTCGGAGGTTAAAATAAATATTCTGGTGATAAAAACCAATTCTGTGTGATGCGATGGCCTAAGTATTAAAGCCAGTACAATAGCAATATTTAAGATAAGCTTAAGATATCTTAGATATTTTAAGCCCTGTTATTACTGACATATTTAACAAATCTCTGACAACTGTCACTTTCCTTCCTGAATGGAAGAAAGCATATATAATACTCTTACCAAAAACATTGTCGCCTGTACAACCTAAAGACATTCGACCCAATTCCATACTACCACTTCTATCGAAAGTCTTTAAGCCCATAGTTCATGCACAACTTGTTCTGTATCTAAACATTTCAAACATCTAAATAAACTTCAATCTGGCCATAGTACCTCAACAGCCATAGTAAAAATTACAGATTATTTACATTTAGCCATGAATAACACTCAACTCCCAAAACTTGTACTTCTCGACTTCAGCAGTGATCGTAGTACAATTCAAATATTTTTTTATTTCTCATATTTTGAGCTAAATAAATAACAAGAGACAAGTTTAGCCCCATTACGTAAATTTGACACAAAAATTAAAAAACCTTGTTTAAAAATGAAAAAACTTTGAAAAATTAAGTAAAGTTTCTAGAAATTTGGACGAGAAAATAAGGAATAACACTGATCGTAGTAAAATTCAAATATTTTTTTAATTCTCATATTATGTGCTAAATAAATATCAAGCGACAAGTTTAGCCCCATTACGTAAATTTGACACAACAATTAAAAAACCTTGTTTAAAAATTAAAAAACTTTGAAAAATTAAGTAAAGTTTCTAGAAATTTGGACGAGAAAATAAGGAATAACACTGATCGTAGTATAAATTCAAATATTTTTTTAATTCTTATATTTTGTGCTAAATAAATACCAAGCGACAAGTTTAGCCCCATTACGTAAATAACATACCGTGAGGGCCGTTATGAAACAGTTTTTTATAGATAGTCGTAAATAATATGAATGGAACATATTCCATAACAACCTTCATACCATTTACAGTTTGCAAAATTCACCCACGCCGGTCACCACCCCTTCCCGCGCGGGACGGAAGAAACTGTTCCCGGCGCTGACACAAGACGAATTGTCGGCACTCGCCCATCAACACCTTCAGGAATACGCCAAACTTTTATAAGCATTCCCCTTGGATATATAATTTGGTATATATTCATAAATTCGTGGACCTCAGACGCTGTAACGGAGGATTTTTACTGGTCCGAAATATGAATAAGCGGTTTTGGAATCCATAAAATACCGCAATAGACAGTCGAAATTTTCATAAGATTAGGTCCGCGTGTTGTACTAATGTATTTATGTAGCGACGTTCATTGTATCTTCATCGTTTTTTACAAATACAATTGTGGTAAAGATATTTGCTTTTAAATAGTCCACTGTCCAAATTACAATGACTTACACGTTCCAACAGGCGTTTTGGAAATATAACGAAAAAGTGAAAGGCACTTTTGGTTTTTGAATGTGAAGGATAAAATCATCAATTGTGACCATTTATTTTTCATGACAACATAATAAGCCTTTGATTTAAATCACAGATTTTATCGAATAGGGAAAATCGAAGCATGCTGTATCAAAAAAGCGAGTTACGTATAAGATGATAAATTTGAAAAATGGATCGAGTTCTGTTTATATCATCATATTAGCTAAATACGAGTTAGAATCAAAACGTTGATCAAGTGCCAAATAGTTTATTAATATAAAAATAGAAATGTTTAAATCTGTGAGAATCATATGAACGGTTTTAAATGCTAAAAAATAATGCTTTAAAATAACATTTATAACTTGGAAATTACTAAACGCAAGTAAGACCCATTGCAGTAACGAAAACGTGCAAAATTCAAATTTAAAAATTACGCTAAATACTTAAAAATGCTACTTTATTTTAAATACTTTTAAATTTTATTTTAATTTCACATTAACTTAACTTGAACTTAGCCGTTATTTGTTAATTTGACATTAACTTAACTTGGAACTTAGCGATTACTTGGAACTTAGTGGTTATTTTGATTTCCTCTCCTTTCTTGGTTTTATGATGATTTAAAAGGAACTTACCCCATGTTTTTACACTTATATGGTATTTAACAACTTTTTTCTTTCTTTTATAGTTATTGTTGAATTACAAAATATATATAATAGGGAGTAAACTTTAGGTTACCGAAACAACTTTAAAAATCCAAAATTACAAGAAAAGTCAATATTCTTTATTAATACGCTAAATCAAAGTCATCAAAATTGTTCAATTGAAATCTAAAATCAAATTCTAAAATAAATCTAAAGAATAATTTAAAAGAACAAAATCTTGCCGCGATGTAAAATACAAGTAACGCCATCTGTTGAGCAAGAGTAATTATGCCTTGTAATAACTGAGGCTAAAGTTTTTTTTTAAGAACACATCGACGGTTGTGTTCACTTACCAGCAATATTTTAATAATTATCGACACTAAAATACTGCCATGGTACAATTTTGCAACAGAAAATTGGTAATAACAAATCTTAATATGGCGAAAGGTGAACATTTTGTAAATATCCAGCACGAGAAAGTTCAACATTTATTAGTACAATTATACAATTTTTGAAATGTAAATAAACACTACATCTAATATAAGTACTACGCCCAATACGCGGTATGGGGCGGTGACTGAGCGTGTAGTAAGCGTAATCAATATATAAGCTTGAATGAAAATTATTCAAACTTAGTCTTAGACCCAGAAATGTTATATAAAACATTTAACACTTAACTGCTCTACTGATTTTATCAATGAATCTAATTCACCTTGACCTGAGTCTGACTTTTTCTCTCATGTTTATGTAAAACTCTAGCCACCTACTAACCTTCAAGTCTCTTATAAGCCACTACGGGATTATTTTGAGCCAGTCAGCATTAAAATTGTAAGTCTATATCTCAGGAAATATAAAAATTATATTAATATTATAATTATGTTGTAGCGTACAGGCAACTGTACGTAAAAAACCAATACACTATGTATAAAACCAATTTAAAAAAAAAATTATTGACATTTTATGACAGCTGACGTTTGACATAATACTTGACAACTAAACACTAATAATTTTTTTGTAAATTTTCACTGCTGCGTACTTATGTATATTAATACAAATTAAAAATTGGTCATTTTAGAACAATGAAGTTTTCTCCATATATTTTTTCATCACCAATTAAAATTAATTATCCACCTTTATCGACCTGTAATCGATATAATCGATTATTAAGTGTATGAATTAATTACAAATTGTTTTGGTCATAACTTTAATTATATAAAAAATAGTGTTGCCAGTATGAATAAATAAAAAGAATTTTATTCAAAAAATTGTGTTTCTAGTTTTATAAATAATCCCGGTATAAAATATTGTTACGACCCCGCAAATATAATTAGATATATTTTCACCTTCATTTTGAGAACTTTCATTCACGTCTACAACATTCAGTACAACATTTCCATACGTTTCTTTCCTACAAAACCTTCATAAAATGAGTTACAATTTCACAAACGGCAATTTATGTTCAAAGAATAATATTATATATATATATATATATATATATATATATATATATATATATATATATATATATATATATATATATATATATATATATATATAATTAAATGGAACAGACTGTTTACAATGGGCTCGCTTCCAGGTAGCCCGCAGCGAACCATGTCGCTGGATTTCTTCCCGTGTATAGTCAAACGGGATAAAAAGAGTCGCTCAACTTATCACATATATCGCGGGGCAAACGAGCCGATTCCTTTTGACAGCGCGCATAACTGATGCGCACGATTTATGCGAGGCTCTTTCAAATGGAAATCCCGGGGTGGTATGCGAGGAATACTTCAGCAGTGGCTCCCGGTAGTCGCCGCTCGGCTACGAGGAGCTGTCTTTGATAAGATTCGTTTGATGCAGTTTCCAAAATCGGAGATCTTTTAAGGTATACTACGCCGCTGCATATTGCGATCAACTTCTATTTTTTTTACCTTTGTATATAAATCTGCCTAACTCCAGAAAAGTCCTCGGTAATAAAAGAGGGCGGTACCCGTCTGAATGAGAGAGAGAGTGATAATAAGACGTCATATCACATTAAATTAGTACACATATACAATATAAACTCCCTACGTATACGCTTAAGGGTTCCGTTGACGGATGACAAAAATTAACCCCTTACTATTTCGTTATGACTATCCGTATGTCATAGTATCATAAATCTTTCGGTTTAAAACGGATTGTAATAAAATTTTACACAATTAGTTTAATTACGTGAATAAAGAGAAACAAAAAAAAACAAAATTAAATTTTTTTTTCATGAATCGAATTTGGATATGGATTTTTTCTCATGCAGACCTTAGTGGAAGGTCATTGAAGAAGTATTCTAAAATGGAATCGAAAACGTGTGGTAATATAGTGAGATAAAAAACTTCAAAACGTAGTGGAGTGAGCAGAACCCTGTTATTAATGAGCATGACGAAGTGAGGCAAAGTACATAGGCCTTCATATCACTTTAATCTAGCTACAACTCTTTAAAGTTTTAAAGGATTATAGCTAGATTAAAGTAAGATGTGAAAATACTATAGGAAACAGTATAATCTGCAAAAAATTCCACTGTGTATATTGCTATTTGTGACATATTTTCTGTTACAAAATTGTATCGCGGCAGTATTTTGAGTAAAAAAAACTAAACCTTCTTCACTACTTTTTTCTTTATTTTTTCAAACATAATTTTAATGTAAATGGAATTTACATCAAAATTATATTTGAAAAATATTACACGATATATTAAAATATTATTTACGACACGATATATTCAAATTTATTTGCTTTGAAAATACCATTAATAAATTAAATATGCAATTACTACATCATATATATATATATATATATATATATATATATATATATATATATATATATATTTACATATACATATATTATTTCACCGAGCATTCAATTAAAAATTAAAAGTAATACAACGTAAATACAATGAAAAATAGAAAGTTCTATTTTACAAATTTTCTGCTGAAAAAAATTAAGAACAATTTAATGATAATTAAAACTTCAAATTATTATATTCTATCATCTTCCTAAAATACGGCATATTACATCATTTTGCCAAGTAAGGTACAGTACCTTACTTGGCTTACTAAGGTACAGTACTTTACCTTTTATCATTTTATTACATATTGTAGCTAATATGCCTATTTCTGTTTAAAATATGATTCGGTAATAAATATTTGTCTATTTTTTTAAAATAATAATTTTATAGCTGAAACTTTAAACGTTTCAATTAAAATTTTGAGAATCAACCTATGTATAAACTTTCACGAAACAATACATTTAATACGATTCTTACCTACTACAATACAGTCATCTTACATTTAATTCAATTTCATAATGATTTTTGTATGATAATTTATTTACTTAATACAATTTTTTTTATTTTATTCAAAAACACAGTAATTCAGGTAACCGTAGTAAATAAATCCGCCGCCTAACTTGAGGTCAAATATTTCGGATGGAAATTGGATTTAATTGTTTGGAAATTGGAAAAAGTATACATTAAATTTTGAATTTATAAGAAACGTAACATTTTGAATTTATAAGAAACGTAAAAAGAAAATACAAACGTTAGATATTTTTAAATAATCTGACAATAAAATGGGCCTTTAAAAAAACATGTTTAGCCAAATTATACAATTTCAAAAAACAACAGTACAATAATTATTTTTAACTTAAAATCTAATTGATATTTAACATCAAATTAATTTAATTTCAGCAACCTAGGAAACGAAACAAAATAATTCTTATCTTAATTTTTAATCTTTCCTTGGAGACTAGCTGACTAGTCAGTTAGTTGCTGTCTAATACATTTGGACCTAATATACTAGGTTACATTTTGATGAGTGATGATCAACTTTTAAGCAGTGATTAAGAAACCGTAACTAAATCATATAATTAAAAATACTTAATTTTTTTAAACTTTTCCTAACACTCCCGACTTTTTTAGGAAAAGTTAAAAAAGTTGTATTTTTTCTTCATTATATGATTTAGTTACCGTTCCTTAATCGGTCCTTGAATGTTGGTCACCCATCAAAACGTAATCTAGTATAGTATACAACATTAGACATGTTATTTCGCAACATATCTCGTTTATATATATATATATATATATATATATATATATATATATATATATATATATATATATAACAATTCATTACAGTAGTACATTTTTATAAAACTTTTCAGTGTGTCCATTACCCATTATAAAACAATAAGAAAAAGAAACGTATTTTTAAGATTAACAGCTATAATTCAGGACTGAAGGCATTAATGTTCTTTTCCCAAATATTATTGGCTACACGGTCTTCTACGAGATCTGGCAATATACACGTTTGAACCCTGCTTTAACTAATGCATTTCATTAACAACAATAGCAATAAAAACATGCTGATACCTCATAAAAAGAAAAAAAACACATGTTGAACAACAAACATCTTTTGTTGAACAACAAAAAAATGATTACACAGATACGCTAGATACAAACTTCCTACGATATTTTTTCATAAATTTATTTCAGAAACAAACTGAATCTCAACTTCCTGTAGTTTCACAAGCGTTTAATACTGAAAGCAAAACTTTCCGTCGGCGCCGTTAAAGCGTTTAATTACGGCACGATAATAACGTAACTGCTAATAACTTGTTTAGCCACAATGCAGGTTCTACGAGATAATATTATGCAGTTAGCTCCGAAAGCGAAAGCTATTAGGGTATCAAAGTGGAAGGGGTTGTTAATCGTGTTTTCCAACAATTGGTTTTTATTAGATTTACAACTGCTCAGCTCAGGAAAACTAAGCTAAACAAATTTTATACTTCGTGTCCTCTTCCTTGCCTTAGACGTGAAAATTCAACAGTTTTCATCATAACTTAAAAACCAGCTGACCGTTTGACATTTCTATTGATAATGTCTTGTTTAGATGGAGTGAAAGTAGATAGTTTTCATGAACATTTTATTATTTATCAACTGATATACAAACTTTAGGATACACAAATAATACATAAAGTGGGCCTAATCTTACAGATAACAAAGCATAAATGAGTATATATAAATACATGTATATGTATATACATATATATATATATATATATATATATATATGTATATATATATAGTGATATATATGTGTGTATGTGTGGATATGTGTGTATACGGCATGGATCATTTAAAGTTGTCCAACAATTTTTTTAAGTAGAGAAAGTCAACAAATAATTTTAAAGAATCCTTTTGGTTCCGCGAATATCAATAGTTCAGAAGTTATGATTTCTTTTTGTCCTTATTAAAAAAATATATCCTCCAGTAACACAGATCACTGAAAATTATTTCAGTAAATCACATGCAATGAGCGATTTTTGTGTTTATTTTTAGCTTCTTCTATTGTTTGAAACGTTATGTTGATCTTTTTGCCCCAAAAATATATATTTAAAAAAAAGACTTGAATCAATCGACCTGTAAATTCTGGATACTCTAAACACTCTACTTCTACTGTATCTAGTTCTATTGTATAACCAAAAGCTCTATCTGCCATTGTATAACCAAAAGCTCTTGTAAAACTAACCATGATTACTGGCTTTAATATACTTCTATTTTAACACAAGCTTCTCACATGATCACTCAACTTGTATTAACTTTTCATAATATTTTTGCAAAGTTAGATCTTGTCGACCTGTCAAATATGCTAATAACGGCTAGATTTTTTTTATTGCTTTCGATAAATTTGTATTCCTCCAGTCACTAAAAATTGTTATCTAGAAATACTGACGATCTTTTAACAGAAACATTTTGCAAATAAAACAAAGACTGTAGATGACAAAACAAATGTAGTCACTCTTTTCTATAACTCTCCCCTTCAGAATATAAAAATATCAGTTCAATACCGTAACGTGATGATTAACCAAAAATGCGACGAGATTTATCTAATGATCAATTATGGCTTTGACAGTTATTCGATCCGCGACAAAGCCAGTATCAAACGTCAACATTGAAGAAATAGCACCGTTATCTATTTTCATACTCTTAGTTGTTTTTTTTTTCTAAATATTTGGTATCCTCAAGTATTTTATGGGCTCCCGAAGGTGGTAAGAATAAAGAAAATGGCATTTGACAAAAATCATCGTTGTGAGAGTCATGATCAGACAATTGACCAGTTTCGATTACGTTTCTCTAAAGATGATAACGAAGAAGATATGTACCATTCGATATCATTTGAGAAGTTTTAATTTCAGTGACCGTATTAGATACTGTAACAATATCTTCATTGTCCTTTTATGTTACAGTTGATGAATTGGATTGAAAATATAAAAAATATGTAAGATGTTTCATCTTATTTTGAGTACCGACAAACTTTCTTTAGTTCTCTTGCGAACCCTTCATTATTTGATGTAGAATTTCAATTTGTAGAATTTCAGAATCATTTCTACTTTCTTTAAGTTCTTTACTACGACCTAGGTTTCATTGTATTACAACATATTCAGGTGGGCTATTAGCAATCTTCAGGTGGGCTATTATCGTTGCCAATAGCCCACCTAAAGATATTGTAATACAACGAAACCTAGGTCGTGGTAAAGAACTTAAAGAAAGTAGAAATAATACTACATCACGTAGTTTCATTTAATTGTGAATAATGAATTTCTGCAAAATTAACGCGAAATATATTCAATATTAAAAAAAAAAAACATTGATAAACTTTGAACTAGTTTTATATAAATAAGTTTTTTTTCAAAAATTTCTACATATTACCTGTAACAATAAACAAATACAAAAAATAAGTTTTTTAATTGTACTTCATTCCCGTGGACTTTATACGAAATCATAATTTAGGTTTACTCAGATCTTGCCGCATAGCTTCGCCCCATGAAGTATCTGATGAAATATATTCTAAAACATTTGCAAGTTGCAAGACGGTATCATCTATATTATAGCAATCGACGCATCTGACCTGACGATGTAGCAAACACTAAATCAAAATTTACATGACTCACGTTGACATGGACGGACAGAGGAGCATACAAAAATTACTAGAATTTCTGCGTTTTTTTCTTTAACTTATTCATGATACAGACCCCTGAAGCCAAGGTTTCTAATAAAATTAACCAAAATTTTTTGGTTATTAAATTATTATGTACAAATAAAATATATCCATAGATTGAGAGTCTTGATTTTAAATAAAACTGAAAGATTCCTGTTGAAATCCGCTAAAAAAATTGACATTACCTAATTTTAGTTTAGTTACAAATTAATATACATTATCCTATTTTAAAAAACTTTCGTTTCGATCACGACTAAAAAGATTGAGGCACGCCCAACACGTGTATGCCGTAGGCAGTAAAATACTTCGGAAGCACTATTAACTTTGTTTTATATGTACTTATCCTTACTAAAATCTTGGGGTAAACAAGATAATTTAAGAAATATATAAAGCATTGAAATTATAGCAAATGATTTACAGTAAAATATATAAAGCATTGAAATTATAGCAAATTATTTACACATGAATTTAATAAGACACGTAATTCTCGGAAAATAACAAATAAAAACAATTAAATTTGTTATTATTATAGTGGGAGTGACGGGAGGTGAGGACGGAGGATGCAGTTCCCGCCATTCGCATGTCATGCCGATTATATGCGGATTAACCCACGTTGATTGCACACGGTTCTGAGCGTACTATGTGTCACATGCATGTTGCATTGAGAGATCAAAGATCAAGTGATATTCATTTGCTCTTGCAAGCAAGTAAAAGTACCTCATCTCATATTTAACATAACTGTGCAACTGTTTAGTTTGCTTAATTATACAAAGTTCTCGAAAGCACTGTATACATAGTTCCCAAGACCAACAGAAAAATGCAGTAACAAATATCCAATTAACCACCACGTAACGTTAGTGCCAAACTATAGAAATATGAATGGAGAGATGAAAAAATAATCACAAACACGTAACGCAACACCTAAAATCCAACGTTCACACGTTCAACTGATCGCACTTCACATGGAAATATACGAAATGCAATAACAAAGAGACCACGCAAAACGTTACCACTGTTTTCAGCCACTCAACATTACCACATAAAAGGCAACGTATTTTCCACGCGCGGTGCAAATAAGAACAATGGCACCGGAGGTAAACATATTAAGGTAACAATGAAGTGTTAATTCGTGAAAAGTATTATCCCTTTCACTTATTCACAATCTGTTTCATAGAACAAAGATGAAAATCTGATAACCCTAGACGTCAACGATGGTTTTAAATACCCAACATTCAAGTCTTTAAATACCAAACATTCAAGTCTTTAAATACCAAACAACAAAGTAATCAAAAAATACTTTCAGATTTATAATGTAAAATGTGACTAACGGTTGAGGTTAAGTGTTACTTCTTTGTTTCCATTTAACCAGAAGATACGAGATTTATTTTTACAAACTAAATGCTGTAAATATTTTTTATTAATATTGGAGAAGCATGCTAAAAACAATGTTATTACTATTTGAATTATAGATCAGCAGCGATATATCTGTCACCCAGAATGAATCATCCGAGTGAATGAACAGAAGTGAACGAAAAGTAGGACATATTTTTACTTTATTCATCAACGGACCTGATTGATCACTTTGAATGATTGTACTTGTTTATAAAGTTTACTTGCTTATTGACTTTGGATGAATCATCCAAGATGATCGTCAAAAGTGAATCGTCTAAACCCGTCGTAAAGCTAGCGTAAAATAATTCAATCACGTCGTTAGTGATTGAATCATTTTACGCTAGCTTCTGAACACGGCTTTGCTCGCAAAACGTATCAACTTTATATAAATTGCGGTGGACTTTTTCTCCGATTTCCGGATTTTCAAGAACGCTCCGTTTCCACGAGTAAATACTCGTTCCCCGAGTATATACTCGTTTCCCACACGTTCGTAACGTTTTGAAGGATGTCATTTGTCCCGAAAAAAAAACAATAAGATATTTTTCATTAAAAACAATAAATTTCTTTAAATAAGAGTTAATTTTCTTTTTGATTATGAAGTCCTTAAAATTAATCATATTTGTTTCGTGCACCTTCAATCAAGCGCATCAAGTCTCAAGAAGAAAGCTTTGAGGTAAAGGAATAAGTATCTTGATTTCCTTGAAATATTCCTTTATTTTTCATTGGTAAAACTTCTTTTCTTTTACAAATATGTGCATTTTTGTGAAACTCTCCATAATTTTGTGTCAATTTAATTCTTATAGCCGCTCTAATATGACCAAACTGTTAAAGTTTTATGTATTCATAGATATAATCAAAAACTAACAGATAAAAAACAACTCAAGCTATTATAAAAGAAACAACTCAAGCTATAATTAACTATATTAGATAAACAAAAATGTTTAAATACCTAACAAACAAGATTACACTATTCAGTATGTTTAACTGTTAAAAATATTTCTTTCTCTTTGGGGAATAATTTTGACAGATTGCGGGAATAAATTAACAGTTGAATATATAAGATATGAGTTACAAATAAAAGTTAATTTACGGCAGGAATATTAGGAATTCTATAATTACAAAATTTAATACGTAAAATCTTAAAATCTGTTGTCTTTTAAAAATTAAAAATAATATTTAACATTTACCTTTAACTTGTTTCAAATTGGTACTAATAAAATTAATTGAAGTAATTACGAATTTAAAATCGTTTTTAAACCATTTTCAATTTAATACACGTGGTGTTTAAAAGGAATATTGTTTTGATGCAAGATTCTATTTTTCTGGCTAAATAATCTGAAAGTTCTCCAACGATAAAATTTAGAAGATATCGTTTTGTTTTTAATGTAGAAGCAAAACAGTGACATTTTGTATCCACGTGTATTAAAACATTCATATAGTTTTCTTGAAATATTCTTTTTCAGCTAACTATGTCACACCTATGGATCTAAAACATGAAAATTCAATGAGGTAATGCCCTTGAAAATACAAACTTGCCAGAGATGAGCTTTAGAACATATGCTATAAGATAAAATAATAATTCAGATATTAGAAGGAAGAACAAAGTCATACAGACTCTTCCACGAGAACAAAAACTCAAGAGCAAATAAATTAGACATATCATACTCTCTCAAGAGGAGCGGTGGACATAAGTAACTAAAATCTGCGAAAATACGAATGAAAAAGAATTTTCTAATGAAAAGAGAAAGAAAAAGGGCTAGACCGGAAGAAAAAAAATTATTACAGTAGCAGGCTAAGAATGGCGGGTGGGGTTTTAAGATGAAGCAAATGGAATATCTTAGAGTAAATCTAAAAGGGATCTCAAATCTATCTACTTACTATATATTTCATAAACCATATTTATCCATTTTTTTTAAGTTTTGATAATTTGAGTGTAATTTATTGTTTTGTTATGTTATTTATATATTTGCGTAAATAGTTTTGAAAGTTGAGGAAAATAAAAGATAATAAAACATATTATAAATATATATATGCTTGTATATTTAAAAGTTAATTTAAAATAGTCTTATTTTAAATTAACTTTTAAATATATTATAAATATATTTAAAAGTTAATTTAAAATAAGACTATTTTAAATTAACTTTTAAATATACAAGCATACTATCTTAGATTTCTATACATGTCTTAACGTCTATAATACTTCCATACGTATGACATAAACGCATCTTGTATTTCAGGGTTAATTTATCTTCCACGTGTTATATTTATATCGATTTCAGTTGATTCGTTTATACAAGATAAAATATAGAAATAAACTATGGCACGATCATTATCTCAAATGTTGTTCAAAAATAAAACACTCTCATAAAGTGGAACACAATGACAACTATTTACCTTTTTGAAGATCTAAAAAGACCTTTTGACGATCTGCTCATTAAATTGACTTGGCATAATGAGACAGTAAAAAGTTCTCATTAAATATATGATCATTTGAAGTGGAATATCGAACATAGACTAGTTTATATTTTCAGCAGACTTAAAATATGAACTAACACACTACTCTGTATAGACACTAAACTTTATTCTGTTATCAACTCAAAATCGACATTCTCAAACTAATAGTAGCCTCTAGAGTGAAAGTCAACCAGGTAACTATATGGACCTATAAGTTGGCACGTTTTACTGCCCGCCGCTACTAACGCCAATCAAACAAGACTAAACTTACGTGGATCAAAATCTAAATGTTTACTTAACCTGGCGATATTGACGATCGGTACTGAGGCGATGGGATGTGGGGTGCGACACCGCCCCCGCGAATTACTATTCCCTCAGTGTGGTCGCATTAATTGCGCACCTAGTGGGCGCTTCATCAGCGCGCTGGATGATTAAAGTCGGTGTGCAGATCGATAATGGGAGTTTCAATGGAAATGTTGTTTGACGAAGGACCGATTTCATTTTGACTAGATGTAATTTGGTAGCAGTAGCTGGAGGAAGTTGAGCAGAATTTCGGAGATAAGATGGATGTAAAAAGTCAATGGACTCTGTAAAGCTGTGAGACACGTTCGATGAAAATTTATTCGGAGAAAAGTGCAGATAATTTTGTTCATAATAAACGCAACAAAAGTATAAGGGAAATCTTTGGATTGGGAATAAAATACCAACGTGTTAGGAAATAGGAAAACATATATTTTATTGTTTTCAAAGTGTTACACTGTTGTAATATTTTTACTCCATTTCACATATGAAAAGTTCTATAATCACTACTTCTAAAAAGTCTATTCGAATGTGAGTTTGACTTCTTCGTTCTTAAAAATTGTTTGCACAATAAGGAAAATGTATAAATTCTTCAATAACGCTATATAATACAACAATAAATAAAAAACACAGATTAAAAATGTCATTCAATATAAACTTGGGAAGAAATTTATTAAATTTATATAATCCTTGTGCCCGAATCTAATTTATTAAATTTATATAATCCTTGTGCCCGAATCTAATTTATAAAATTTATACAATCCTTGTGCCCGAAACTAATATAATCCTTGTATAATCCTTGTGCCCGAATCTAATATAATCTAATATAATTTATATTTATATAATCCTTGTGCCCGAATCTAATATAATCTAATATAATTTATATAATCCTTGTGCCCGAATCTAATTTATTAAATTTATATAATCCTTGTGCCCGAATCTAATAATTTCTTAATCTTTTTATTTCGTAGTTCTTTGCCAAGTCATGTTGCTTTCTTACATATCTAAATAGGATTTGAGTCTCAGAATATAATTTAAATCTGTTTACTGCCTAGTTGTGAAACTTGAATCTAAAATATGATATTATGTCTAATAAAAATATTGAATATATTTGGTGTTATTTTGTAGAAATTCATTATTGTCAATTAAATGAAACTACGTGATGTAGTATTATTTCTACTTTTTTTATGTTCTTTACCACGACCTAGGTTTCGTTGTAATACATCTTCAGGTGGGATATTGGCAAAGATATATTTGCTAATAGCCTACCTGAAGATGTAATACAACGAAACCATGTCGTGGTAAAGAACATAAAAAATAGAAATAATACTACTTCACGTAGTTTCATTTAATTGTCTAATGAAAATATTGAGTTAGCTTTCAACTTTATTCATTTGTATGATATATTATAACATCTGAAGGAAAAGATGGGAAAAGTTTTTCCTCGTAAATTTTAGAGTTACCTCGTTGTGGCTATATAAATGAATAGCTACAGCCGTCTGATACCACCGGGAAAAATATGAAAAGCACAAACTTAAGCACCAACCGCGACATATAAACCTCTTCGGAATTTATAAAACATAGGCTACATTAACAAGAGTCACTCACCAATATATAATTCAGCCAAAAACACCATTCATTCATACCACGAAACCAACTCCCGGCAACAAACAGCTCCGAAAGCCTCCCCGATCTATCAAGCAGAACCTCCTATTCAAAGCTCCGACTCGTGTTTGTGTATAGACGGAGCCGTACGGACTAAATGCGGTTGAAGT
Organism: Druceiella hillmani; assembly: GCA_039881145.1. Taxonomy (NCBI): domain Eukaryota; kingdom Metazoa; phylum Arthropoda; class Insecta; order Lepidoptera; family Hepialidae; genus Druceiella; species Druceiella hillmani. The sequence goes on along the minus strand of JAYKKI010000011.1, from coordinate 10,712,841 downwards.
GGGGAATTACAATCCAGCTTATCTGAGGGTTACACAAATAAAGATAAAGGCATCTCGTAAGTCAAGGTGACTGGTGAAATCAGCAAACCATTCATCAGGCCCCCTTTAGCGTGCGAGCGTCTTCGTAGGCACTTATTGTGGGAAGAACATATTAGTTCGTAGAGTAGAGTTAGGCAAAGAGAACCAGATCTTACCAGTATTGCGGTATTGCCTATTGCTCATACACTGCGCTTATTTGTTTATTTATTATTTTTTTAAGAGCTACTTGCCTTAAACTATTGCTATCAAAATAAATACAACATAATTTCGTCATCTTAAGGGTATGTGTCTACCATATGAATGTTTTGGCGCATTTCTGCACGTCCATAATTACTATTCAAAACTACATACATGTATTATGTATTTTCATACAAATTCTTGACATAAAAGATATCTTTCTTTTATATATCTATATTGTCTTAGCACAAACCCGAAAAAAAACTAAAGATGTAACAACCGAGCTGCTATGCTTTCAAAGAAAGAACTACATCGCTACAATACTTATAAAATTTCTTCGCTTGTGACACAATTTACTAACGCACTTCTACTGTTTCCTACTTTCCAGTAAACTTTTGCTTCGTGAATCGGAGGCCTTGCCAGATTTTTTCCGTTTTTTTTCTATATATTTCTTCAGATTTTAATCGTTTTTATAATAATAATATTATTTGGATTTTCGCGGTTTTACTAAATTTTAATCAAAATTAACTGTGCCCGAGACTTCGTACACGCAGACTACTATAAAAAGTAATGATACCGTTTTCTAAAATATACTTTGACACTTCTAATCTGACCACGCCCATTTCGTCAATGTATATCTAGTTTTAAAATTTTATTGCGCGATTTTAAACACACGTAGGGCTATCTATTGGGGTAAACTATGTAACCTAGACACTTCTTTGTTATTCTTGTACTAATGTAATGCAAACGAATTATTGGAAATAATAAATTTACAAATTTTCTGTCTGAATGAATCGATTGCGACACGTTTAATAATCAAATGAGAAATAATAGGCTTTAATTTCCTTCGAATTTTTTTCCTTTTTATTATAGAACATAGCACTGTATTCTATGATGTTATTTTCTGACAATTAAGTCTATCTCTCCATAGAAAAACAAAGTATTTGTAAAGTTAATTTTAAATAAACTTTGTAATCCTGCTGTACTAAATATTTATAAACTGAAGAATTTATACTTATCGAGTGTATCTCTTACGTCATATTATTACTCCACTACGACTACGAGTTTCTGAGATATAAACGCTGAAAATGGAATATATTTTCATTTCATCGTATTCTGCAAGTTTCCCCTGTTTAACTTCAACTTAGTTCGAAGTCAAAGTTATTCTCGTCAAAAATTATCCTCGTACAAACTTTGCCCGACGCGAAATTATAACAGAATATATTCTTCGACTCGCAAGTGCCGCATTTATTGCAATTGTTAGTATATTTTGGTTTCTGAACTACAATAGTTATTATACAATGGAAATGCCCCAAAGATTCTCAACATGTCATATTCTCAATAAATCTAATATTTTTGTAACTAATAAACATTGACACTTTTTTAATACTATTCCTGGAAAGTCACAGGAACTTCTCGAAAATCTCTAGTAGTTCCTGTAACGAATATAAAGAGCGAGGCGGTCTGTATGGCTCAGATGGCTACTGAATTTCGATGAGAACAGAATAAGAAAATATGGAAATTTTGCGAAATGAACTTAGAATGCACTTGTCTCATGAATTCCGTTTTGCAGCTAGCAAAGCGACACGCAATATGCGTATATCGCATGCAACGATAGGAGAAGATGTACTGCAATATGATACAGCCAAGCGTCGATTCTAAAGTTTCAAAAAAAAAAATTGTGATCTCTCCGGTAATCCTCATCCAGCATTAAAGATTCAACACAGAAACAGAACTCAGAAAAAGAACAGAACTCAGATTAAGTTCACTTTGCCTAGTAAAGATACCCCCTTCTCTCATACTGTATTAAATAAACAACTTAGCGGTTTGACCCGCGTGCCATTAAAAAAATGTAAAAAAACTTTTTCAAAGATATAGGTATAGATCTCAATCAAGCCAGTTATGTAATTATGATGTAAGTATTGTTTTGAACATAATTTTCTAGACTTCACTTAATATTTGTTGTGGTGCGTTGTATCAAGCCGTAGTTATACGATGGTAGTCTAAACTAAAACGGTCTGCAATAATTTACTTATAAATTTGGCATATTATATCTAATATGCCCAACTTCTTTTTAAAATTAAATTAATGGCAACTCATTCTCTTTTTCGTGCGCGGGCAGAATTTTTATAGCGTTCATATTCACTAATCCGCACTTATAAATGATCGTTATTAGACCGTAATGAAATTACGTATATCATATTAAGTTACTCGTTAGAGTTCACCATTTCTCTAAACTGATCCAACAGTGGATATACGCAATGGAAGACCATCGGGTATTTTATAAGCATCTGACTGCCTATTTATAACCATGCCTGGTTAGAATAAATTTAACACTAGAAGGGTCGGGTTTCCTACTATACCTTTAAAGACCGCAGCCGTCAATTTGTAGAGCTATTCGTACTACAAGATATGAAACGTTTATAATGAAAACAGATACAAATACAACCCTTACTGTCTATCAAGGAAAACCAGGAAGAAATACTTCTCGTCTTGCAAGCCGCATTGTTCCAACAATACTAGTCTTTTCGACCATTAGTTTTTTAGAAAAATTTATCGACGTGAAAAGTTATCAGTTGAAACGTTTCAGCCCTTTTTGAAATAGGGTTGTACCAATTTCAAATTCACATATTCAGGTAATTAAATATCGTTGGAACGGTTCTCCTCTTTTCCTAGATACGGAAATCCTCCACATAGGTACTTACTCTTGACATCCAAAACTTTATGCCAAATTTATCGGGTTTGTTCGCAATATATTGTAAAAACGGACAGCCAGTTTTTGATGGAAACAACTGCTCATTGATTGTCAAATTTTCTACATATTTGACAATTATCTATAAATTTGTTTCATATGTCCGAAATCATCACAAATTTATCATTAGCTAAACGAACAGAACGCGTACTTCTCATATCAAATCGTATGTATTTCATGATTTCCTTGTATCTATTTTTACTCATAGTATTATTGAAAACGGGTGGTCTCCAATCTTGTGACCACAAGATGTCCAAATCTAGGTGGCTCATGTTATAGGCTCCACCAGCATAACTTAAAGCAATAAATGCATTTAGCTCATCTAGGGATAAGTTCCAAGTGTCATCTTGACTCTTGTCATGTGCTTCCTTTTCAGTACAGTCTTTCATACGTCGAAGAATCTACTCATGAATAAATAGCCTCCACGCAGAAATTGGCTTGTTATTTTCAACGTATCGTTTGGCGTATGGAGTAGGCCCTGAGATTTCTCTAAATATATTTTGCTGACTTCGACGTCCTACTTCACTAGCATCTGCAGAAATACAAGTCCATTCTGTGCCGTCACTTGCTATCTGTAACATACCGATTTCCGGCACCGAAGATGTCCTAGCTGAACGTCCACCACGCCTTGTTCATCCGCCGCTAATTGATCTACGAGATACCCTGCGTCCTCTGCCTTCTCCGAATTTACAATAATACTATTATCTCTAGCAGGGGAATCCACTTCGGAGTCTTCAGATGAAGAAGTGACCTGCTCCGGCTGAAATTCTGTATCACGATTTTCACAAAGATTGTCTGATAAATCGTCACCACTTTCATCACCTGACACACCTTGTTATACAACAAGGTGTGTCAGGTGATCGCGACAGTTCTTGTTCTATTTGGAAAGTATTGAGACGGCGACGCATTTTTATAACAAATCACGACTGCCCATTAAACGAAACAACGTCTACTAAGTGTAATGTAAACAAGCCAGGCAATAACAACTTACTCAGAATTCAAATTCGGAATTAAATAAAATTACCCTCATTAGTACGTAGAAAACTTTGTGTACTATTCTTATCGCTGCCGTCACATTGATGGTGAGCGGTCTTAGTAGGTATTTGTAAAGGAATCTCATATACCACATATATATTAATAGTTTTTTATATGGATTTAAGCTAACAATAACAAATTAGGAAAAGTAATAAAATATGAAAGAAACAAAAACTAAGTTTGTAAAATATTTACGAATGAAATTGTCTTGCAGTCAGATTGAGGGCGTTGGTCTTTCTAGTGTTAAAGAGCCGACGAATTCTCAGGAATGGATCGCTATAACTTGACGAGCTTAATTGTATATGTACTGTACCAATGATATTCAAATTATCCTTTACATTGAATATATTCTAGCTTTTTGTCAACTTTTTACTTGACTACTTGCGCAATGAGGTTTTTCGAAATGTCGTTTTAATGTCGTTTTAATAATGTTTTTTCTAAATAATTTACCTCTAATTGATTAATGTGATCCACTAGCCGTGTGAAAGTGACTTATACCATAGTTTGAATAGTTAATTGATTAATGTGATCCACTAGCCGTGTGAAAGTGACTTATACCATAGTTTGAATAGTTAATTGATTAATGTGATCCACTAGCCGTGTGAAAGTGACTTATACCATAGTTTTCTAAATGTCGTTTTAATAATGTTTTCTAATTGATTTAATAATGTTTTCTAATGTCGTTTTAATAATGTTTTCTAATTGATTTAATGTCGTTTTAATAATGTTTTCTAATTGATTACATAATGTTTTCTAATGTCGTTTTTAATAATGTTTTCTAATGTCGTTTTAATAATGTTTTCTAATTGATTAATGTGATCCACTAGCCGTGTGAAAGTGACTTATACCATAGTTTTCTAAATGTCGTTTTAATGTCGTTTTAATAATGTTTTTTCTAAATAATTTACCTCTAACTGATTAATGTGATCCACTAGCCGTGTGAAAGTGACTTATACCATAGTTTAAATAGTTTAGCACTAGTTAATCAGCCGGCACATTCGATCCTTTTTGTATGAACGCTAATAATTGAATTTCAAGTCCCTCATAGAATATTAGAAGACATCGCACGAAAGATCGAATATCACGGCAGAAGGTAGTCTAGGCAGTAAACAAAAATAAGGCCTTTCTGTTCCAGCCTCCACGTGTTCCTCAGTGGAAATTTAAGTCATATCCATCAAAACGTCTTTCGGCTTCCCTTGAAAATGTAACTTCCACTTCCTCTTGTAACTGACGAGTACGATCGCACTCTTCTATACATATGGGAAACATACCATAAGAGTTTTCGCGCTCTAACTAATAGCGTCTTTCTTGTATATATATATAATAATGAGTGAATTTATATATATATATATATATATATACACAAGAAAGACGCTATTAGTTAGATATAAAGAAATAAATTGTGGTTGAAATAAATCGTAAAACACACCCTTTTCCTAACTGAGGGCAAAAAATTATTACACAACTCTTTTTAACACACCCAATACTTGCCCAGAGTGTGGTGTTTACCCACAGTGTCGATGTAATCGCAGCTGTTCGCGGGTTATTCCCCCGAGCGACGCTGAACAATGTACGCAAGTATCATCGTATACGAAAAAGATGATAAATAGTTATGAATATTATTTTCAATTTTCTAAAAAAAGTCTTCTTTTCAATTTTATGTTAACGACAATCAATTATTTTTCAGTAAGGGAATACCGTCTTTCTTTATCCGATACTTATTCCCGGACACCGTATGTGTATATATATATATATATATATATATATATATATATATATATATATATATATATATATTGTATGATGAACACAAATATTCAATTTGCCGCCAATTTGTAACAACAAATGTCAAATTCAAATAAAGTACCTCGCTTTATTATTAGAAAGGTCGATTTTTGAAACTTGAATTTATTTTTTTATTACCATTATTATAAATGGACAGTTCTAAAATCTTTACTGCTACCCTAATATACCAATATATATACCTAGTGTTACCTATAAACGTATAATAATTCTTTACAAAGTTTTAAAATTTAAAAAAATTATTGTAAAAGAAATTTAAGAATTAAAATTTTAATAATACTTTTAACTTACGTGTAAATCAAGAAGACTATATAAGATAAGAAAAAAAGGATAAAGTAGATGAAGTAAAAAGCGGGTGTTTAAAAAGTAAAGGCAAGTAACGGAATAATTTTTTTTGGGCAAATTTTGAAAACGTGAATTTACGATGAATATATATATATATATATATATATATATATATATATATATATATATATATATATATATTTCGAATTATTTTACTTTCCGAAACAGTAAATTAACCGAGCCCAATTCCACAATCGTTCGCCAATTCGATTCCTGAATACAGTATTCCGCTTCAATGGTTTCTTTGAAAGCGAACCGTGGTCGCCAATCACCGTAAACTGTTTATATTCACTTTAATATAAAAAGCTCGGCTAAACCCGAATGAAAAAATGAAAGTTTAATAAAAATGAACGGGATATTTTTCACTGGACCCGCGTAAGTGGAAAAACGATTTTTATCTATCGAATTAGGCGCTTACAAAACTAGTCAGTAACCATTTGAGTCTATATTTCGTTTCACGCAAGTTATTTGTACGGCGCTATTTTCATAATTTATCGTATTTTTTTCGGTAAATTCCGTTATAAACGAGGTATTGAATGAAAATTTATGAAAATAAATTTCAGGATGCAAACTTCACAAACAATTTTCTTTTTCAATACTTTACTTGTGATAGGTTTAGGTAAGTAGCTAAATTTAACTAGATTAATTATACAAGAAGTGTGTACTAAAAAGGAGAACGGTTTACTTTTCATGTTTAAATTTCCCAATTTATACAAAAAAGGTAAACTTTCATTGTTACCAACACTGATCTACAAAAACCGTAGTAAATATTTTTCCGCTTCAATATTTCAACTCTCACGTGAGAATCAAAGTAAATTTATTTTTCCAGTTTCCAAACTCATCGTAAACATTTTAGCAGTGACGGATATATATATATATATATATATATATATATATATATATATATATATATATTTATGTCGAAATGAAAATGTTTCCATAATTAATCAGTATAGACAGCAAAGGAGTATTCGTAATAGAAAACGAATATAAATCTAAACCGGGCGAAGACAAAGGTTTGAATCTGGAAGCGAGATAAAGGTTCTGTAAATTATTTAAGACGTTAAAAAGTGACAAAAGTGTATGTATGCATTTTTGGCGTGCTATGTTTAGCACACCGAAAATGCATACATAAATGTGTTCATTTTACGTTTGTGGCATGCTAACCGCTTTCGACTTTTGTCACATCCTAAACGCGTTTTACTTTTGTCGTGTCCTAAACTCGTTCTACTTTTGTTGCGTCCTAGACGCATTCTACTTTTCTTGCGTCCTAAACTTATTCTAGTTTTATCGCCTCCTAAACGCGTCCTACTTTTATCGCGTTTAGACGCGTTCTACTTTTGTCGCGTCCTAGGCGCATTCTACTATCGTTGCGTCCTAAACTCATTCTATTTTAGTCGCGTCCTAAATGCGTTCTTCTTTTGTAGCGTCCTAGAAGCGTTCTACTTTTATCGCATCCTAGACGCGTTCTACTTTCTTTGCGTCCTAAACTCGTTCTATTTTTGTCGCATCATAGATGCATTCTTCTTTTGCAGCGTCCTATATGCATTCTTCGTTTGTCACGTCCTACACTCGTTCCACTTTTGTCGCGTTCTATATACGTACCACTTTTGTCGCATCCTAAAGGCATTCTTTTTTTATTGAAAGGCTCACAAAACAAGTTACAGTCACGTAAATGTGTAATAAAAATAACAGAGTATAAAACTAGACTATAACTCTAATTACGTGGCACAACATGGTTAGAATATTTATGTATCCATTTTCGAGGGTTGCTTGTGTTATTAAATATATTACAAAATGTATTAATCAATTACTAATGTCAGTATTAACTTAGAATTATATTATTTTCTATATACTGAACAAAATATTAAGACTATTTTACCTGGTTTTTAATATATAAATAATATATTTTGTATTTCCTTTTTAAATGTTAATTATTTCGGTTCAAAACCGTTCAAGGAAATATGTTGAGAAACAATATCCTTATGCAATCGGTACATTCGAATACGTAATAATCGAGGGGATTACCCTATATCTTTTACCGTTTGTGAAATTTATGGTTTTCCGTCAAACATCGTATTAAGGCGGGACTAAACCAAGAAGGATAGTTATTTGATCTTGCACTTTTCATGGGGTATTTTTTTTTATTTATTAATAATAATTTCTATATTATAATAATTTAATTTATTATAATATAATTGAATAGCAATATTAATACCAGGATTATTCAAAAGTTATTTCCAATCAACAGAACTTTGTTCGTTGTGAATAACGTCGAAGTTACATTTATTAAAATTGGGTCTTTTTGTTTAATGAAATTAGGTGACTTGTCTGAAAATTTAATATTTGTAAGTAGTTGGGGATGATGTTCATTTACACAGCTTAACGGAGCAGTACCATATACACAGCTTAACGGAGCAGTACCATGTACACAGCTTAACGGAGCAGTACCATATACACTTATACAAGTGTAAATAAAGTAAGATGTAGAAATCTCTTATTTTGATTGGGTATATTGTTGAATTGTGTCAGGTTGCATAAAGACATTGTTCCCAATAAGGATTCAGATTTAAGATCACGTGCTGGGGAAGGTAAGATACAAGTAGAATTGGGACTCTTAGTCCAATATATATTGGGGATGTTAAAATCACCGATACAAAAAAAGTCGTAATTGTATTTTGCATTCAAAATTCTTCTTCCGCAGTTATAATAAAAAGATTTCAGCTGTACTAAGTCTATGTCTAGTGGTAAATAACATAGACATATAACAAAAGTTCTATTGTCAGAAACAGTAACACTAAGCCAAATGTCCTCAACTTCACTAACCCCAGGCAGTCAAACATTTCACTGAGAAATGTTTTTAACAGCAATTGCTACTTCTCCGCCCTCGTCCTTATAAATTCTCGTTAAATACCGATCCCTTCGAAAGACTATATAACTGAAGTCCAGGAACTCTGCGTCACATACGCTTTCATTCAAATTGATTTCACATAGGCAACTTATATCGTGATCAGTGTTGAGGATATTTAGATAGAGGTCATTACTGGAATATGCATAGAATTAGCTTACTTCTAATTCTATTCATATTCTGATAATAAACTATCATTATATAATAATAAATGAAATCGAAATTGGTTTCACGTAGGCAACTTATATCGTGATCACTGTTGAGGATATTTAGATAGAGGTCTTTACTGGAATATGCATAAAATCAGCTTACTTCTAATTCCATTCATATTCTGAAAATAAACTATCATTATACAATAATAAATAAAATCTAAGTAAAGATTCATATTCTGATAATAAACTATCATTATATAATAATAAATAAAATCTAAGTAAAATCGAAATTGGTTTCACGTAGGCTACTTTTTGAAGCATTTTTAGACAGGATATTGCTGAGTTAAATACGAAGCTTGTTTTCATTTAGCCTTTATATTAAATTATTATTTGTTTGATTTTGCACTGCTGATAAGTATCTATTTTTGTTCATTACATTGTTATATTAAATAAATAAAGAGTTTTTATTCACTATTTATTTTAAATTATTTTTTATGTTATTACAGCTAATTCTGTTTAAATTCCTTATTAAAAAAATTCTTGTCAATTAGCCAACTGGCGACTCAATTCACTCTGTCATTTTCGGTTTCAATAGCGAAACGAAACACTAACACTTTTTAAAAACTTTTGTTTTTTTTTAAATTTAGAAGAACTATTTTTATATACTTTTAATACAAGTCGACATTAATTTGAGCTAACTGCGTTCTACTTTTGCCGCGTCCTAAACATTTATAGTGTCCTAAACGCATTCTACCTTTGCGTGAATTGATGGCAAATTCCTCTTGGCAAAATAAAAAAAAACTTAATTTTTTTTAAATGTATTCTCGTGTGTTTAAAAGTCATTTTTCTTCTTATGTAAATGAATCTAAAAGGGGGAAAAAAGTAAATGTGCCGCTGAATTAAATTGAATAAAACTTTTCTCCAATTCCACCTGAAAACAGACGCCAACATTTTTTTCCTTAATGTTTCTTTTTACTTCTTTTAATGTTATTACAATTTTTTTTAATTAATTTCCTTTCTCTTACTCTTATCATACTTCTTCAGATTACTTTAACTTAAGAAGAAGAAGTATGAATGTGCTGAAACTAAGAATCAATTATGGTCAATGATCAATTACGAACATAGCATTTTTAGTTATAATCGCGAATATGAAAAGTTGAGATAGACAAGACAAAATTGTTGGTCTAATTTTAATTAGAGCAAAGCACTCTATTCGCCACAGCAATAACTGGGAAAACGAAAGAGCAAAAATGTCCCATCGTGATGAGACGAAGGACCGCATGCCAATCTAGCAGAGGCAACGAAAACCCCCTCTCCAAACAGATTCCGAAACCGCGACGAACGAAAATAACTCCCGACGGGATTGGCAGCCGCCGAACATTCCCGGGAGCATAGTGCCTATGTTCATCTCGGCACTTGTTCGAGACGAGCAGATAACAGCATCCTCACGATCCCGCGTACGCTGCGTCACAATGAATTTGCTTTACTCCTTGTAGGATTTCAATGCTTACACAACATGCCCCTTTCTTGTAAAGACATCTGACACCATGAGCAAACATTTCGGCTCCCTTCAACCGCGTTCCTTTATGTACATCCGTACGTACGTAGATACACATACGACTGTAAGTACATAAACTCGCGACCAAACGTGCCTCCTACTCTACGAGTGCCTAGAGGCTAAACGATGCAATATATATGAAGACAAAGCTAGGTGCTCGATGAAAGAATGAGATGCAGAATGTTTATTTAGTTTCAGGTTGCGTGCGACTAATTTGGCTCGTATTTTGACTGCGAGGTCGCACAGTTCTTTCGGATGGAAAACATTGAAACAAAACACATCGTATTTGATAACAGGTTCGAATCGGTAAAAAATTAATTTGAATTTTTTTCAATCAGTATATTTCTCTAGTGTAAACATACGCAATTCTTGAAGCCTATAAACTTTTCACTGCTTTTATTGCGGCATAAAGTGTTAATTTTAAATTTAAATAAAATGAGCGTATACTAAATGTACAGTTGAGCAGAAAACACTTCCGTCAAATCATAATAGCATTAATATCAGACTTGACTTAATAAGTTTATTTGGGGATAAAATAAAAAAAATTAGAATATTTCCTGTTTAAAAACGATGAGCCATATAAACGCAACAATACCTAAAAGTATCAACACCCATTCAATTATAGAAGACGTCAGATTAAATTTAAAAAAATAGTCAAATGCGACTTATACCAAACATTAACTGAAAATAATAATTACGACCTACTGAACACATAGTTTCAATCATGGCAGAGTAAAGAACCTGAAAAACCTTACAATAAATACGACCACACCTAAAGGTAGTCCTTATGGGTACTTTATCTTCATGAGTTGTATATTAAGGATATTCTATCTATTATATTGATATAACACATAAATGTGCTTTATGTGTTTAAAAAACACTTTATTTAACACTACAAACTGAATCTAACATTATAAAGCTGAAAGTTGGTTTGCTTATTCGTTTATTTGTTATCTAATTATGCGGCAACCAAATAATGAATTAACATGAATTTGGTATGACATGAGGTCCTATAGCAAAATAGTACACGCAGCTTTGATCATATGGAATACTAATAGCAGGAAAAACATGTTTGAATGTACTCAGTCACAACTAAATGGCTGAACAAATTCCATGAAACTTGGTATTGATATAATTTATTATTCAAATTTATTCAATCTAACTTCAACTGCACTACAATAACATTAACTACTAAAGTATAAACTGGTGTGCTAGATATTTTAAACAAAAGTTAACCCTTTCAGACCTGAATTTTTTATGGAGGATGTAACTCCCGATTTTATTCCAATTAAATTAACTACTATTGAGTATGGAAACACTGAGAAAAGTGGTATTTTCATATTATTTTCCGAGAAAATTAACGTTTTCTTTATATACCCAAATGCCAACATTCGGCCTAAGTGATTGTAATAACTGATGTATCAGCCATTTATTAATGCAATTAGAAATAATCAGTGTCATAACATTTTTATTATAAAAGTGTGAAATTTAAAAAAATTAAATCCAACTTCTTCAAAATAAAAATAAAACTTCTAACAAAATGAAAAAATAAAAAATCTACTAACAAAATAAGGAATAAATTGTAGGAACTTTAGTTATACATGGAAACTTAGAAAACAATTATTGTCTTTGGTTAGACACAAGTGCACTTTGCACTTTATATACTTGATGCAGGATTTCTATTGTACCTCGCTAACTTGCAACGTGTTCCAGACCCGTCATCATGAGCAGGAAAGTGACCAACACCATCTCGAGCTATTTCAGTCGACAGACGCACTTCTCCTGATCTTCTTGGAATAATTACCGGTAAAGAACTGCTGCTACTACCTGACCCCTTTTTTGGTTAATTTCTAAAAACTAAACTGTGAGGCGAAAATGAAGAAGTGTGAGCCGTTTTGCTTTTGGTATTCCGAGCAAATCATGCCAGATCTATTGCGTGAAATATCATACACAAATACCACTTCTTCGACTTTTTGAAGGTCCTGAATAACTCATAAGTTGATCAATCAGATCAACCCCTCCCATCGTATGATTATACTTCTTTACGATTTCAGGCCTCCCAACTTCGATAAATTTGTTCTTTATTTTGGACTATCTTCTCACCATATCGTTTTCTCCTATCCCAATAAAGTTGAATGCTGAATTGGCTGGCTTGTTATCTAATCAATTGACCATAGTAACATCTCCATCAGAACTAGAAACCTCTTAAGCAATACCCCTTGGTTTCTTTTTTATATTTTCATCACTGAGCAATGGAGGCTTCGTAAATCTCTTGACACGAACTGTGCAGGTATCCATTATGCATTTGCGGTTCAAAATTTGGAAGATATGGTAGGACGAAAAGTAATTATAGCTGTATAACACATAGCCACTATTCTTTCCGACTCTTTCATCATCATTCTTTCCGATTCAGATGTTACACTACTGATATGCCAAAACCAACTTTTTTTTATCAAAGTTTTGTCTAATAAAAGAACGAAAATTTGATAGATTATGAAAGCATATGCGCGGCCATTTTTTCCACACAAAAAGAACAGCTTGATGCCCCAAGGACCATGAACTATTTTTTAAATATAAGAAGAACTATTTGTTAATCAACACACAGTTCTCTTTCTAAAAGTAGTTCTAAGCTTCGGCTTCGGATTGCATCATACATTAGTCGTACTTTATAGAACACATCTTTGCAATTTCGGGGCATTTCTATATTATCCACAAGATGTCAATTGTTACAAAGTTCTGCGAATCTATCTCTTGCCATATTTTCAGTATAAAAGAAAAATGATAACGTGGGTTTCCCAGTATATTTTCAAAACCAGATAATTATATACTCGTGTCGCCATATGTAAGCCAAATAATATTCAACTTCATTGCTGGACGTTTAAACCCGTTTTTCCTGACTGCACAGCATATAAATTCGTCATTTCAGCCATCTGATGAAATAACCCTTTAGGATCATATTTATAATAGTAATCAAAAGGATCTTTCATATTGGAATGAAAAGCTATTTGTGAGAAAAAAATCGTTGGTATTGTGTTTTTTATTTCTCTGTGCCGCCACTTGATGCTCTACGTTGGTTTAAGATAATCAAAAATCTCACCATTCAACTTAGATTGTCCCTCCTCGCCCTCCTCCATATCCGCCTTTCCTGGCTCCTTGAGTCCAGGCTCGAAGTTGGAAGTTGACCTACCTTCGTCTTCACTTTCATCTTAATATTCATCACGGGGGTCAAGTGGGGTGTACTCTATTTGATTCTGAGCTATTACATCGGCACACAACCGAACATGTCTTGTATATGGGGCATTACTATTATTTCCGAAGACAGCACCAAGTCCCTGTCGGTTACCATTTCCCAAAATCTTCAAAGCATCCCTGGCGAACATATTGCCTGAAAAAAATGGTATTTAACATTTTACGAAGCAAAATTTCGTCTAATTATAACACGGATTGCGAAAAAATTTTGTTTAATTATTGCAGCCTATGAAGGTTTAGAAAAAAAATATCTACTCGAAACCGCTTGTCCACGTTTGTAGACATAACGGATACTTCCAATTTATTGTACACATCACTACACTTCAAAGTCTCGCCGGTCACTGACCGTAAGTGGCGAACTAATATACACACGTGGCAATAAATGGCGCTAGTGATTCGTCTTTAGTAACTTATAATGTTCTCAAGCGATGACAACAGTTTCTGGTTACAAAAAAAATAATTTTAGTAGGATAATTAACAAAAAACGTTATGTCCTGAATTGTGCACAGTAGCCTGAAAGGGTTAATGCATTTCTGCTTAATTTTCTTTATTAATTAAAATTTCGGGGAAAATCTTGCTAGATTTTTCTCAAAATATTAACCTCAACAACATCTATTATGTATAATATATTACGCTTCTCCTTACGCATTTAATTTTTTTTAAATGTTGACTCAAAAAGCAGTTGATCCTATAGACATGTAAGGTGGATCCTGTAGACCAATGATTCGCAACCAGTGGTCTGGAGAAGCCAAAATATGGTCCGCTAATGATTTTAAATTTAGCGGTTCCTATTGAGTCTTTAATTAAAACTTATTACATTACTTACAGTCTATTTTTATTATACCTACGTTGTGGTCCCTGGCCAAGAAAAGGTTGGGAACCCCTACTGTAAATCAATAAGATGTAAATTACGAACGCATGGAGAATCGATTAAAAAATTTGTTTTATGTTCAGAAACATATGATTAAATTAAATTATTAAATTTGACGAAATAAAAAATTATGGATTTATAAATTTCACTTTATTTCGTCTTATTCCCACACATCACCTGAATTGAACCTTTTCTAATTTCGGATTGAACTGATTTAAATGTATTTTTCCATTTACCATAAACGCTTTGGTTGTCACTTGTTGCCTATATTGTAACATCAAAATCAATAGGTCATACCAATAAGAGCCAATACATCAAATCACCACACCATTTATGGTATTAAAAATAAACACACCTCCGAATTTTAATAATGTGTTAACAAATCTTGTCCAGCCAAACAACGAACGCGGCGTCACTAAAAAACCTACAAACACACTCGCGCCGCACGAAAAACTAATAGTAACTTTCGTTACAACCTTATTTGTGGGAATCAACGCCGAACACTTACAGCGCATTAAGTGTCTTACAAAGCAGCTCGATAAAGTACGGCGGCGCGGCAAGTGGAGCCAGGCCGGCCCTCGACTTGTTTTCGCGGGACGTGACTCGACAAACGTCACCGCCCTTTTGTTGTTCCGCTATCGATTTTCCTCTCGGCGATTCTCTATACTTCATCCCGCCTCGCCTCGCACTGTCTTAACGATGTTTTTCTATTTACATTCGGGCAACAGCGCGCCCGCCTCGCTTATCTCGTGCCTAAACATTTTTGTTCCTTTGTAACAAACGAATTCGGCTGACAATTGCCCGCTTTTTGACAGTAAGTACAGTTCCGTAGAAGGGTTACTCATTTACATTATCACTCTGGTCTGTAAAAAGTTTTAAGTCAGTTTTTGTTTGCTGTAGACTTCAGGTGTTTGTAATATTCGAAGAGTAAATAAACGGTTAAAAATAATCCAAAACTACAAACATTAATGATATGAGACAATTTGACACGATTAAAAGAACGATTTATTCTTTGCAGGTTACACGGACGACCAGCCATCCATCCACTTTACGTCCCAGCTGCCGCAATCGGGCCAAGATGCGTCCGGCTCCACCGCAAGTATGCCTCAAGCGCCTCTCTCGTATGCCGTCCTTCATCTACCCTCTGAATCTTCTGATTTCCTCCAGCTACAGTTTCAGTCTTCTGCCCCTTCGCCGCCTCCCCCCCAGCAAAACAAGTCGCTGTCGATGTGCTTCACAAGCACCGGTGCCGCCTTATCCCTGCCGCCTAAAAAGAAGGACATCTACCGACCGTACTGCCTCGGCGAGCGATCCAACCGACCCACTCAGATCCGCGTGCCCGCCGAGGAGGATTTGCACGCAGCCCACGCCATTTTAGATCTCAGTCAGAATGCAGTATTCCTCTCGGCACAGCAAAACGCACCGCCGCCCCCACCTGCCGACGAAGCGTCAGCACCGCTCGACGAAAGCGTCCCCTGCTCGCCACCCGCCTCCACTGCCGATCAACGTGGGGGAAAAACCGTCGCCTACACCTACGATGCCTTCTTCATCAGCGACGGCCGCTCCAAGAAGCGGACAAATGCCGCCACGCCTACACCCCCTGGCGCGCCCCCTGAACCACCAGGAATAACAGTCGAGACCAAAGCCAAATATACGTGCGGCGAATGCGGCAAGCGATACGCGACTTCCTCAAACCTGTCGCGGCACAAGCAAACTCACCGCTCGCTGGACTCGGTGGCGGCCAAGAGGTGCGCCGAGTGCGGCAAGGCCTACGTCTCGATGCCGGCGCTGGCGATGCACCTGCTGACGCATCAACTGGCACACGTATGCGGCGTGTGCGGCAAGCTCTTCTCGCGGCCCTGGCTGCTACAGGGCCACCTGCGCTCCCACACCGGCGAGAAGCCGTACGGCTGCGCGCACTGCGGGAAAGCTTTCGCCGATCGTTCCAATCTTCGCGCGCACATGCAGACGCACTCTGCCGACAAGAACCACGAGTGTCTGCGCTGCCACAAGACATTCGCGCTTAAGAGCTACCTCAATAAGCATCAGGAGTCGGCGTGCGTGCGCGACGAGGAGTCGCCGCCGGAGCGGGAGGCGGCACCCGCCCTCGATTAAAGGCGCGCCGCACGCGTCGACGCTTTCTTCGCCCCCAATCCCGTCTTTTGAGTTTTCAGCTTCGCCGTTCCCCTATCCTCGCTCCCTGCGCGACTAGTTAAAGCGATCCACGACTATACAACAAGAGTCGATCCGATAACGTACGAAACTAAAAGCGATGATATGTAATAACTAAAGATACGATTACCATTTTTGATTCTAGTATAGATTGTAAACCTTACATATTTACCAAATATTAAAAGCAAATATTAATATTAATTCATAACGAGTAAAGAGATCGTAGATTAAATTTTTTAATGAATTTAATTACTTAGATTAAAGAGACCGCCGAAAGTCGCCGCTTCTGAGCCTGTTTGTATCTGTCGAATCTATAGCTTTATCTTACTAATTAGGAAAAGTTCTGCAACGAACTCGAGCAACGTTTCACAAACAACGAAGATATGTTAAATATGTATTACTTAGGTCACACCTAGCTACTTTAACTTACGTACTAAGCGAGTGAATAGACCGCAACTCCAATTCGACATTTAGTTTGTGCGCTTCCGTCGAGGGAAGTAATATAGTCGTAATATATAAACCTAAGCATTATGAAAACAACTAGTCCAACACCAGTTAACATAGAGATAAGCATTGTTACAATTAATATTTAAATATATACATATATATTGAGAAAATATACCCTTATAGAAACTTAAATTATTATGAATGAAACTAAAACATTATCTTTTGTAGGAACTTTTACAAATGCTAAGTAGGTTAGATTAATAAATAATTAATAAGTACGTCAAAATATTGAACTGAAATATTTTTAGGACGGTGTCTAGTTACTGTTCGACGTTGGTACATTTGTCAGCCGAACAATGTTCTCCTGCGTGGAGGAACGGTGCGACGAGCGACGCGACAGCGATAGCGTACAATTATATAGTAAATGTAATAAATATGAAGCAAACATAAAGTTTGAAAAAAGTCTATAGTTGCAATCGTTACAATAGGCATGATGACTGATTTAGGGAAACTACCCCAAAATATTTTATCGTATCTACTTTATCCAAAATAAATCTTATTTTTGCAAAAAATAAAGGTTTTGAGGGAAAAATTTACCTTTTTAAAATAAAATTTAAATTTTGCACCAAAACGCTAGATAGTAATGGCATCTGTCTATGACGTCACGCTTTCGTAAACACATGACAGCTTGCATGTTACATTTTTTGTTTTGTTAAATTATTTTGTTCGATAGTCATGAATTCTAATGTGTATCGATGGTGTGCGGTTTCTCAATGTTATACTACATCAGCAAAAACTCCGAACAAGTATTTTATTAACGTTCCGATGAAGAAAAAAGTTAGAAATATATGACTAAATCTTGCAAGGCGAGACCCATCAGCTATATCTTCAAATACGGTAATTTATTTATTTACGGTATACCATTTTGACCTAAGTATTTACTATATAATAATTAAGTAGTAAACATAACATATAGATAAAATTGCCATTAATAATACCGATCACGTTTGAGATTATGTCATTTCTATAATGTTGTTTCACCACTGTCTATGCTATAAGAGATCCATCATTCTTTTTACACCGACTAAATTCAAATGCACGAGATGCTGTGATTCTGCCATAACGCTGTTCAAACCAAAGGCTGTTCTGATGCTGTTCTGGCCTCTTCCTCTAATTTAGCGATAGTTTCATTAGACAGTCCTATCTTTTATAAAAATGTCTCGTAAGATTTCTCCTTGTATTTTAGTACAAGCTGGTGCATAGACAAACTTTGAGTACTACTACAAAAATAACCGGGTTGATATTTTAATAACTTACAGTTATCAAGTTTTCTTTTTCTCCAAATGTCCAAAAACTTATCAAGAACTCTCCTATTTGATGGTAAGCTATGTGCACCATTTGAAATTTCCTTCACTCTCATGTACTTCAGGCTACTTCCCACCCTGGATAGTTTTGATTTCTCCCAGTAACATTCATTAGTGGCATGTAATATTTTCATAACACAACCATAATAAACTCCCAAAATATAGATAAAATGTGTACTTTTATGGAAATTTGAGTCCTATATTGTGTTTTAACTATTAATTTATGCAATACTTACATAGAAGTTTTAGCATTTCAAAATTCAGCGGAACAAAAGTCGTTGTTTGATGCAAAAAATCCTCCCAGCATTAACAAATCGATTGTTGGCAAATTTGTGCTATTTGCCTTGATGAATCCTGTTACTTTGTCGTACTTTTTGCGGCAAGAAACTGAGATACTTATTAGTTTACAACGACGAAATATCAATTATTAAATAAACAAATACAACGCAGGCAAGTTTAATCGAACGATAAACAAAAATGATGTTTACGAAAGCGTGACGTCACGCACTTCTGATTGGTGTTCGATCTAAAATGGCGTATTGTTATGTTTCGTATTTTTAGTTTTACTAATATAAATATAATCGCACTTGTAACTTAAAAATAATTTATTTTTTTAGGATCTCCTATGTTTTATGATTACCATGTATTATAATTTCAAATCATAATTTCGTTGTACTGCGCAGTAACTGTCATCATGCCAATTAAATTCTACGCATTTTACTATATAACGGTAGAGATTGATTGGATGAAAACTTCTTAAGTAATAAAATCCAATAAGCGACTATGTGTACTTTACTCCAAAGTAACCATAATAAACACTCTTTGACAGTTCTATAATTATTTGATAAGTAATTGTAAATATTGATTGTAAATTTTCTGAACATTATTACACGTGGCAGTGAGCAAGATGCACGCTCCTCCATATTATCTATGACAACTGTCACTATTTGTTAATGTAACGGCGACACATGCCACATTCTGGCAATTTATTCTCATTAGATTCTACAATTTATATTTCTTTTAGATATTTCATAGCTTTCGGTCACTTTGAGTTCAAACAAAATATGTAACGCCTTGGCAAATTTAATGATAGAATAATAAACTCAGTAGTGACCGAAATTATTATAATCTGCATTAACCAAATCTGTATGAACCAAAATTTCATTAACACCAACAATTCGGGTCCAGTAATATGAAGAAAGACATGTCTTTCTTCTTTTTAATAAACTCTTTTATTAACAACCAGTTTATTTAGACTACGACAAGCGTAGTACTTTTATAATTAAATTCGTAGTACATTAACAAATTAATTTCGTAGCACCGTACGTTTGACCGTGCATAACACGTAGAGCGAACTATCAGAGCTAAAGAAAAAGAAATTAAATTAACATTTCCAGCGCAAACTCTCACTCGCTAACTTTAATTAACTTTGTTTATGCATAGGTAACCACCGTAACGATATTTTACCAAATTTCTGAATCGAGTGAAATATGTTCCGAGAGGTTAAAACAGAAAACTGTTTTTTATAGAAAAGCAAGAAAGAGAGAAAGGATTTAAAACAACCGGGAAATTTGTCTCCTCACGTTTTAAAACAGAGAATAACAAGATACTTTGTACGTTAAAACAACTAATAACAAGATACTTTGTACATTAAAACAGCTAATAACAAGATACTTTCTACGTTAGCAATTTAAATATGTACTAAATATTTAACATTAATTAGGATTATTAGAAATTTCCGCAGTGGCTAGATATATCTTTGAATAAAACACCTCATACAACACGAAGACTGTTTTGTCTTTCCTTATTAAAGTTCTATTTCTATTCTGCGATGTAAATTATTGTCTTCGTAATTCAACAATAATTATATTCGTAGTTCGGTCCACAAATGAAATCATTTCTTCTCATAAAAACACGACATTGTAGAACGATGAACGGAAAAAAAATCTAATTTACCAATACTAACCAATGTCCCGAAATGTCCTTTTAAAAGGATATATTTTCCCCAAATCTTTCCTTGAAAACAAACACTTGTACTATTAACTGACATTCGAAAATACATACTTGTGACATTGACACATTCTGCTCAGTTCGTAATTTGTTAAGCAGTAGGGGAAGAGGGGTATAACGGGGATGCGAAGCACGGCGGAGCCAACAAGTAACTACGAACATTAGACGTGTTTTGTTAAAGATGTTAGGCGGCCATTTTGCATCAGTCTTCAGTCTTATAGTGACCGGTGGCTAGACTACGCGCGTTTGTTTGTTACGACAGAAAACTTTTTTTAATTTCGTTTCATGTAATGGTGAGTTATTACGAACACGAATTTAAAAAGGTAAGTATTTAGATTACTACTATTGATTTTTATTGTGTTTTTCTAGCAACTTTACTTATTGATATGTTTTGAACAAAATCACTCTAATTATGGATTCGTTTCTTTTGTTCATTATTGAAAACAATGTTAGACATGGGGGCTTAACGAGAGCATGGCTATGTGGTACCCCATTGTGCCCCGTAACTGCTGTCCCTATTATGCCCCTGTCATGTAAGTAGTCTGAAAGTATAATTTGTTCACTTGATAATAGAATTTATTTTGATTTAGGTATTAAAAGTGGTACGAACGTACAAAAAGAAAAGTTTGGGAGGCAGTTGGTGTTTAGAAAGTATGAAACCGGCAACCGGCAAAACAGCAGACCACAAAAAAGCAGCTCAGCTGGACGGTATTCCACAGACCATATTGGAGCGGCACATCGCGAAAATAAGGGCGAGCTGTCTCCCAACTCAACTCCACGTAACTTCAAACCAGTGTTTTCCAAACAAAAAGAAGAGGAGCTTGTGTTGTTTGGATTGACCACTGTCGTCCTACGAAAACTAGCGTATCAGCTGGCGGAAAAAAATGCTAAGACTCAAACCATGATAAAAAGATAGCTGGCGCCGATTGGTTAAAAAAGTTCATGAAGCGTCACCAGAATTTATCCATCCAAAAACCAGAAGGCACATCGGCCAATCGAGCATCGGCAAATCCTTTAACAAAGTGGCTGTGGATCTATTCTTTGCTCTGGGAAATATATGACTAATATAATCTGACGCCAGACAGAATATAGAATTGCGATGAGACTGGCATATCGTGCGACTCCAAAACAAAGAGCAAAATTATTACAGAAAAGGGAAGAAAGCAAGTAGGTTGGTTTCATCAGCAGAATAAGAACAGACGGTTACGGTTGAGGTATGTTTCAATACAGCCGGAACTTACATGCCTCCCATGCTAATATTTCCTTGACAGAGAATGAAGCAGGAGTTATTGGATCGAACTCCTCTAGATACGACAGCAGAATGCAACCCTCGAGGCCGGATGACGTCTGAAACGTTTATGATCTGGTTTCAACGGTTCGTCAAGTTTTCTGTTGCGTCAATAATTAACCCAGTCTTGCTTCTTCTAGATGGTCACGTAACGCATACTCAAAACATAGAGGTTATTGAAATTGTACCCAAGAATGGTGTTATAATGCTTTGCTTTCTCCCGCACTGCACCCACAGGCTTCAACCCTTGGATGTTGGGTTTGTGAATGCATATTATGACCAAGCTTGTTCTAATTGGTTAAGGTTGCACCCGGGGTAAATAATTGAAACTTTTCAAATAAGCGAAATCTTTGCTCATGCATATAATCAAGCTGCCACAATGTCTACGGTAATCAATGCGTTCAAAAAATGTGGCATATGGCCATTCAATCAATACATCTTTATAGATTAAATTTTTTTAGCTGCATCAACAACAGACGTACTGCTAATAAATGATGAGCCTAAAACAGCTCCTTTAACTGCCAAAATCCGACAACAATTGCCTTCCCTTGAATAGGACTATCTTGAACCATTTTTGCCTAAAACTACGTCACCTCACATCAGAGAACTCCTATTTCAGAGCCTTAACCTGGACCATATATACAAAATGAAGATAGCGTAATCCGATCGCCGACTCGAAAAGTATATCGTGATTTAACAACTTCCTTCGGAAATGCTTCTCGCAAGGACATTCTCGCGATCCCAACAGTCGAACAAAGAAGTCAAACAAGGAAAAATTATCTCAGAGGCAAAACTGTTGTTCCCACTTCAACCCCTTACAAAAATGAGTTAGCAACGAGTTAGAAGAACGACAACAGCTTAAACGGACAAAGAAGTGCTCAAATCCAAATGATCCCCGTTGACGTGAACCACACATATTTGAAGTCTTCGGCGCGTTGAGTGACCTACCAGCTATGGGGACGTTGGTATCATGTAGCCTGTGCTGGTGTGGATGACAAAAATACAGAAGAAATCCACATCTACTGATACTGCGAAGCAAAATAACCATGTACCCCGTACTGCCCCGAATTGGTTACCCTATATTGCACCTACTCTGGGTTTCGTAAAATTAAAATTAAAACATTATTTGATTAGTTACTTCACAAAATTCTATGCCAAATGATAATTTAATATGTAACCAAAGTGTTGCGATTAGTTTTAATTAATAAATATATTTTGTTTATACTTTTATTGTTAATTTCCATTAACATCCCCGTTATGAACCCCCCCCCCACCACCACCTAATAAACTACCCCTATCTAATAAAGGTATAATACGTATTATGCCTAACTCCCACAAAAATATAAATAATAAGATGGCTGCGTCCAAAAACAATAAAATGTTAAAAATTATCCTCTGGACATTTTTAAGCTTAAAATATTTGGAATATTTTAAATAACTTTAATTATCGTTTTATTAAACAATATTTAATAATAAAATATTCTATGTTGTTTTTACATTTTCACACAAATATGCGAACAGAGTGAACGTTCTCCATCCTACTTTATGTTTAAAAGTAACACCTAATTGAATTTGTCAATTTTCAATTTAAAAATAGAAGCCGAATTATATATATAGAAACAAACAACCGAAAAATTGCGAACTCGACCAAAAACAAATGTCGCTGGAACTATCAACTATAGACTCGAAAAGTGTATCGACCATAGACCCACCAGCCACTACCGCCCGCCGTCTGACAGGCGGGCGGCGACCATAAAATACACCGATCAAACAAAATCACGTCGTTCAATACCAATGACAAATTTGCCAAAACGTTCCGTCCTATGCTCTATAAACATAACGCGATCGGACCAACAGTTTTTCGCTCTCGTGCAAGCAAGAGACGTAATGATAGACTAAAGTAATAAACGTAGTTGTAAATGCTAAGCCTAATTAACAGAATAAATGGAATAATCACATGTCGGACCGGCCGAACCAAAATTTCGGCGAAGTTGAAAATTTTATATTATCGTATTAAGGGTCGAGACGCTCTGGTGCGACCCCGTGAATAGTATAATGCGTGCCGTAGACGTGATGTGGTCCCTGCAAGCTATTAATTATTGTAGAGTTATCCAAGTTGAATGTAGCTATGTTACGAGACTTTTAGGGATGCGCTGATAAAAGTTTGTTTATAGTAATTATTAATAAAAATAATAAACATAACTTCTTTATTTACTATTGAATGTAAAACGAAGCAGTTTATTCAAGTATATTGACGCACTCTAGATGATGTCTGCTGCTTCGAATCTAATCTAGGTATCATTGATAATCTAGGTTACAAAATTAGTATTAAAATATGCATGTATAAACCTATTCGCCGTTATCAAATTACTGATTAACGTAAAGTTCAAAAATTTCCAATAGCATAAATTAAATTAAAAGCAGTTAAAAATCATATAAGTTGATAAAGGATTTGCCTAGTATAGTTTAAGTAAAAAAAATTTCATCTTATGGCAGTTAAATAATATTTTTCTAAATTAATGACAAACGCAAGTATAGCTATGACCGCGTGTTTTTTTGTGTCAAATTTATTTTTAAATATAAATGCCTAATTCGTTTGAGCTTAAAAAATATTAGTGTTACCAATTATTTTACTAAATTTATATTATGTGTTAAAAATCAAAATAGTAACAGCTACCGAAGTATATATTTATAACTTTTCTTTTCCCATGATGAAAACTTAACAATATAATTGTAAAAAAATATGTTTCACTTTAGAGCTAAAAATAATGCGTGAATGATTTCAATACTTCTAGATTACAATATAATACCATTAAAAAAAATTCAAAACTTAAAATGTTAAGGTTCTATATTTTATTCTAAAAAGCAATTTAAAAAAACTCGAAATCTATGATGTAAACATCGTTACAGTCTACATCAAAACTTCGCATCACAACCAAAATAATATACTCATCTTGTCATTGAATACACTACTTAAATATTATTATCTTCTTTTTTTTGTTTTAAAAATAGTTACCTCTAGTTATAAAAAATTGTAAAAATAAACATAAGCATACTTTTGCCCACTTAACTCAAATGTAACGTATAAAACGTGTTGCCAAAATCTATAGCTCAACCATAGACTAAAGAAACCGAATAAAAACCAGTTGATTTTTATTAATTTTCTAACAAATTGAGCGAACCTGTCCGTATTCTATTTGAAGTGTTAGTTCTTTCATTAATGATCAATAAAACGTCTTATAAGTAATTCAGATAAATCTTTACGTTTGGCATGACACTTGATTATCTAACGAACTTATTTTTATTTTTTTGTTATGTTCCATATTTAAATGACTAAGCAAACAATGCTCCAAAGTTTAAAAATCGCTGCTTCGAAGTTTGTATTCGGTTCTATTAGCCTAAAATATTAAATAGCCTAAATTCTGTTTCCCTGTAAAAAAAAGACATCTAGTATCTAGCTTAAAAAATAAAAGTGTTGCCAGAATTGAAATCGTCATAAGTTCATGATGATAATAATGAACGATAATTGTAATTACAAGATGGCGTTCCGGGAACTGATGTGAAGAAGTCGATCTGAATTATAATCCATCTGAGAAATATAAATTCTATTACATTGGATCATTCAAAATTTTAAATGTTAAAAAACTTTTATACTTTTTCTCAAAATAGTTTAAAATTTGGCATAAACACGTAAAAAACATTTTTCTTTATTATGCGTAGACTTTCAATGAATGATAACACCGTTAAGATAATTTACGGGCATCTTAAAAATTTACCATCCTCAAGTGGTATTAATCATTTTTCATACAAATCCATTCCGTATAAATTAAGGTTGTATTACTTATAATTTCAATATATTCCAACTAAAATGTAATTTAATTCTCCCCGCATATTCCAAAGGTCAAGGTATTCATCAATGACTTTACGTTAATTTAAAATGGAAGAAAGCACGTGTACAATTGTGAGAACGCGTGTATAATCAAGGGAGAATGTATAATGTATAATCAAGTCAAGTGTATCATCAAGATTAAAGAGAACTAATAACACGTCTACTAAATACAGTATCGTGGTTTTCTAAACAAATTAACTGAAAATTTCATAATCTCGTGACGAAAAACATAATAATATCAGACACGCGGAAAATTCGACTATGCTTATCTAAAGATGGCAGCATTATTACTGTATCAAAATATTTAAGAATCAAATTATAATTAATAAACCGAAACTTTATTCAATTGATTCCTTTGCAATTATACGAGGACGAGAGAATTTATTTGAATACCTACAGTTATTATAGTAAACTATTTAGAGCTGATTTACATGAGACCTCCCAAAGAAGTTTCTCATTATACAGACAAAACAGATAAACATATTAAAATCATTACGTAACTTAGCAACGAATTCAAAACATATTTATTAATCTGGTTTGTAAATTAATTGTGGTAGATACGTCAAGCTTGCCTTGTGAAAAGAAAAAGAATAAATCGAACGAATTTAATGTTATGACAGTTAAATTATATTTTTTTCTAAATTAATGGCAAACGCAAATATAGTTATGACCGCCTGTTTTTTGTGTCAAGTTTTGTATAAGCTTAACATTTTCGAGGAACAACACAAGAAATGGGAGTATATCTCTTTCAATTTATTTCCATAGTTGCAATTAAATGAAACTACATGATATAGTATTATTTCTACTTTCTTTAAGTTCTTTACCATCACCTAGGTTTCGTTGTATTACAACATCTTCAGGTGGGCTTTTAGCACTCTAACTCTTACTCCGAAATAGATTTCGGAATACGATACAAAGTATTTGGATCTTTGCTAATAGCCCACCTGAAGATATTGTAATACAACGAAACCTAGGGCGTGGTAAAGAACTTAAAGAAAGTAGAAATAATACTACATCACATAGTTTAATTTAATTGTGAATAATGAATTTCTACAAAATTAACGGCAAATATATTCAATATTCCATAGTTACTTAAATTTCCATCAAATATTTTCCAGAACCTTCTAGAGATGGACACAAGTATTATTTCTTGCAGTTGCAAGAATAATCAAATTGGTTACAATAAAAAACGATCATTTAATTTGAATCTAGATTAAAATTTAATGTTCTTGGCTTTATTTAAATATTAATGAATTAATTTTTCCGTACTTTCGTATATCAGTAATTTTCTAACGAAAATAAAAAAGAAAAAGTATTTAATTAATAACATTTTATAGGAAATGTATTTAAAGCAGAGTGTAGCAATGAAAATGTGACAAAAAACCTAAAAGTGATATCGCAAACTTTTTTGAGTACCTCTGATTTTGCCCTTACTTTTATTGGACTTTGCTCGTCACCTCATTATATCTAATGAAACGATTCAGTAACATTCTAATGCGGTATAGAGTTCAAATCGTTACGATATCTTAGATTAATATGACGTGACGATGTCAATGTAAATTATCAGATTAATTTTTTCTTAAATATAATTAAATATATATTTAAGAAAATTGGCGCAATTTTCATTCAACTTGCTT
This sequence comes from Druceiella hillmani, assembly GCA_039881145.1. Lineage (NCBI taxonomy): Eukaryota > Metazoa > Arthropoda > Insecta > Lepidoptera > Hepialidae > Druceiella > Druceiella hillmani. Next base: position 10,685,145 of record JAYKKI010000011.1, on the reverse strand, counting down.
AATAACTGTTATTATAGCTCCAACTCTGGAATTAAGTACAACTTAATATTTTTTTGCCACTGTTTTTGACCAATTCACTAATTGCAGCATCACACTAAAAAAATAGTCTGTGATACTGTTTAAACTTCCGTTCATTCGAATTCTTTAAAATAATTAACCGGCTGCTGACACCATCGCCAAATTATTGCGATAAGGAATGAAAACTTCCAGAGCACCATTCGAAATACCTGCTAGCAAACAAATTCAGAAATGTTAAACTTTAATAAAAAAATTGTGTCAATTGTAAACCAACGATTGTCGTCACGTTGCAATCATGAATTTAATCAAACTTCGAATTGAATGCAATAAAAGGATAATGCCTTTCAAATACAACGTGCTTGAAATTTGGTACGAAAGAACGTTTAAACACAAAAGAAGTTTCGAAAATGTTTGGTTTTCGGATTTTCGGTATTTTTTTATATTTTTGAAATACAATAATACCCTAAGACATACAATAATACATAATTACAATAATAGATAACGGCACTGAACTCTCAAGACGCAGTTTCTAATTGCACTTAGGTTTTTTTAACTTCACTCGCGTTATTTACTTAATTACTAAGCCTTATAAAATTTACTTTAGAATATTATGCTGATACTAGCGTGACCCGTGCGAAGTCTTTGCATTATTTATTCCATTATGAAGCTCAGAGAGATATTTTACTAAAATTGACATATAGAGGCGCAAGTATCAAAAGCATTGAGCTAAAGCGCCACTTTATTTATACGTGAGTGGATTTGAAATTAAACAAAAATTTTACCGACCGTCAATCATATTGACGTTGAGCCATTTGCAAAAACAATAGCAATAATAATTTTTTTAGTTGTGGATGCCGGTAGAGCAAGCAATTATCTATAAAATGATATATAATTTATGTGGATTAGTTGTGAGGTTTTTTCTAAAAAGGGAGAGTAACATCTTAACCTTAGCGTATTAATATATATGATGATGATGATGATGATGATATGATGATGATGATGATGATGATTTTATCGATAACCGGTTCAACCTCGTATCGCATTTACAAAATTCATAAGAATTTTTATATAGAATCTATTTATATTTACTCTTCAGCAATATTAATGCTAATAGGTAAGATATTTATCTGCGAACATTTAAAATTAAATAATGTGACGTAAATCCCTACGTAGTGTGTGACGTAAATCCCCACATAGTATTGCCACGTTATAAAACTGTGTGTTGCACAATTTTGCTAACTTCTTTTTTTAATACTTATTAGTCTGCACTATAAAATATTGGTAGAGCGCACATTGATGAGAAAAATTATTGTAATTTCGCTTTAAAATATATAGTCGAATCGAATCGGTACGCTGTCAAAATTATAAAAACGTGAATTTACATTTTTAGGAAACTCATCGTTGAAGTTTTACCATCATCTTACGTTCGTATTATATTTAATTTTATCTATTAATATGTTTACATGTCAATTTCAAATCGTGTTACTCCTTGACATTCAATCTGCTTCTAATATTAGTATCTTTAAAAAATTTTCATAAATTGAAACAAATATTTAAATTATACTATTTAAAAACAAACAAATGTCTTTACACATTTAATTGAAAGAAAATAATAGTAAGAATACCTTAAAAAGTTAAATAAACTGAAATAAACATGAAAAGTACATATTAAATACGCGTTTATGCCATCATTATATATTTATATTGTATATTTACATGCTATTAAATAATCTTTTTTTAAGCAATTTGTATGCTATCAAATAACCTTTTTTTTCTTAAAGATAATATTTTCTATTACATCACTTTTCCGTTGCATCTTAATCTCACATAGATAAACGAAAAATTAGTTAAATGATAAAAACTAATGGCACTTCATTAGTTAAATAATAAAAATATAACTCACACGTTTTAATAGAAGAAATACCGCCAATAGAAAGAAATGTTTTTGAATGTGTCGAAAAGAATTATATAAAAGAAAAACGATGGAATCAAATTGAATTAAGTAGTCAAGTGAAAACTTCAATAAGGATTAGATGTCTTAATATACGAAGGTATTACATGATGAATTACGTTTTCAGACATTGGATAGATGATGCTTCAAAACTCATTTAGGAATTTAATCAGGTCGGTTCTTCGAGAACATAATAATGCTGAAAATATTTGTTAATGTAAGTAAAAGATCGTGTAGTGATGAATGTCTGTAAACAAAAATGTATAAATTCGTTACGTTTGTATAGATCCAATTAACTAATCATTAAACATTAACTTTATTCTATAAGTATATATAAGCATAGAAATAAATATTTAAGACAATGCGATGCGGTTTAAAAATGCATCTTAATAAATATATCTGACGAATGTTAGCGGCCTCAAAACAAAAAAGTTCATAAGCAATATATTATTCTAGTCAATGTAATGTTTGTATTGGATTTTTAATATTTTTTATTATTTGTAGTCATATTTTAAGTGAAGAGCAATAATGTCGATATAAGGTTATTTATTTAGCATCTTTAATAAAACTATAAATAACTATTATTACATCAAAATATTAATTTCAATAACAAATTTTAATTCAAAGTTAACTAACGCTTTTGGCACTTACATCGTCTTATTAATATTTATAAATTAAACGTAAATTATTTATATCTTAATCAACTTTACTAAGCTTTTAAACCTTTTTCCTGTCACGTTCATATAATATCTGATATTAATTAATTTAAAAACGATTAACTTAAGCAAATTAACCGTTATTTTAACCTTGACGTCAATTAATCTACTCTTTCCGTCATTTATGTGATATTCCTTTAAACAAAGGTTTAAGATCCTCCGGGTTCCTCCAATTACAATTATTTTAATCTCATGTCAATTAGTTTTCACGGCCTGGAGCTTAATTAGTTACATATGATTCTATTTTATTGTTAAGTCTTAAAATCGAATACTAAAACGGTTACGTAATTTTCAACTCCCAGAGGGTAGACGATAGATCCGCGCCCACGCGATTCGACAACAAGTTTCAAGAGATAAACGACGTGCCGACTATTTAAGTAGATCAAATCAATATAAAATTCAAAACTACGTCCTTGAAGCCGTTCGAAGTCGGCCATTTTCTGTGTCTAATTACAATAATGGCTCGTCTTTGAAACGGGCAGAGACATTTAATTCTATCTATGGTAATGTAAAGGCGTCGTGGAAATGTTTTTTTTCTGGCCTTGAAAAATAATCGCTATTAGCCATCATTATTTGGCTTTAGTTTAGTACGTTATATAAAAAAGTTTAAAAACGTAATGGAATAACCTTTTTTTAATTCCACCTATTTCATAATTTGAAAATAATATTAATATTGGAGTGATTTCAAAATTAAAACTGACTTTCATTAGTTTCGTTAATCTTTTTATTTATTATATAACTGGCTGATATTAAACATGTTCAGCGAAAAACATTACTATTATCGTATTTAGAATTAAAATTTAACATCAGAAATTAATTATCGTATTACAAATGCCGAATTCCAAAATGGCACACGTGTTTCATTTTTAAATTTAAATAATTACCTAATTATTCTTTATTTAAAACACTATAATAACAATGAATAATATTAAATTATTGTAACACTAAAACGGATTTATAAATTCTCACGTAACAACTAATGACACGACGTTTGAATTATATTTATATTTATACGTATTACATTTAAGAAAGAATGTAATAACTATATTACACCTGTAATAACTATATTATAATTAGAACATAGTTATTGAGAATGTAATTATTTAGTAATGCATCAAGAGCAATAATAGTGAGCATGCCTTTAGCTTAGTAACATAATGTCCTTCATTCTAGTCAGCCCATATAATCTCAAGAGATTGCAGGGCGATAAAAGTATTATCTAGTATGTATTTAAAACATAATATGCAATAAATAAGTTTTATATATACATATATATATATATATATATATATATATATATATATATATATATATATATATATATATATATATATTGGAGATTTTAGCTGAATAAGATAAATCTAGGTAGGTGGCAGTCGTAAGTGCGGTAAGAAGTGGAGCGACTGGTGGACTGTCGGTATTCAAAAGCAATAATAATGTAGACACAATGCATTACAATAACGTGATGCATTGTTTAACTGTAATATTAGTAATAACTATATTATATTGATATTTTACTATAATAATCAACCGTCAAGGCCGGAAGATGCAAACAACTATTCCTACATCTGTCGCTCCTCTTTTAGTTTTCGACCGCAAATTTAAAATGATATGTTAGACTGTGCAATTTCGTCCCTCTACGTTTTAGCTCGACGTTCCGTATTAAGCGATTAAATAAATTGTTTTGGCACAATATCAAGGAGACTCTTTTTATAATTCAACACAATATAATCTATATTTTGATGATATAAATCTTCCCTTCAAACATGGAGCTTTCAATATTAAAAACTATTATTTTCCAAGGATAATTAAAATTGTACTCTGCGTTTAATAAGGGTTAAGAAAGAAAAAATATATAAATATTCTTTTGTTTATCTCTCTCGTAACGCCATTTCCTCCAGTCTAAAACGATTCCTAGATTTAATTCACTTATCCGCTATATTCATTGTAACATCTTTATAATTATTTTTACCCAAATGTTGTTAATGTATTCATTCCGACAATCACATCGCTTTTACAAGGTCTTTAACACCACTTGTCTTTTTTTTTAGTTTCACCAATACAGTATAACAATCTTTTTATTTTGTCTAATCCTCTTGTAGACAAAATTATTTAACGACATTTGCTAAAATCGATTGAGTCATTTAGGCACTTATTTGTATTATACAAATATACCGGAAATGTAACATTGGTACTCTATATTTACCTTTCTCGTAGGCAAATTAAAACAATCAGTGAAACGAATTTATAAGAGTAGAGCGTTTAGGATGGTTGAGAGAAACATTTCTCAAAATCTCTTCTACGTTTTTCTGTCGCACTTCAAGTGACTGAAGGACATAATGCGTTTACAAAGATCTAAGTTACTACACAAGTGTTCTTCAGTTGGTATGACAAGCCAACTTCTATGTTCTTGCATCTTTTTCTTTTCTCGAAATTCATACACTATTTTCACGTTACTAAGAGGGTAGTACGTACACAACGAGCGCCACGTGTACGTATCACGTCACGCGTCGCGCAGTATGTGTGCGTATGACGTCACGCGTCACGCAGTACGTGCACGCCGAACGCTACGGGTCGCGCAGTACGTGCACGCCGAGCGCCACACGTCGCGCAATATGTGCAAGCGTGGCCCAGTTTCCGAGCGCCGCACGGAAAGGAACCCGTCTTTATTATACCAATTAATCAATCATTCTTTATCTCGTGGAACACTTTGAATAACTAAACGCTTGCTACTCAGTTCATGTGGTTTTTGTTTTTTCTATTATCAAAACCCGTTAAGTAACATACTTCTATTTATAAAAGTTTCTTGTAAAAAAGTATCGGAAACACTAGCGACAAAAATAAGTACCTTTCCCCTTTCTAACATAATTTCGAATTAACTTAAGTAATACCCACCCCATTGTCGAGTGTTTAAATTTTTTCCAAATTTCTATCGTTCCAACAATATATTTGTTTCCTTTAAAACGTCGCCGTGATTTTGTTCTAAATAATTTATTTGATCGCTTAGAGGGCAACTCCGATAAGTCAATGAAGAACAAACAAAAAAGACAAATTTTGCAAACGCAAACAATCGAAAACAGCCCAACCAAAGTGACGTATATTGAATTCATCCAATTCTACAAGGGCCAATGAGCCGTTTAATTTTTGATAAGGGTACAAAGAAATATTTAACATAAACAGCGTTTCTCTCGATTTATAGCAAGAAGTTAAGGTTGCCAGACGTTTAAAATTTATTATGATTAAAAAAAAATTATTTATTTGCGTATGTGACCGAAAAGTCTCATTTTTTCATTTAAAATAAGTACTTCTATTTACATTATGTCCTACGATTTTTTGGAAGTAACATATTATAAAAAAGCGTACTATGCCATTTTCTTTATTTACGCTTTAGTACTTAGAAGTACTAATTACACATTTATTTACACAACTTTTGGATAATGAAAAAAATTTAACAAAAACAGCGCAAAAAAAACATTCAATCACTTAAGATCATTGATAATAATTGAAAATTAACATTGGAACTTTTGGGGCTGTCTCAAAATTAAACGCGGCTAATATTTTTATATTTGTAAAAGCAAGATGAAAACTAAATATTTGGCAACCTTAACATTTAAGAAGAAGTACAGAAGACAACGAATTTCTCTACACTTCTATATTTCTATAAAAGAAGACTGATATTAATACGCACGACATCGAATTCTTTACAGCAATAAATGAAGTAAAACTATCAGCAATAAGTGCTATTGTGATTTATGATAGGTATTGACTTTACCCTTTTATTATTATTAAATATAATTATTATAATAACTAACGTGTTATTTTGTTTTATATTACATATTATTGTAAATTATAAGTTCGTTTGCAACGATATAAACTACATCGATAATTTAGGCCCATTTTTTGGTGTGTTCTACACTAAAAATACTAAATTAGATAGGTTCATACCCCTGATATGAATTATATAAAATATTTATTAACAATTTGATGTAGCGATCAGTAATTTAAAATGCCATAATCGATTAAGCAATGATGTTTAAAAACATGCCTCGTTCTATAATGCGTGCCTGTGAATAATTTTACAACGACCTAACTTTATTGTTGTGGCCATTTTTACATGCCGTCATAAATTTTAAAAAGACGAATGTGTTAATCGGTAGAAACGTCAATAAGGAATTTATCATTACTTTTATACACAAAATAAAAGTTTACAATACTATGAATACGAATGCCAGTGCCATTTCTAACAGAGAATTAAACATTCGTTAACGTTTCTGTTTACATTGACATTCAGGATTTGAATCGGAATTGTATATCGTAGCAATCTGTATTTATGTCTCAAGATTTTTTAGAATTTTTTTTAGTAATAATTATAATATTGAAGAAAGTGACTGTTATATTGGGCAATATTCAATCATATAGATTTACGAAGCCAAAGTCAATTAATATTGTTATTCGTACTAATTCACATACTCGTCCGAGGGTTTCAATGAATATGCGGCAAGAATCTTGGGCACGAGTAAGTCCAATGATGCTGTTCACACGTTCGGTTAACATGATCGAATATAAGACATTGACATCGATGCGGTATCCCTGTCATGATTGATAAATTTATATAATTATATGAACATTTTTCAAAACAAAAGTAAACAAAAATTAAACTTGGCAAGTACTTTTTTTGGAAACTTAATTTAGGCATTGTTTGCTTTCCAACATAACTTTTCATAGGAGCTAATCATGTCCAAGAGTAAGAACTAATCATTTATTCCTTAAGAAATTTAATCCCTTAAATCTGATAATGGATTTGCTTATACAAGTCTAATTCTAAAAGCTAATTGTTATCCTGGAATAAGTTCTTGGTCACAAATTTCTCACGAGTCTCCGTCAATGTCAGTACTATTGCAGTTTGAACCAATTTTATTTTAGTAATTAATTTTTAATCAAATTCATAGTTTTTACCACAGCGTTTTTGATCTAAAATAAGTGGCCCTGAAACACCACGAAGATTTCAATGTCTTTGATATTTTGTTTTCACGAGCAAAATCCTGATATCGGAGCAATTACCTGAGATGAAACTGACCAAACACGAACTTACATTCACATAATCATATTCGGCCAGTCATATGTATAGGAATGTCCAGAAATATGTATAGGTGCCATAAAGAATAAGGCACCTATTCTTCACGTTTGAATCTCAGCACAAATACGGCTAGAAGCATCTATTTATATGCTTGGTGAATATTTAAAACATTGAAAACGATGCAACATATTAATTATATGAATATTTCTTGTTCTATTGTAAAAAATTCATATTATTATGTAAGTTCATTAAAAACAATCTGGATACTGCATAGATTTCATATTCCTTCGAATAGGGACAAAAATTTGACATCACGGTGATCATCCAAAATGCATTGGCCAAGCACGAACATGCTATTCACACAATCGTGCTCAGCTAGGCTTTGCACATAGTGAAACTATTAACGTTAAATTGAATGATTATAGCCTCTGAATGCAATATAGTTTCTATTTATATCCACTGAATACATATATAGAATAATTTCCTTATATAACCAATCAACAAAATTGTATAATACTCCATGGACTAATAAATACAGATACAAATTTACCATCGTTAATTTATGTAAGCTAAGGACCCAAGTGTAATTTATTAGAAAATCAATTTAGTGAGACAAATTAATAAGTCTTGTAATATTTTAATTTGAATAATGTTAATTACCTGCTATTGCAATTTAGGCAAAACATAGTTTCGTTTTTGTGATACGAATATAATAAATTTTAAATTATATACACAAGATTTACGAGTACAGAATGCTTATTATAGCTCAAAACTACGTTACCAAATGGGAATATAAATGTTATAGGTAACAAACCTTAAAATTATTTGAAAGCAATATTAGTTAATAATAAATATAGATTTTACTGTATGATCTAAAGAAAACCATAATTATTTTTAATCATACTTAAATCCTAAAATCATATTTAATATACATAATAATAATTTGTATTTAAAATTTCATGAAATACGTCTGTAGTTGTCAAATACTTGTTTATAGTCTTACGTTGTATGCAAAAGTTAAAAAAAATAATTGAACTGCTGGTCATTTATAATCTGTATTAAAATTGGCTTTTTCTATACATGTATACTGATATACGCCTATAACAATTATTTAACAACAATGTTTACAACATTTTGGATTGGATAGAATGTTTGTATTTGCATTCAGGATATTAACATCCCTAATTGTGAATCATATAAAGATGAAACGAATAATTGTGTAATGAGACCTACACCGACTTCATTTGATAAGACTATCATTAGAAAACAGTTTTTGTTAGTCGATAATGATAAAAAATGTACCTACTCAATTCAAATTGCCAATTTCAAAAAACTTTGCACCACTTCCGCATTGACGGTTTGAAACAAAAGAGCATAGATATCTAACTAGTGATATTAATAAATGTAACGAAAATTATATTAATCACCATAAGATATTTCTTCTGGTATTAAAATTCATAATTTATTGTATTTTAACTACTGTATAAGACCAAAAAGTATTGTTAATAAATATTAAAAATCTTTTATTGAAACAATGTGTACATTAGTTTCAATATTTGATTTTAATAAAATAAGTGTATTTTGATATATTAGTTATAATAGGAATTAAAATATTTTATTAAACTTGGTATCGGTGATAATCGTAATCAGATCCTATATTTGTATCCTCTTGAGTCTAGCGAATGTGTATTAACAAAGTGGTTCTTAAATAAGTCAAAATTGTCACTTTAAATGCTGGCCTTGCTTTTTTGGTTTGTATTTAAACATAGCATTGGCACATTAAAATTACTTCTTTATTAATATTACAAAATTGAAAATAATTTTTACTGACATCGAATTAAAAATATTAAACTTTATCTCGGTCTTATTCCTAGCAAAACTTTGTTAATTAAAATATGGGATAACCTATAACACAAATATTCGCTAGTCACAATGAAAAATTAAAAATTAGCAATATTTTTGGAACTAAAAAGCAATAATTGAAAAATATTATTAGAATGTAGACTATTGTAATATTAGATTGCACAATAGGGCATGGCATAATCTTTACCAAGCACTTAATGTAACTTTCTATTCATAAAACTTGCGCTTTCTGTGAAAGTTTATAGGTAATATATCCTATAAATAAGCACTGTAAATGACATTTTTGAATAAACGGCAATAGTAGTAAGCTGCTGAATTGTTTTCGTGGATAGACAGAACAAACAAAAGCATTTTTCAAGTGCCTTTATTGGAAATTTTTCTAGCCGATAACATTATCTCATTTGTACCAAAGGTTTTAGTCATTTTCATTAGAAGCATAAAAATCATAAATATATATATTGAAAATTATAAAAAATCGCAAATATATATTTTAACCTTTTATAGGTCATTTGTTATATTTAATCCATAAACTTATAGATAAAAAAAATTAATAATCCATTCCCAACATAACGACATAATTAAAATTTCTTCACTTTTTAATTATCGCTTCACAGAATGGGAGACGTGTTATTTCTCAAATAATGCAGCAAATATCTACCTATCATTATAAAAATGGTCCATCGTTTAGTATAAAGCTTGCAAACATGAATATTCCATTATTTATAACGACTTAAACATAATAAGCTGCCTGTAAAATACGCCCGTTTTCAATACCATTAATGCATAATATTTTAGCATAATTTAACCTCTCATGTTCACCAACATTTAAAAATGCGAGCCCACATTATAAACCAAACTCTATTTAGATAAAATAACTACTAAGTACGCCACAAATTGTAAATTATTAATCTCTAAAATTTAACTGTTTTTATTTCATACGTTAATCATTGGTATACAAATTTTTGAACATTAGAAATGAACGAAAATGTTGCCCGCAAATATATGAAGAGTGTTTTTAATGTAGTATGGTCGAATCTAGCTATAACATATTTTCTAAAGTGAAATAAGTATGTACTCAAGTATGCGAGAAAATATTTAGATCTTCTTACTTTCCACCATAGCGTCTTAAATAAAAATTGATAATTACTTGTAATACTATATAATTCAATAGCAAAATTCACTCCTAGACTTTATGTATTAATTTAGATGTAGTTTAGTAGAATTATATGAAATAATTGCATTTTTCCATATTAGTTTATGTATTGAATTTTGTAGTTATCGCTGTAACATGTCCCGTATTATAAAATATTACTTTACGACGGGACAACTAATATTCCTCTAAAATGTGACCAAGCTACTTACTAATACTATGTAATATGAATAGGCTGTACATCATTGTAAGAGCACAACTGAACTCTTGCTCTGCAATGATATTAAGTAATAATCATTCGTTTTTATTTTCTAAAATATTGTAGCATGATGTAACCTTTATACTTCAAAAGAATAAAAAAAATTATCTTTCTCTATATTAGTCCATCCTTTAATATGTTTGAGTATAACTGATACGCTGAAATGTGAATTTGAGAACATCACCAGTAGAACAGAAACCAACTAATCACTAATCTCTAAATATGATTTGTTACATTAAAACTTCAATTATTGTCTTTATTGTTGATTACAAAACAATAACTGAGTGCCATTTTTCCAAAGGCTGTTCTCAATCTGTAAATGAAAACAAAATGTTTGTAATATTCGTCACAAATTTTTAATATTATTGTTATTCTGAATTAATGTTTCGTTTTTGTCACTAAGGTCGTATTGTTTTTTAATCCATAATATGATACATATTTGAAGAAATTATGTGTCCATTTACAGTTATCAATTAATTTTACAACGCCATAGTTGAAGATAACAGAGTGAGAAATATGGAAGTTTTAATTTTATCTAGATATAAGACGAATGTACACACACATTTATTTAACTCAATTTTAACTCCAGTATATATCAAAATTAATTACAAAACGATTTATTAAGATGTAAAATTTTCAGCTACAAATTATATAAAACGAGAGGTGAAAAAAATTTATATTTTTAATTTATTTTCATGACAACTATTATTAACAAAATATTATATTTTTTAACTATACTTTTACTATATTTTACTAATAAGACCTGCTTTTTTATATAATTTTTATTCTTGCTTTGATCCAATATTATCATGATTTCCTGTTCTTACTCTGCAATCTTCAAGTTATCCTTATATTTCAACGTGTTTAAAATAAATTTATGAACACAACATTAGTTCGCATTTAAGTAAATAATACTGCACTAGGTTAAAGAATGGAGTTAATACGTATTTGCCCTAATTAAAACCAATTTTTGGACAGTAAACAAATATTATCAATTTTTCTCTCATCAATTTAAAATTATTAATTTTTAATGAAAAATTTAAATAAGAAATCTTAAATTAAATTTTTATTCAATGAAATCTTTTTTATTTATGAAAATCCTTCAAAAACTATGTAATCATTTTTCCTTGAAAAGTGATTTATCAACCTAAAATTGGTTTCTATATGGATAGCAAGTTTTTTTTTATTTAAAACTGTAAACATATATCATTCATCAAATAATAATTGTCTTATTATATATTTATTGCTTAGATTAATAAAAAAAATTATTACAGTTTCAAGCAAGAAAATCTTACTCAAATAAAAGTGTTAACATTGAAACGGACTTATTTGATAAATATACGATATTGTAAGTAATTTTTCTATTTAATTAGAAAAATATTGAAGTAAATTTTTTACTACAAAAGTTCTTGCGTTTCTTTGAGTGTGGAAATAATATTCATTTCATAATAGTGACTAAATGATAACAGTAATATTATATAATATAATATATATATAATATATAATATAATGATAGACTAAATGATAATAGTGACTAAATGACACTATAAAACAAGATTAGTACTCTTTTTACAATATTAACTTCTCCTTTAACCTTATGCTATTAATTTATTTAAAACTTTACAAAGCTTAATACTATATTTAAAATTCAAATGCAGAAAAAATCTCTAAAAATTCCAAATCTAATCATGCGAATTTCAGGGGAATTTAGGGAACGTAATTATATAAGAAAATTGGACATCGAAAACATAAAGTAATATTAAAATTACAACGAAGAAAATATAACGACTTGTGTGCTATGAATCAAATTAGTGATATATTACTTAATTGTGATAGCAATTGAGGAAACGTAAAAAGCCAGCAATAATTGAAGTAGATTACCTAAAAGTAGATACAAGTGGATCGCGTTTCGACGGCATTAAGTTTTCAGTATTGGATTGTTTTGAAAATATATAATCTTGGTTACCTGGATAATATGTAACGCCAAAGTAACGCTTTCCACTTGTTACGTAGTCAATATTTTACCTGTTGTGAAGATATATTACATTTATTTACATTTTGATTAGTTATAAAATTTTGTTCAATATATATATATTATATATACTTTACTCCAATAGAAATAATAAAATAAACTCAATATTGTTTTATTTTATATCCACTTACCTATTATCAAACTCTTGCTTTATATCTTATTTTATATCCACTTACCTATTATCAAACTCTTGCTTTATATCTTATTTTATATCCACTTACCTATTATCAAACTCTTGCTTTATATCTTATTTTATATCCACTTACCTATTATCAAACTCTTGCTTTATATCTTATTTTATATCCACTTACCTATTATCAAACTCTTTAAATTCTTATTTTATATCCACTTACCTTAACTTTAAACTCTTGCTTTATATCTTATTTTATATCCACTTACCTATTATCAAACTCTTTAAACTCTTATTTTATATCCACTTACCTTAACTTTAAACTCTTATTTTATATCCACTTACCTATTATCAAACTCTTGCTTTTCATAAAACTGTTTCATATCTTTTAAAGTGGTAAATTTAAAAACTTTACTGAGTCATATACAGAGTGTCATAAACAAAATCATCCTTAGTGCAGTACACTCAGACTTAGGCCCCCCGCGCATTAGGCAGCCTGGCTACGTAGCCAGGCTGCGGCAGCCAGAATATTTGGGCAGCCAGTTATAGCAGCCAATCCATGACATTCGAGCTCCATCCGTCAAGCGATATGGACGTGGAAGAACTTATAATTATTGTCTTATATTATGTGTGAATATATATATTGTCTTATATTATGTATGTTGTGAACTTTGTGCCTTATATATTGTATTGTGTCTTATATATATTGTCTTATATTATGTATGTTGTGAACTTATATTATGTGTAATAAAAGTTATTTTTTGAAAAAGTTAGGAACCCAAAATACGTCTGGCTGCTACAACTAGTGCACGGAGACTGACGGCAGCCACACACATTCGCCTACACAAGCCAGCTGGCTGCCGTGCAAACAAGCGTGTTGTATTGGCTGCCGCAGCCGAGAATTCGTGGCTGCCTAGTACGCGGGCTCCCATACAACGTCATTTGTTTTACTGGCTGCCGCAGCCTGGCTGCGCAGCCAGGCTGCCTAGTGCGTGGGGGGCCTTATGCTCAACCTGTGGTGGTACATTGAAAACGAAACAAGTGAGAGAAAAAATATACTAAACCTTTATATGCAGATGAAAGTAAACTTGTTCGCTGCTGCATTTAAATAATGATAAAAGGAGATTTGTAGTCAAAGATAAATCATTATCTTTATCAATACTTAAGATAAAACCACTGTAACTAACACACAACTAATACCTTGTAAACACTTAGAAATGAAGATAAAGACCTATTCATGTGGTTACTTAATGAATATGACCCGGCTACATGTAACAGACACAAATGTGACAAAGTAAATTCCAAGTATTTGAAAATAAATTTTTATTTTCTAATAAAAGTACAGTAATTTATTTACCCATACGCAAGAAATGAAGAACACTTACATTCTCTCCTTAACCGTTAGAGTGCCGACGAGCGCCATCGCGCTCGTGCGCGTAACTAAATTTGCCAGGAAGTAACTAAAATTGCGAAATCAGTTGCTGTTCAGAGCGCGGTAGGGTTTTGTCACGAGCACGATGGCGCTCGCTAAATCAGTGGCTGTTCAGAGCGCGGTAGAGTAGCTCGCTCGCACGCATCGCTGATTTTTTATCTTTCTACTTGTTACATAAAGTTCAAATTATAATATTATTAGTAATTACAGGAAAGGAAGATTTTTAAGCCATAATGTCGGAATACGAAAATAATTCGAGTGAAAATTATCATTTTTCAAGTTGTGAAAGTGATAGTGGGAGTGACATTGTGGTGCGCTTACAATTTGACATAATACAAATTTTGAGTAATAGTGATAATAGTGACGATAACAATTATTTTGCTGATACGGAGGATGTACCGGACTACGAAAATACAATGTGACCTTGATTTCAGTTTTTGTTACAATTTTTGTTTATTTATTTCAATAATTTTATTATCCTTGTAAAGTTTTTATTAAGAAAACACCGAAAAAATTATTAAAATTGGATAATTTTCGGAAGAGATACAGTTTTTTTCGAGACAAGGGTAAATGACATCAAAAACAAAAAATTTCTTTGGCATTTTTAAGTATATATGAGTAAAAAACCATGGCACTATAACGGTTAAACCTAAAACTATTAACCTCTTTTCAGGAGAAACCAAACCCTTTAAGATTTGGAATATCTATAATATTCAATTATAGATCAAAATAATTTAATTATGTGTGATCATTTAATTATGTGTGTTCAATATGCGCCATCTGTTTCTCACATTTAGTGTGCTATCTACCAGATAAAAAACATGTTATTTTTTCATTGCTCTTATATATCAATTGCTCTTCAAAGAATAAGCAGCTGCATCTCAACTCATACAATGGAGATGTGATTATCGAAGATTTTATAATCTCCAAATCTTCATGGGCAGTTGAAGTGAAATATATTAAAATCTCCAAAGGTTTAATAATTACAGAAAAGATGTGATTTATCGAAGGTTTATTAAAATGTCTATAATTTAAATGACGTATGTATCTTTAAAATTCCCTAGACTCTGAAGTTTTAAAGAATTGTTACTTTGATTATAAAGAATAAAACCTATGTACAAGTCTAACATATATATATATATATATATATATATATATATATATATATATATATATATATATATATATATATATGCTATTTACGCCTGTGTAAGTGGTGATGAAGTACCTAGACATCAGTCAGTAAGTGAAAGCAAAATAATATTGGTGCTACGTATGTACATCTTTTTCCATATTGGCATAGCAATTTTTCAAAAGTACTTAGACAAATATTATTAACAATATAACAGAACATTCCTCAGCTGCAAAATTAAAAAGTTTAATCGTTATTATGCATTAAAGTTATATAGTACAAAACTAAGTCTGATGGCATGAAAAAACAGTTCTAAAGGTATTATAACTAGACCTATATGCAAAACTTTCCGCTTACATAGCCTCCACTTTATGTTTAAAAGGCACTACACACCTAGTTGGATCCTTTGAAAAAGATAGCCTGCATCTTTCAAAGGATATCATGGCAGAATGCAAGGAGAGCTTTCTATAATACAATTTAATTAAAAAAATAATTTTTTAATACGAATACTAGCCATAATAAATATCGAAGAGCGACTCCCTTTCAGTGTCACTATTTGCTACTCCATAAATAATTACATGTATTCTTGTAGATAGTTAAAAAGTTTATTAAATTCGGTATATCTATAGATATCAAAATATATATTGTCAGATGTGAATGGCTGACTGATCGAGATGTCAGAAAGCTGGGGTTTTATTTAAATCTTTTCTGAGAAAATAATTTTGAGTTATAACAGAGTGAATTGTAAATTGTAACAGAGTAAATTCTATTCTTAAATATATTTTTAAAAAAGTGATTGACTTAGCGTATAGAATGATAATAGAAGCCAGAAAAACTTTTTACAATTTTTGTTTTTCTGTATTTTAATTTAAGCAGTTATCCGCAGTCTTCTGGACGGATTTTAATGACACTTGATATGGTAATAGTATACCTATACACAGAAGCAGCATATAAGAGAAAAAAAAACAAAATTTTTTTTCTTAATTATACGTAAATGAAGTCGCAAGCCCAGCTAGTAGTATAAAAAGGACTCCAAAGCTTCATGTCATTGTAAGATAATGCTCCACTAAATGACTCTAGTGATACAAAAAGGACCCGCAAATAAAAAGTTTAAAGCTTCTGGCATAATACTTGTTGTGTACGTACTTCATAAGATGGAGACTTGTTGAACATAATATATCACAAGATATAGGTTTGTTAAAAAGCATTCACAACACCTAACCAAGATTTGGCTAGAGCCAACGAAAAATCTGCATGTGTCCCACTCGAGTGAAAAAAATTACAATAAAAAAATAAGTGGTTAGTTAATATTTTTTTATTTACTTGGGTTCATTGATGTGAATGGTTTTTTTAGATTTTAAAACATTATGAAACTTGCAAAATCTTTTTTTTTCGTGGAAGCTTCTGTTGAGCGATTTTCTCTCATGAGTCTTATTATGAATCAAGCTTCAGCATCCAGCAGAATTCTGCTATCCTACTTGAATTCCACTTGCTCTGGTACTTTCATTCCCTTTCTTTTATATCCTGGTGAAATCTTTCACCTTGCTCAGCACTTACAGCTCCTAAGTTATCCGGAAACTAGCTTAAATGAGAATGAAGGAAGTAAATTTTGAGGCTTGTAAGCCAACCTACCCTTTGGAAATTTTCATGATACCCTTCATCACATCGTATTTAATGTCTACATCTTCCCAAAACCACGAAGGTCTTCGCAATACGACTTCGCAGATGAGATCTCCATCTTAAGCAAAAAAGTCATCCTAATACGGTATCAAGAAAATAAAGTTCCAGGAGACAGTAAGTTTATCTCTTATAATCTCGAACCAAGAAGTTCTGCTGCATATTTTGGTAGCACTAAATATCTTATCACACCCATTCAATTTGGCTGCGAAAATAAAAGCAGATTCTCAAAAGAGCATTTTCTTAATCTTCAAAACAAGGACTTATAACAAATTATGAACAAATTTGTAGGAATTGACTGATCTTTATTTAATTCTTGAAACACGGGATATGTCTATCTGATTGAACATTTGGATAGAAATTACATTATTCTTTTTTTAATTTTTAGTTGTTCCTTTCACATCGCAGCGACAGAAATATCAGTCTGAAATGCGACCCTGAGGTTCTCTCTATTCCATAGACAACAAAAATAACAATCTTATATGTGACCCTGAGGTTCTCTTAGGCTTGGTTATGTTAAAACAATTCCCTTTCATCACTTTATTTAATGTTCAAGATATAAATATTAACATTGAAATACATCTCGTAGATGTTTCTCATAAAATCTGTAATGTTGTCATGTTGTTTAGACAACAAATATTTCTCTTAAATGTAACAAAACATAAGTATTAAAAAAAAAAGCTACGTCCAAAGTATTTGGATATTTTCAATTTTAAAAATTATACGAACGTTAATTTTATCTGAAGCTTTCTTATAAATAATTAGAACTAAACTAATTACTAATAAGTAAAAAGAAATGTTATTTCAAACATACACTCATTATTGTTATTCTAATAAAATTAAATTGTGTGCTTTTATGAAATAATCCAGGCATATTTACTCAATGATGAATGAAAAAAATATAAATTTTATTTATCTAATTAGTACTAACTCTATCGTACAGTACTGATCTATTAAAACATAATACAACTCAGTTTTAGATTATAGTCATAAGTTAAACTAGACACACATTGCCTTCAAACTCACTCCCTATAGAAAAATATCTAAGGCATGAAACTCAAAATTACCAAAAATCCTGATATGATAGAATTTTTTCACTCTTTCACCGTATTCAGAACACCAAAATCCGTACGAATCGCCACTAACTCTTCGGAAAGGAAATGTGCTGTAGACCCGACTTGTATAATTAGTTTAAAGCATTGATTCATTTATTGTGAAAAATTTCCTATTACATCTGCGAATCATTTTTTTCTATATTATGCAATGATAAGTCAGCTTAAAGATTTTATTTTTTTTAGCTTACTTCTTTAATATATAGCATTCATTTAACGTCTCTCTTTTTCTTTATCAAAATCATTTTATTTATTTATAATATATAGAGATTTAGTCAAACTTAATTTTTCATTAGATAATCCTTTTCCATGATGTCTGTGATAAAAATTTTGTTTATAAACTCACGTTTTACAAACTTAGATTAGAAAATCATTCTCTAGAAGTACATAAATAATAATTGAACAGCACGTAACTTTTAATCATTTGAATTTTTTGAAAATTTAATTTTCACATGCTATACTGTACCTTATAACTGAATTTCATATTATATAATTAGTTTAATTATATAATTCATAATTCAATTAATTGCAACAAAACCGTTTACACATATAAATAGTAAAATATAAATAATACACCCGAATTTTATAGAAAATTGTATAATTATTAATATCAAATTGTAAAAACATATAAAAATATAAACATTGAGTATAAACAATTATCCTCTCATTATAACATACTAGCAATGAGTGTGTTCACCTTATCCAAATCTATAATTTATTGAATGTTGTGCTGTTAGAGGCTAAGGTACACTTTCTATATAATATCTTATATCGTATGGAATTCCAGAAAAATCTTAAAAATGAGTTATCGGAGTATTAAAGAAAGTCATAAAAAAAAAACTTATTACAAAGTGAGTATTTAAACATGATACCGCCAGAATAAACGTCAATCACATTTTGAAACAGAGATCTCTTCCTTTCCAACTGACAAAATTCATTACAAACGAAGCATAACACAACAACAAAGAAAATAACTTCAGAAATAAAAATAGAGGAATGTCGAAAAGTAATGAGAAAAGAAAATCTAAAATGACTAAGAAAAACTTATGAATTCTTTCAAAAGATTTAATATGACATTTTCTTCGACAATACGAGAATAACAAACAAAGAATAAAAGAGTCTGCATCAGAAATATAACAGGAGTACACCTTATAAAATGGTTCATACCAACTTAAAAATGCAAATTCGCCAATTCAACACAATACGGTAGTTGACTTATTCTAAATTTTGATATTTTTCATACAATATTGTGAAATATAAGTTAATTAAAAACCAGTCTTGAAAAAAATTTAAACATTTATTGAAAAATAAGCCATTCTCCATTCTAACCTAATTTTGGTATCTCATTCTAAATTTTGATATTTTTCGTACAATATTGTGAAATATAAGTTAATTAAAAACCAGTCTTGAAAAAAATTTAAAAATTGATTGAAAAATAAGCCAGTTGTAGACTTCTAAATTTGAAGATACGGATAGGGTTGGGTATATCCCTGTCTCTTTTCCTCTCGTAGAATATAATGTGCAATATTAAAAATGACCTCAGAACACAGTATTGCTGTCCTCTAAAGGTTGAATTTAAACTTTTATAACACGGTCAATTTTTAAGATTATCAAAAAATTGTTTTACTCTTCATCAGCTTGTACCTTGAAATTATGCTTAATGAAATAAAAAAAATTTAGTCGAATACCCAATTCACAATTCAATGAAACTACGTGATGTAGTATTATTTCTACTTTCTTTGAGTTTTTTACCATGACCTAGGTTTCGTTGCATTACAACATCTTCACGTGGGCTATTAGAAAAAACCTGGAGATGTATTAATACAACGAAACCTAGGTCGTGGTAAAGAACTTAAAGAAAATAGAAATAATACTACATCACGTAGTTTCATTTAATTGTGAATAATGAATTTCTACAAGATTAACGCCAAATATATTCAAAATTCAACATAATACGACAACATTGTTGACAAGCAATTATTATTGAAATGCATACTAAGATTAAATTTTATTAATGAAATATATTTTCTTATGTATTGGATAACATGCTGCAACCTCAAAGGTCAGACCATGTAGCAGTCTAGAAAAAGCAAGAAGGTAAAGCTATGTATGGAACAAAAAGTTTAGAACAGTTTGAAAGAAGACAATTGTGTTATTTTGATATGAGTAACTATTCTAGAACTAAAAATGGTTACTCATATCACTATACAACATTTGACAGAAAATTCTAAAAATAGAGTTACAATTTCATACACAATATAACAATTTCAAAAAACACATTTTCTTACGAAAACCTCAAAACAAGACAAATCAATATAATGTCCAGGGATTGGGGTGAAAATTGTTTTTCACTACATCAAAAAGATTTGGGAGGCATTAAAAACAATGCTGTCGTAAAAACTTAAAGTAGATTCAATTAAAACAATATAGTGACGCTCAAAAAAATCGATGAAACCTGGAACTTGACGATAAAGAAAAATTTTACAACATAAACTCAAACTTACTCAATAAATTATGCAAAAAAGTTCAACTCAGCTTATATCGTAAAGCGTTTGAGCCCAGAAATCAGCTAAGACGTCTACAAAAAAATCAGGTTAAACAATGAATCGAGAATCAAAATTCTTAAACATCTCAAACTGTACAAAAAAACATTACAACAAAATTTCAAAAACTGCAAGTATGGATAGATGAAGAAAATATTGGGCCGTAATAATAGGAAAGACAAGTTTATCACAATTTTTAAGTACAAATAAGGTTTAAAATTTGTTATTCCGGCATAAATAGGGAAAAAAGTATTTAAAATTTACGATAGAATTCTGCTCTTGAAATACGATGTAAGTATATGAGGATATAATGTAAGTCTCCAAATAATAGATCTCCGTTTCAAAATGTGAATAAATAACAAACACATTATATATAATAATCATAATTAGATTGTTTACAAAACGAGCAACAAATACTCCTTCAAAGTGACATAAAAGGAAAATGTCCAGTCAATGTGTATTTTTGATATGTTACAACAATGTAATACTGCAACACGCTTCTGTGAAAATTTTCAGAGTTAGACACCGGCATTCATACATACTAAATATTATCAACAATTATATAATCAAA
Source organism: Druceiella hillmani (assembly GCA_039881145.1). Lineage (NCBI taxonomy): Eukaryota > Metazoa > Arthropoda > Insecta > Lepidoptera > Hepialidae > Druceiella > Druceiella hillmani. Next base: position 10,663,482 of record JAYKKI010000011.1, on the reverse strand, counting down.
TCATTTGTACTCATCAAAGTGGGAAAATTTTATGTTTTCCAGATTTTTCTGAGTGAATATGAAACATGACAATGTCTACTCCGTGACCAATGTTACACGCAGCTACGTTCACTTTATTTCATTTAGTTAAAACATTGTGAGGTCATACGTTTAGCTAGCACAAAGTTTCATTTTGTATTTTCACCCAGAAAAATCTGTGCTTTGCTTAATTTATATTAAGCGAGATCAAAACTGAAGAAGATAATTGGTACGTACATAACCAAACTAGTATCTCCAACACATCTACAATAGCTATCCCACTGTAGTCCGTCCTCCTGTATGTAAAGTATTCTATTTTTTTTATTGTAACAAAATCAAAACAGACCATATTTCTATTAATTATTCTATAAACCTTTTGGATTATGACTGTGAATGTGATAATATTTTTTTACAATTATATAATTGCTAAAAAATAGACAATTATTAATAAGGAAATAACTTCGGAATTCCAAAAAAATTGGGAGCGTCAAACTACTGGATATCAATTGTAGCTTCTGTCAATACAAATCGTTAATATCGAGATTGAAACTGTGTACTGAAGCTCACATTTGCATATGAAAATTTCGTTTTTTTAAAACAATTTTCTATTTAACCTATTTAATTAACTTTTAATACCAATGAATAATCCAGTGGTTCTGCACTTATGACTGCAATTATCTAGTGGTTCTATAACTTTTATTTTGAAAATTTGTTATTCTTATAACATATAATTTATCAACAATTTATAGCACATAGTTTTGTTTTATCACTTTTATTCTATTGTGACTTTTTTGGAGACACTTAATTCATAGTTTATTGTTATCAAAACAAAAAATATTTTTCTGTTTTATTCTATGATATGTGGTGTAACTGTTATGATGATCACTTGGTTTTTTTTTAATTTTTCTTATGGCTGATGTCTCAAAAGCGAGTTTCCAATTTTATTGTTTATCCTATTCTGTATCAACATACGAAAGTATTTTATTTTCCCAATGTCACATTAGATCCAAACCGAACATAGTGTTAAGTATTAAACGATTTTACAAATCTTGATACTCGAAATTACATATTTCTCAGCAAACAACAAACAATTTTTAACCAACAATTAATAAACAAAGTACAAAAAAAGTTACCCATATAACGAAAAGTTACCGAAATAAACAAAAGTTACCCAAACAAACTACAAAAAAGTTACCCATATACCCAAGTCACAACCACATTAGAAAAACTCGATAGCTATGTACCAAACACCTTCTTCACTTTTTAATCTTCAAATTGATCGGCACAATGTTCACATTGTATACAAAGTAAACATTTTGAATGAAACAAAAACGAACAGTTCATATTCCCAATTCATACGTCTATTTCAACTTTATGGCAACTTTTTTATAAAATATTAAATATGACCCTACATGTTGTTATTTAGAGTGCAGCAGTAAATTTTGAGAAATAAACAAACTTTTATATATGACAAAACTCGTTTGGTGGACAATTTCTGCATTTTCTCATGTCAAGTAATTTATAAAAGACAATACTGAACTATACGAGCATGGACAGATTGTAAAAAATTTTGTAATAAATTGTATAAAAAATCTAAATATTAAGGCCTCATTTAGTGCAAATTTTTTTAATTATTTTTTATTTTACTAATTGGTTCAATTTTTTTATTAAACTACTTGCCATACCAAATTCAATGCGTTAAAATGTCATATCAGGCCACCAACTAAAAAATTTACTGCATACAACACTGTTTCTAAACATATAAATAAATGTATCCATAAAAAAAATAAAAAAAACTACTTAAAACAATCACACAAATACTTGATCGTGATCTCACCATCATATGAGAGAAAACAGATGTGGATTTCGTGGTCACATAAATAGAATAAATTTTTTTTATCATGATTCTACCAAACAATGTATTGCTTCTTAATCTTAGTTATAATTTATACAAAGGAATGTAAAAAATTCTTCAACCTTACAAAGAATGGAATATGAAACAATTACACTTGATTGAGAATTATATAAAAAAGATTGTATGTATGTGTATATATATATATATATATATATATATATATATATATATATATATATATATATATATATATATAAACCTAACATCTGTATGTTCTATACTTATTGCGAGTAGTATAATAATATAATATCGATATAGTATATTCTACGTATTTATTATCAAAACCATCAAAGACCGTAGTGCAAGAAAGAGTAAGTAAAGTTATGTGCTATTCTTTTATAGCTCTTACTGAGTACTTTGTTATACTTTTGCGAAAGTCAACAATAGTCTTTGATGGCTGGACTAATGACAATTGACAGCTTGAACAGATGCTTCTTTATATTTATTGCAATTTAAGTAAATTACTTAGTTTAATATTTGCTTAGTCTAAATTTGTGGCTTCCTATGTTCAGAATGTCCTAAAAATGGAAGAGGTATGAACAATATGGTCCAAACACAACCTTTGATTGTTCCTCTTAATCTAAGCATGTTATTGCCTCATAATTTAAGTTATCAAAAACTTATATTTATTGCATTATAATCCGAAAGAAGTATCGAGATGATGTTATGTAATTTCATAACTGAAGCGAAGATAATACATAATTCTGTATAGTTCCAGCTTTTAAGTATGGAGGTGACCCCGTGATGATCTGCGATTGTTCACCTCAGAGCTCTCATCCCAAGCTTATCGAACTTCTATAAAGAGCTAGAAAGATATGTTCCTAATTGGTGACCCTCACAGAAAGAGGCCACGTTGAATGTGAATATGTTTTAAACTAATATGGAATAACATTATATATAAAATATGGAATAACATTATATTAACGAAAAAGTTCTTTGATTTATTTTTATATAAAATTGATTCATGATCCAAATAATTGGTAATTTTTTATTATTCAAATCTTTTCTTTTTAATATATACGTAGTTACGTACACATTAAAAAAAATATACTTCACAGGTTTTTAATTTTTATTTCATTTCCCCATATAATGAACGTGATCCCAAACTTTTGGCAAGCAGTCTGAATAGACGGGTGCATACTAAATAATAGTTGAAAGGGACTAATTCAAATGTTGTTTTTAATAATGATTAAGAGAGCAAATAAATTTACAGTTTGTACAAACAATTAATTATCTATTCAGAATTATATATATATATATATATATATATATATATATATATATATATACACATATATATATACATATATATATATATATATATATATTGAACTATAAATTTTACAGTCTTTTAATATTGTCATCTTAGCACATTTTTTGCGCAAATTGCTCACACACAAAAATTTAGCACCCAACAGCCCTCTAAAGGTTCTCTAAAATGAGTAGATGTCAGGCTCCAATGAACACAAAGTAATATTGCAAGGATGCCGCATTATAATATTAGTAAACTCAGCAAAATTGGAATAAAACTTACAAGAAAATTGTTTTATAATCACAACAATTTGACAAATTTCACATCAAATTAAGAATGTTCTGAGAAACTTGCTCGCCTGTGTAATTATATATCTCTATGTTAATTTTAATCATTTATGATCGACGTATAAATTTAATTGAGGGATTCAAAGCAAAACTGCTTTCACAAAACGTTACATCTTTTTTTGTTAAAAACGTATAGAATGGACATCCATAGCATTAAACTACAGTAGAACTCCGATTAAATAAGGCGTCTTTCAACATTTGGTTGGCTACTTAATAAAACCACAACTACTAAACCCACCACTCTTTTTCAGAGATTTCGGTTTCTTGCGATGTTACAGAAACTTCTCAAATATTCCTGGTGGGTTATTTAATGAGTGTCGTTTTCGATCTTCTGGTCAATCAGCAATTGAGTTACGGCAAGTAAACAACAAACAAAATATGGAAATTTTACGAAGAGAATTTAAAGTGGTCTATAATACACACAACAATAGACAAAGGTTTATTTCCTATGGCACAACCAAGTTCCAAAAATTTGAAGATTAAATTTTTAATTTCACCAGTAAACATTGTCTAGGGCGAAGTAGAAATGTTATTTTTACTAATCTAATATTATACAAAACATTAGGGACATTTTAAACAAAAATACTTAGTACGAATCCTCCCGCCCGGGTCAGAATAATTTTCTGAATTTTATGACAAATTTTGATCACAGCAACACAGAGACTTCTTTTCTTTATAATAGCACTTTTTTATTTGCATCAATTAAAGACAAAATTTCCTCAATGAAAGCTTTAAAAAAATTAATTTGCGTCTAGAGAATCTACACATTTTTTTTATGTAATTATATTTATTATTAAATAAAAATAATATATAACATATCATAAGATGATGTCATTTCTATCTCCAATTAATAATAAGAATTATTTTTAAAAAAAATTATTTATTTAAATATTATTAAGTTTTTATTTATTCAAAATAGCATCGATCCATATTACCTCAGATGATCGGAATTCTACTATATAAAATTTTTACTAAAATTGGGAGATATAAATCAATCAAAAATTTTTTCTATTTTCAGATACAGATGTACTTGATGGCAGACAAATAAAAAACAAACTAATGTTTCCATTACGTCATTATCATACACTTTTAACAAATGTAATAACTATATGAGTTGATTACAAATAGTTGTTCAAAATAGGAAGTAATAAACAATTGAATTAAACACCACATCTGGCTCTGAAATGAGGATCACATTGATTTCATGGGAATCATCACATGATGAATAACTGAATCTTTAGAAACCATCAGGTTACTTCATCGGGGCTAGTGTATTTAGAAATTATAGGTTATGTTGCGATAATGTTCTTACGATATTCTAATAATTCTGAATACCGATTCAGTTTTTTTATAAGCATAAGCCTTTCAAATAGACAAACTGCATCAATCGACTAATGCACAGACAAAACATATAAAATTATTAAATGGGAAAGTACAGGGTTAATTCTTGTTATATAAAATCAAATACATCTATTCTAAAGATGTAAAATCACTGACACTTATAAATGTTCCTTTAAATTTCTAAATATTTCTCTATCTACTTTCCATACCTTTCTTTGTTCAATCTCACGCAATCAAGTGTAATGTTTAAAAAAAAAACTCAAAACAAACACACCAATTGCCCTAAAACTTTTTTTAAATAAATTTGATTACCGTATGGAAAAACTCATACTACTTTGCTCAAATACTTTGTACATTGTCTTAATTACCATCATTTTATATGATTTATAATACTTAGTATATAAAAAGGTTATATCAAAAATACTTAATGCTAATATTTATAAAATATATATGAATGTATGTATATATATATATATATAATGAATATATGCACATATATATATATATATATATATATATATATATATGTACATCTATTACCTATTTATATAATTATAAATGCTGATAATATATCATCATTGTTGTTAATGGAATGTAAATGTTCATAATTCAGAATTATATCCATTGTTACAAAAATATAAAATTAACCTAATGTTAATTTAATTCATATCTTTAATATACATAAATATATATCACGCACAACACCCTAACTTCGACATGAAATTCATGTTCAAAGCATTTTACATAATTGTTATACTTGTGAGAAATATCTGCTCACAAAAATATTGACAGTAAATAAAAAATGAAAAAAAATCAAATTGACACAATTTCAATTTACAAAAAAATTATAAGAATGAACTGGAGAAAGCAGGTTACAAATTTAAAAATAAAAAAGAAGCTCCGACACACAAAAGAAACTAAAACAAAGACTGACAGTGACTCCCTCGTCAGAAAAAATAAATATCTCAAAACATGAACCTCCATCTTAGAAAAATTTCAATGCAAAACAGTGATGGCGCAAGTATACTATACACTACTAAAATCAATAAGTGTTAAATCTGTTAACTATATTATTATGACTTTGTTTCCTAACCCAACCACCAATGTAATATATTCACAACTTTCAGTTATATATATTTATATGTATACTTGTAATGCTCACCTTGCGTTACATTTTACTTTACTTAAACTGAAAATATTACACAACTATTTTGTCATGAATTAAATATCAACATTATTAAGTAAAAATAGATTATTATAAACTCATTAACTTATTAATAAAAATCCTTAATACTAATATTAGAGAGACACACCGTTAGGTTTGCTTTTAATATTATTATTAGACAATAAAATGCATAAATGTATAAACTAAAGCTTCATTTATAATTATAATGTACAAAACGTCACCCTACAATCTTTAAAAAACCTCAAGAGCTATAATTATGTATGTATGTATGTGTGTGTGTGTGTGTGTGTATGAGTACTGTATGTGTTTGTGTGTGTCTGTTTATGTGTGTGTGTATATGTGTATATATATATATATATATATGAATTATTTTGTGACTACTCCTTGTGTCTATCGACAAACATTAATTTACGACTACAATATCCAGCTCTTGGAAATATTCTCTTCGCAAAAATCAAAAAAATAATCTAAATAGACATATTCATCTGAATTTCTTTCCTAACATTAAATTGGACGTTTTTATTATATTTCATAATATTTTGTACTGTGAGGTTTTGTCGACGTACACATGACTTAACAACATCACATTTCTAAGGTCATCCACGCATGCTAACGCAGAAAATATATTCTTGGGGGTCATTTGAACTTTTTTATGGCTTTAATGGTCCGACATTGGCATTTCTGACCTGACTTAGGTTTAGAACTTAATGTTTTGGAAAGTCAATAAAAAACATAGACTAAAAATGATTTACTTATTATACATAGTCAATCTAATAATTCTGAAGTAACGTAGATCACAATGTTATGAATTGAAAACTATAACCGAGTCAGAATACTTTATTAATCCAATGCCGACCATTGTTCAATAGCAATATGCTCTTGATTATCATTAACAATTACAGATATCAGAAACAAGTTACTACCAAAACATTGAGATAATGGCTACAGGTAAAGGCGAACAAATCAATTCTGATTACAAAGAAACCAAAGTTGCTATGTCAAAGCTTAATCTATAATAAACTAATATTTACAAAAAAAATTATTGGCAATACTGTTATATAATTACATACCATTAATGTATCAACTTAAAATACACTTTTATGAATATTATTGTTGAATTGTAGATTCTGAAACTATCCTTAGTTCCTTACATCACCAGTTAATATTAGTACACAAATTATTTTAATGTATAAAACTTTTATAAAAAATACACCTTACAATTTATTTTAATTGGCACATATTAACGTTTCGGCACCATCAACTTTAAAGCTTAACTGACACTATTTGGGTATTCTCAATGAATGGTCTTCATTAAACTACTTTATCTTTTTAACATTAATTTGTGTGTTTCATATGCCTATATTCATACTAAGAGACTACACATCTTCTTGTTCGTCTGTATATATATCATCTGTACTATATACTTTGTAAAAAAATTATTGCTTCAATTTTCTCAATATTGATAAAAGAACTTGCATCCCGGATAAACATAATTCAATTAAGCCAACGAGCCGTTTAATTAATGAGTACTGGCAATAAGTCAATATAGAAGTGCAACATGTATAAATGTACAGTAATTCTTTGTTTCCGTCCTGTAACTTCAAATGGCGTAAACCACAATTAAAATTCTTACGACTTATAAATATTTAAGTGTAAAATTTTGTTTTTTTAAATTTTACTAAACAGAAAATGTTCTTATTAAACCTTTCTATCAATATAGCGTACACATGTTGAAATTTCTTCAGACTTTGCATTCTATTACTGGTTAAGTGCAACTATAATTTTTAACAAGTTTATTTTTAAAACCCCCATGGTAACACACCTAATATTCCGATTCCAACTTCATCACAACAGATCTAAGCAATATATTTTCCTTTTAAATATGCCGTTATCAGCAGTACTAACCCAAATAACAGTATTGGATATCTACTGAGATTTACTTAATAGACATACAGTTCGAACAGATTTAGAAACGCAGAAGAAGTGACCAAAGCAAATGAAGGAAATTCATTTATTTTTCTCTTTTTCAATTAAGACGATTATTACAAAATACTACATTCTAGTCGGAGAGACATTTGAAATCTGCGCATGGCTTGAGCACTTATATTAATGTAATATGTTACTAACAGTCCAGGTTTTTCTTTTGTAGGTCATAAATTATGTTTGCATCTAAAAAATACCATTAACCGGTATAAAAGTATCTTACATATTAGTTTTGAACAGTCTATATGTCAGTTCTTAAGCACCAGTTCTTGCTTCATAAGAGCAAATGATTAAATTTGAGGCCCTTTAAAAAATATTGGAACAAAACAAATGCTGCCTGGATTTTAATCTGAACCACAAGCAAAACCCATTCAAACCAGTCCAGGAGTCTTTTCGTGGTACTATCAGTATTTCGCTCTAATAAACGCAGAGAGGACAAAAATTCAAAAAGTTGTTTTGACTTCTACCCAGTCTTCTCTACTTCATCAATGCCCAGAATTACAGGGCTCAAAGGGGAAATATCGGCAAATATTTATTATATCATATTTATTTATGCCCAAGTGTTCGGAGACTGAAAAGAAGAGTACCACAGGACTTATATTAAATTAATTAAGGAAATGTCATAGGATGTTTACCTTGCAAAACCTATAATATTGACACAAATATTGCTGAATGTCTCTTGGACAGATTGTAATACGGAAAAAAAAAAAAAAATTTATTTACAAGAAAACTAACATAATTTAGATCAATAAGTATTTCTAAAAATAAGCATCGGTCTAATCTTGAAATTCTATAATTCCTCTGTAAGAGCACCAAGAAAAATTCTTCATATGGGAAAATGGAGCAAATATAAGCCCAAATAGATGCTTAATTTTTTAGATTACGGTGTGTTTATTCAGATGTTATCTCCTATTTTTTTTATTACTTGAAAATGTGGGATTATCATAAAAAAAATTCAACTATACTTAACTATAGAAATATTTAAGATACTGGCAGAAATAAAAGTTAAACTAGGGCATCGAAAATATGTCAAAAAAATGTCCAAATTACAAAGAATTACTGTACGTTGCTATTACTGTTTGCTATTTGAAAGCAATAAAAAAACAAGTCTTGGCCATGAGAACTATTTGGAAACCCTTGTTAAGCGTCTAATCAAAAAAATACTTCAAGGTACCACAAATCTAACAAATAGGGTGACCAAAATTTTTAAGATTTAACAAGAAAAAGCTTACTAATTTTGAATGAATTAATTCGATTGTCGCTTATTAGAAATATAAGGCCAAAGACAAGGCAACGATGTAACCTTATAAAAATATATCATCGGGCATCATATTATCAATTCAATTAGGCGGAATAATTTTCGCACACACCTGTGCTTTTCAAAGTTGGTAAACTTTGTATGGTCTTCGTACAGCACATTTATAAATACCCTACCTGCTATTACAGTGTACCAAAAAATAATTACTGAACATCAAATTCAATGCATCGAGTACACAAGTTTTGTTCATCTCAGTCGTGTATAAAAAACTAATAATATATAAATGATTTCACACCAAATGTAGAAATTCTTAATTTAGCTATATAATAAAACTGTGAATGTTTTACTGGCCCCCATGTGACAACAAGCATCTTACAAACTTGAATAAAAGGCAAAGTTCCATCTAGGACTAGAATTTAAAATTAATTTCTTTTTTTTAAATGCAATAACATTTTGTAATAAGTATGAATATATCTGATATTAAAGGTTCTATTCTTGCACATCTTCATTTGTATATTCCGATCGCTGCTCGTAACATTATTAAACGAAATTAAATATACTAAAAAAGATGTGCACCGAGCACATCTTTTTTAGTATATTCATCCCGCATGACCGCTGCACCTGAACGAAAATATTGGTCATTTTTCGTAATAACCTATTTAACCATATATTCAAAATGATGAAATATCTTCAAAATTTTAAACCCCCACACAAACAAGCTCCAATTTTATATTAAAAACAATAAAAAAAGGGTGTGCTGCATTCTATAGACATTTCTTAGCTAAACTTTTCTTTGTCAAAAACCGAATCAAAATCCTGAACGTAACTTTGCCTTTTCAATAAAAACTGAAAAGTCATCAATAAATTTTAACTTGAGAGTATGGATTCTCATTTCATATTGACGATTTTGTAATTCAATAATCGAAGAAATTAACTAAAAATGTGTGCCCAAATTTATTAAATATATCTAAACATTTTTGGAGTATTCAAAAAACTTCCAAAAATTGCAATGAAACAGAATGATTTTAAAATACAACTTTTACAAAATATTCTTAAACAAAACAAATTATACATAATTTTACTTTTCGTACTGGCTACCTTTTGCATTTTCCGATTCAAAGTAAAATCTCTAACAATAACTAAATCAGTTAATAAAAATTAAACTTACCATTGTTCAATTGTTTCCTTTAAACTTATTACACATTGCATCGTGGTATTGGATATGAAATTTTATAATACCTCAATATGGTTCTAACCAGCAACGCAAGATACCACATCACCAATCCAGTAAAATAAAAAACTTAATTAATCTCCATCCTAGACAGTTCAGATCTCCATAAAAAATTATAACTAAATCGTAGAAGTAAGGCGGATAGACATTAGAGACTTCACTCTGATCTAAATGACACATTAATTGTTAATAAGAGAGAGACAAATTGTTACTGTAATAAAAAAAATAGTCGGTAAAACAAAACTCACCATATCTTTAATGCAACCTATGTATTAAATGTTAATGCCGACATACTTTAAACTCCAAAAAAGTGAGCTTTAGAAATATTTATTCTTTATACCTTTGCTTCTCTACTGAAAATGGTCAATTTTACTTACCAACTATTTCTTTGAGCATATACATAATATGATACTAAATTTATTATACTCATCAACAAGCCCCAATAAAATAGAACAGATTGTACTTTATGGCGTGGGGGGCAGCACTTGCGACTCTTCTTTGACACTCACAGATGATGACTCATCTTTGACGCTGACAGATGGTATAAGCTGGGACGCTAAAAAAGCAGCTTGCTTACGATGGTGGTACATATGAACTCTTAAACATGACGGATTCCTCATGCGCTTCTGACAAATCTCACACTGTAACGTGCCCTCCATCGTGTCATGCTTGTCCCTGATATGTACTTTAAGATTGTAGCGATTTGCAAAGAATCTATGGCACGACGGACACTTCACTCCGCCTACTTTGCAATTCCATCCTACAAAAATCAATAAGAAAAAGTTCAACATATACTATTATCACCAAAATTAAGTTTTTCTTTTTATTTCTTTAACATAGAGAATCCCTACAATATCTAATTAAAAAACAATCAGATTTTTTTAAATTTTAAACATACAATTTTAACTGTTTGAGTGCCGACTAGCGCCATCCCACTCGTGCGCATACTAACTTAATTTGCCACGAGCGCGATGTCGCTCGCAAAATCAGTGGTTGTATAGCGCGCGGTATCTATATATTCTCTTTGATAGGTTTGATAGGTTATAACAACATAATTTACAAATTAAAATTAATAAAGATAAACTCATCCTATCTAAAGCAGATAAAGGCAACACTATAGTTATTCTAGACCAAAGTGAATATAAAAATAAAGTGTATGATTTCCTTAAACCAGAAGACTTCATAAATCTACAAAGGGTCCCACCACGACATATGCAGATAACGTAAAACAAATAATTAAAATGTATAATATCATATTTCCTAACGAATTCGCTAAACGTAAATTTACAGAAATGAACCCTGAGAATGAATGAGACCCCCGATACTCTATGGACAACGTAAAATTCATAAACCTAATATACCCATACTACCTATAGTCTCATACATGAACACACCTTCAAAAAAATTTGCTTTTCACCTTAATAAGATCTTTCGAAATAAAATCGGATTTGCGCCTAATTATACCATTAAAAACTCCCTTGATCTCTGTAATAAAATTCAATATATACCTAACACCCAATTGTAAATTAGTACCACTCGACGTAGTATTATTACAGATATGTTAGAAAAGAAACGGTTAAACCCCATTGAAGCATCGGACATTAGAGACCTGTTTAAATTATGCATAGACCAAAATTATTTTTTATTCGATAAAAAAAAATTTCAACAAGTCAATGGTCTTGCAATGGGGTCTAAACGAACAGCCGGGAATCGAACCCGGGTCCCAACGGTGTGCCGCATCATCAAAGGCCGTATGCCTTGTGATCAACCCAACACACCACAGTGACGTGATAATAAATAAACAGCAAAATTTTTATGTAAAAATAACCCCACAGTTTTGTGGAAATTTTATCGTACACAAGAAATAATGAAAGCCATGTACTTGTTCTTTGAGCCTATGCATAAAACGAAATTAGTACTGGACACAATCAATATATTGTCACACACTTCACTAAATTTTATACGTATTAATTTGGTTTCAAAAGAGATTAAGGAGCTTTTGAATAGAAAAACATAATACTTCCCCATTCACCGCCAGCAACAACAAAACGATGCTAAATTTTCCTCATACTGAACTGTAGACCCAGACTGAACTGTAGTATTTTTGTAAAACAAATACTTTTTCCTACCACAACACGTTAAGTATTTTTGTAAAACAAATGCTTTTTCCTACCACAACACGTTAAGTATTTTTGTAAAACAAATGCTTTTTCCTACCACAACATGTTAAGTATTTTTGTAAAACAAATGACAGAGTGTGAAAAATATGATATATCATTTATAATCATATCACGTTGATATTAAATTATTTATATCACCATTTTAACACATTTTATTTAAAAACTATGGGCACACTGATATTTACTTTGGACAGCTTTAATGCAGGTCACATTGAATCTCGAGAATTGAATGCTATTAAACATTTAAATTTTAATAATATTAAATGTGATTATATTTGCATAATTCTTGATCACATGTTTGATTTTTTTAATCCATAGAGGCCCCGAGTGTCAAACAATGGCTCCGAACACAAACCTATCCAATCGTTCCGAAGTTCCAATATCGATTTTGAAACTGAAGGTCAAAACATGCTGAATTTTCGAATGACAAAATACAATATGAAAGACTCCTTGCAATTTCTGTTGCGTAATACTGGATAAATGTAGTACCATATTAATCAGTTCGGCAATATTATTATAAGAGCAAAGCGGTAGACATAAATTTAAAAAAAAATGTTTTGTATTTAAATACAAAGAAAGTTCTGTTGTAAGCATATTTCCTATTTCAAAATTTCATTAGCTAAAACTTTATACACGTTTGGCTATGTTTTGTTAGTAATTAAAGTAATACACATAATTGATAACTATATTACCCACAAGAGAACCGCTGTTTGGTAATCAATCTTGTGTTTACAAAGGTTTTAGATATTATGTTTACAAATTCGATTTCAATACGATTTGATTCTATTACTTCTTGGAATGCTTTGAATTATATTTGTTGTAAGAACTATTGTATTGTGCCCATCTTATGTATTCATAATTATGAATAATCTCTGTGTTATTTATTGGCAAACTATCATATACTATATGGTTATATTTATTAATATACTTGTATTGAAATTGAATCGAATTTTACTGCTTGTTTTAAGTAATAACCTGTAAAAATAAATTTTAAAAAAATATGACTTCATATGAACATCGTTCGGAAAAAAGTTTTCTTTCAACATAACTCACTTAAAATGTGCCGTAGAAAGACGGGAGTTTATATTTATTTTTAGAATACTTTTCACTTATCAGATAAATGTAATATTTTTTGTTCTTTTTATATATTTTGGAGGTTATATATGTGTAAATAGAAGTATACAATTCGAGTAATAAATACTATTTCACCCAGTTTTGGAATTGTACTATAGTAGTATATGATGAAATAAAAATTTTCCATGTATTTTTCACACCACTTTTTTCAGAATTTTACACCAAATACAAAATTAAGTTACAAAATTAATACATAATTAATTTCACTGTAATTATTTTTTTTCAGTGCCTGGCCAACGACTTATCGGTTCCACATGTAACATTTTTTCACAATGTTTATGACTTTTTTTTTGAGTACTTGTATGTAATTTATATTTATGTTATAACATTCCTTTTGGAAATTTATTTGAGATTATTTTAAATTAAATGATTAGTTTTTCATCTGTCATAGTTCATGAAATATTGTCAAATAACTGTCTTTATACATTTGTAACTAAATTATTTATTTCAACATTTAGGAAATTTCATAATCTTTCTGTAAATGTATGGTTGTGGGCAGTTTTAATTGAAATAATTTTCCCAATTACTTGATAATTAAATTTTGCCCAATTTCATTTTTTCGGAGCATTCTGTATAAAATCGCAAATTAGCGCTCAGCCCCTACACAGGTTAATAGGTTTTCCAAAAATCTAAATATAAAATCTAGGTGGATTGAAGCTTTTCAGCAATTGGACATTTTGATAAAGTAATGTTCAAAGCATTTTAAAAGTGATCGCTTTGATCAGTTAAAATAAACAAAAGAATGTTTTCCACTGCAATTGCCAAATTATCTTTAATTAAAAGTAAGTAAGCAAATTAGGCTAAATTGACATTTTATCTTTCGTAAAGGTACTCAGATCTCTAGACAACTTGGCCTAACTAAAAAGAATATATCTATTATATAATCAGCACCTAATGCCTAAAATAATATTAAAGATATGCACTGTGTGTGCTTCCACTAACCTGAACTATCATGCATTTTATGAACATAAAATGTTACCTTTAAAAAGTTACAAAATTTTTAATTTTTTAATCTTTTTTGCTGTTTATATTTATTATTATGAGTTAGGCCTATTTTGCTTATACCTTGCCAGATAATGTTCCGAGAAAAGTTAATTAAAAATGTTTATGTTACTTTTATCCGCAATTTGCACTCTTTTGAAGTAGTAAAATTCAATAATATGATGTTTGGAGCCTGACGGCATAGGTCACTAATACTCCCATTTACTAAGTGTGCATAAATACCTACGCCGAAATGTTTTGAATTTAGCTTCGATCGTGATATGGTTTATGCATCAAAACATGTCAGGACAGGACAGGACAGGCATGCAATAGTCTAAAATAATAATCAACATTTTGATAGTACATAATATAATAGACAGAAAAACAATTGGAAGAAGTTACTTCAACTTTTGGTTTCATGCGTCTTTCCAATAAAATCCATCATCCACCGATTTCAATAAAACTGCAAGGCATTGAAATAAAACAGTTGCAGAATAAAACAAGGATACAGAGATGCACGGATATAGGAGAAATCTCAAATATTTAATAACAGAAAATATAAGTCTTAATTAATATCTTTGTTGGAAAAAATACTGAAAACCTTAAGTTCTTAAGTATTCCAATTTCGTGCATCAACCGTAAAATTCTCAAAGCCAGTATAGCTCTTCAGTCCCTGCAATAAATAATCTAAACTTTCCTTCAGTTAGCCCTAATGAAAGATTAGGAGGATTTTTAGCTATGCCCCTGCATTCGGTGGTCCAAAAAATAACTTCAGTATTCAGTCTATTTATTCTTTATTACATATTTTATCCAAAGCAAGTTTCTTCAATAATTACTGAAGAATATTTATCAATATTGTCACTGCCCTGGCAATGAAAACCCCTGGTTGGCAATTTGACTCACCAATTTTAACGCATTTTAAGTAATAGGTGTATAAAAATGTTGAATGCATTAAATACTATCAAACAATATTTATTGAAGAATATATATCGATATTGTCACTGCCCTGGCAATAAAAACCCCTGATTGGCAATTGGACTCATCAATTATAACGCCTTTTAAGTAATAGGTACCACTTAAAATGTGTTATACTGCATACTGCATTAAACAGGAATAGGTTTCTCCCTTACCACATTAATTTTGGTACCATCAGTTTTATACTGTATTTGCTTTATTATGCATCCAGTGCCGATAAGATCCCTGACCAAGTAAAAAAATAAAATAATTTATTTCTTCCAAAACTGTTCCATTTAATGACAGAATCTTCCTTTCGCATCGCCAACCTTTAGTTAGGGCAGATATGCCTTTGTACAACTCTAAATCAAGTACCAACTGACCAAGGAGCAGTACCTATTCTTTGTCTGGTATTAACAACTCACTTGTCTCTTTCATTCAGCATAGTTTACAAAAATGTGCAACCTCACCTTGGTCTTGTTTCCCCATAGCTTCATGTCCAGAATCAGGTAAATCCAACACTGTATGATATATTTTTCCCTCACAGTCTGGTAATACTTGCTCGCTATAACAAAAAAGTACTTTCAACCAAGAGCAGAATAATACTGTAATATAAAAGATTTAAATATTACATAAATGAATGAATACTTAGAAAACATTAAGCAAGTTTTTAAATTTCTAAACTTTGGCATACAAATACACAAAAAAATATAAACCAAAATATCATATGAGATTACTATAGTTATATATAGATTACTGTATTTGTGAAAGGAACTCGACTATTTCTAGGGCAATTGATATAAATAAATATATATATTAATTGTATTATCAAAATTCATGACTCTTTGTAAATATGATTCTGTATAAACTTTTAATACTTATATTTTTTTAAAATTATATTAGTCCTTCCAGCTCACGTTACGTTTGATCTTTATATAACCAAAATAAAACATTTAATTTATACAATTTTAACAATTATGACATATACATTGTTATGAAACTGAAATTTATTGCAAAACATTATGTACACAGCGGGTCCGATTATGGCCATAACCCTTTCATGATTATCTGTACCTTCAATAATCTCCCCTAAATTTCTTTAAAACAGAAATGGGGAGATTATTGAAGTACAGATAATCATGAAAGGGTTATGGCCAAAATCGGACCCAATGTGTACAGAAAAATATATGTCAAAAAGCAATATATTTCGTAAAAACTTTTTTCAAAACATTTATTGCCATGTAGAATTTTCCCAAAATGAAAGTAAAATAAAAATTCTTAATCGATTTCTCATTATACTTAGTTATTACTTCATCATTGAGAAAAAATATTATTCAGCGATTAGCTAAAAAATAATTTATACGGAAATGCCTATTTCAATAACATTTTTCAAATAATTGGTAATAATAGTTGTTTATGCGAATAAATAATTTTAAAAATATAATTTTTTTTAAATATTATATATAATAAAAATTTATGCTAAAATATCAAGATTAAATTGTTTTATGGCAACACTAAAATGACGCAATATGCCAAATCGTCAAGTATGAAATGATTGCTTTGTGTTTTGTGAATGTTGTTATGTTGCATTCTTTTATATTCTCAGTAGTCGTTTATATTCATTATATTCACTTATTTCCTTTGCATTTTTTTTCATACTCTTAATTTCTCGTATACTTTTATATCAAATTCTGTCCCACAGGTTTCGAAATAGATACAATACCTGTTGCTAATAACGACCTTAGCGTGAATATAAAATACAAGGCATATTATCACATCTCTGTATCAACTGCGATATCGATACAAGGAAAATTAGAAGACATATATTAGAATTAATAGGAATACAATTAAATGAAACTACGTGATGTAGTATTATTTCTACTTTCTTTAAGTTCTTTACCACGACCTAGATTTCGTTGTATTACAACATCTTCAGGTGGGATATTAGCAAAGATTAACTCTTAGGAACATCCAACAGCATTTATATGTTACAAGTACAATAGCGGAAGCCGGGTTTGTGTGGGTTTTCCCACTGCTTATGTTAGTGAGTTTATTGTAGGGGAGCGGTGTAGGTTTTATTATATTTCCGAGAGTTATACGATATACCAGTATTTTAGTGAGGGTAATAAATTAAATTGTTGTTAAAATAATACTACATCACGTAGTTTCATTTAATTGTGAATAATGAATTTCTACAAAATTAACGCCAAATATATTCAATAATTAATAGGAAGTTAGCTCTGCTATTTAACAATAGAATACTTCACTGCAAGTAAGTATTATGTCATAGTCAAACTTGCAAATGTATAATAAACAATATCTATGCGAAACTTAAGAGTAGCATAACCTCATGTATTAATTGGTTATTAAATATTGTCTTTTTTTGCAGATAAAAACATTGATTTTATTAAATATGATTTTTTTAAATATGCAATGTACATAATTTTTATGGACATCTGCAGCCAAGCCATCAAAATATTTTATTATTTTATGTTGTAGAATCACGAAGCCATTAACATATTGACTATTTCCATACCACATGCTCTTTTACAAATTTCAAGTGTGGGTCACAAACATCTATCAAACTAAGAAAAAAATGATATTATAGGAATTCCATCAGCCAAAACAGACTCATTACAAGAAACGTATATTTGTGTATATTTTAATAGATATTCAAACAAGAAGATTTAAAGCTATTTAGCCTTAGCTATTTTTAGCCTTTAAATTTAGCCCTCACCCAATTGTAGAGGCAGTTTAAAAAAATAAAGACAACAATACGGTAGTTGACTCATTCTAAATTTTGATATTTTTCGTACAATATTGTGGAATATAAGTTAATTAAAACCAGACTTGAAAAAATTCAAGAATTGATTGCAAAATAAGCCAGTTGTAGGCTTCTAAATTTGAAGATACGGATAGAGTTGGGTTTATCCCTGTCTCTTTTCCTCTCGTAGCATATAATGTGCAATATTAAAAATGACCTCACGGCACAGTATTGCGGTCCTTTTCTAAAGGTTAAATTTAAACTTTTATAACTCGGTCAATTTTCAAGATTATTAAAAAAATTCTTCGTCAGCTTGTACCTTGAAATTATGATTAATGAAATAAAAAAAATTTAGTCAAATACCCAATTAAAACATATCTTTTAATTTTTCTCTTTTATACTATTATTATATCTATACGACTAACCCAATTAAAACACATCTTTTAATTTTTCTCTTTTATACTATTATTATATCTATACGACTAACCCAATTAAAACACATCTTTTAATTTTTTTCTTTTATACTATTATTATATCTATACGACTAACCCAATTAAAACACATCTTTTAATTTTTCTCTTTTATACTATTATTATATCTATACGACTAACCCAATTAAAACACATCTTTTAATTTTTCTCTTTTATACTATTATTATATCTATACGACTAACCCAATTAAAACACATCTTTTAATTTTTCTCTTTTATACTATTATTATATCTATACGACTAACCCAATTAAAACACATCTTTTAATTTTTCTCTTTTATACTATTATTATATCTATACGACTAACCCAATTAAAACACATCTTTTAATTTTTTTCTTTTATACTATTATTATATCTATACGACTAACCCAATTAAAACACATCTTTTAATTTTTCTCTTTTATACTATTATTATATCTATACGACTAACCCAATTAAAACACATCTTTTAATTTTTCTCTTTTATACTATTATTATATCTATACGACTAACCCAATTAAAACACATCTTTTAATTTTTTTCTTTTATACTATTATTATATCTATACGACTAACCCAATTAAAACACATCTTTTAATTTTTCTCTTTTATACTATTATTATATCTACTAGCGTGACCCGTGCGAAGTCTTCGCATTATTTATTCCATTATGAAGCTCAGATGACAGATCAAACAAATATTTTACTAAAATTGACATATAGAGGCGCAAGTATCAAAAGCATTAAGCTAAAGCGCCACTTTATTTATACATGAGTGGATTTGAAATTAAACAAAAATTTTACCGACCGTCAATCATATTGACGTTGAGCCGTTAGATGGCAGCATTGCTGTTTTGTGTATATAATTTTAATAATTAATTAATTTGCAAAAACAATAGTAATAATAAATTTTTTAGTTGTGGATGCCGGTAGAGCAAGCAATTATCTATAAAATGATATATAATTTATGTGGATTAGTTGTGAGGTTTTTTCTAAAAAGGGAGAGTAACATCTTAACCTTAGCGTATTAATATATATGATAATGATGATGATACGAATATTATAATATTCCCAATATTAGACAGCCTCACTGGTACAGTGGATACGAGCTTTGCAAACTGTGAAAATATTTCATTATGTTTATTCCATTATCACCATTATGTGTAGAATCATGTGCACATGGACATATTGACGATTATTATATCACATACTTTTATTAACTTCAAATTACAATGTACTGTGTCATTTCTATTGAAATTCAGCTTGAAATACACAACCATTAAGTCAAGAGCAATTTGCAAGAAATCGCCATGTGTCTATATAAATGTGAACATTTAACCGAGTTTCCTGACTCTCCTGCAGTGATCTAATATGAGAATATTTCTAAGCGCATAATTCTCATACTGTTGATTTGTGTGCAGATGGGGCCAACACTCTACTGGAAGGATTTTCATTGTCCAATAATTGTGTTCTAATAAGAGGAAGAAAAGCGGACAGACATACTGTAAAAAAAATATTTTGTATATATTTTACTCAACATTCAAATAATAAGATTTAAAGCAATAAAATAATATTATTGCAAGTGTTTAGTTGGACAAAGGATAGTAGGCTGTACTACCAATGTTTTGATAATTGCCTCGGCAAGATACCAACCTAATATAAAATAATATTAATTAAAAAATTATGATTGAAACAAGTTGTGTGATTTCTCCTTTTTTTATTTATATTCCCAATATTAGTCTGCCGTATTAGAATGGCCGATATGAGCTTTGGTCACTACTCTAGGTATGGGTATATTCACATTACTCAACACATTATCTACACAATAGTGACCATTATATCGTGGGTGCAAAATCCCCATCCATTCATATGCAGCACTTTTAGATTAAACAGTAATGTCGGTGTCAACTTCAGTATTGTCACTCATATAAACGGGCAAAGCGGAAGCGGAGTAGGACACACAAGCTGTCCTTTTCATTCTAAGATGGTTTGTAGTTTGCAGATGTGATAATTATTGAAAATTAGTTAGTTTAACATGATGACTAATGGAAATTGTTGAAATGAAACTGCTTATTAGCATTATATGTTTGAATTTGTGGAAGTGTATTACATAAGTCTTGGTCTAAATTTCAAAATGCAGCTCAGTCCCTACTGTAGATTTTTCGTGAAAACTTCAGAATAAAATCATAACAAGTGATTTATATTAATAAGTAAATTAATTACCAATCTCTCTAAACTACGTTTGCATACACTTGGGTTCGCCACACCCAATACATATGTTTGCAGTATGTCTTTTAATGGGAAACGCCAGCATCCAATGCACATCCGTAGACATATGGACTGTCGCTGGATGCTGTATGCCTAATGGGTCAACAACATAATCATGTTGTGTTGTTTTTTTATTTTTCTTGACGCTTTTGTAGCTCTCGCATTTGCTCAGCCTGAGACTTTAGATCTTTTGGATTCTATTTGATGTGACTTTCTTTAATTTGCATTTTCTATAATTCCGAGTATATTTACAATTCATCCGAGCATATCTTTAATTTTTTTGTAATTTTCCATTTTATACAGATTTTTACTTCTATTCTGGCAAATATTTTTATTTTCTCACTTTGTCTCCTGGTAGCGCTCCTCAAGCTCTTCAGAATGACACATAAATCAACGTCCTAGCTAAATGTGTATTTACACAACACTAATTCGCAACAATCATGCACATGCACCTGCACTAGTCCGATGATGTCACGGGCACAACAAATGCTGCATGATAAAAACAAACAGACATGCTCTATCTGTTGTGGGTTCAAACAATGTATGCATTATTAGTCTCATAGTTATTAGCAATTAGAATCTGTAAATTTTTTGTGACATGGGAAAATTAGATCGGCTATCACATATTTAACGAGTGAATAGACATTTTCACGTCACAATCGTAAAATTTCTTCGGAAAGGCAACCCATTTTTCAAGTGGATTATAATATATACCTTCTAAACATCTCACTTTTAAAATCGAACCCAATATGAGATTTCCTTAATAATGAACGTCCTTTAAAATTGCGTCATAAATATGAGATAAAGCAAATATAATTTATTTGCAGCTGTTGTTTTTAAAAAACAAAAACACAACATTATTCATAGTAGACATTTTTTTAAAAAGGAAACACAAAAAAACACAACGATCACATGTTTCCGACAGACGCTTGTATTGGAAAGAAGTCAGTTCAGTTAGTGTGCAATGGTCCAAAACATATTGTCGTCATGTTAGAATCAGCACTGATATTATTCACGTCATGCAGGAATTGTGTCGAATAATATGAAAATGCCCTACCTGGGATTGTTTCTCGGGTCAATCTGATATTCTATTAATTTATATGTATAAAAATTTATCTCAGGTTCAAGAGATTATGTGTCCTATGTTTGCTTAACCTATGTATCTGAGTTATGCCAGAGTATTTCGTAATTGTTGACAGTTTTTTGACAATTCAGTTTTGAGGCATAAATTTAAGTTCACAGTGATGCGTTTTATTAAAGAAATATCTTTTTGTTTCAATCTCACATGACGTAGTACCCCCTCCTCGTTCGCTTTAAGATATATATATATATATATATGTGTGTATATATATATATATATATATATATATATATATATATATATATATATATATATATGTGTGTGTGTATATATATATGTATATATATTTGTATATGTATAATTGGGTTTAAAAAGTATTTATATTATTGGGCCCTTTAAATATAAATCACTGTAGCTCTGTCCACATCAAGCCAAATATAGCCCCTTCCTGTATGAACTTGCACAATTTATTAAGTTTCGTGTCAGAGGTATCCCAAGAAGATTTTTTCGGGAACAGGAGTTCTGGTATATTATTTGCTTTATAAAGTACTAACAATGTGGAAAGTTTGAACAAAATCATTGTAACGACTATTTATAAAATCAATTTTCTTTTTTTTTTTCATGAGAAGTATACAAAATTTTAAAGTTTTAAAGGAAAAACACACCTGAACATTTTTGCAAATACTCCCAAATACAAAAATTTCACTTAAAACGACCCACATATAGAAACATATTTTTAAATATTACTTTAGAAACTTCTACAATAACAATCTTTTTTATTTTATTTTCTGCTTACATCACTCGAACGCAAAAAATAGATCAGGATTTACTAAAAGATAATCTGCAGTACAATAATAACAGGAAAATACATAATTCACATAAAAACGATAACTTATCTTTGGGACGGGAAACATATTGTTTAAATTTCTGTAAATGCAATTCATGGCTTCCTTCAATCCGGTAGTTGATTCATTCTAAATTTTGATATTTTTCGTACAATATTGTGAAATATAAGTTAATTAAAAACCAGTCTCGAAGAAAATTCAAAAATTGATTGAAAAATAAGCCAGTTATAAGCTTCTAAATTTGAAGATATGGATAGAGTTGGGTATATCTCTGTCTCTTTTCCTCTTGTAGAATATAATGTGCAAGTATGACCTCACAACACAGTATTGCCGTCCTTGTCTAAAGGTTAAGTTTAAACTTTTATAACTTGGTCAATTTTTAAGATAATTAAAAAAATGTTTCACTCTTCATCAGCTTGTACCTTGAAATTATGATTAATGAAATAAAAAAAAACTTGTCAAATACCCAATTCTTAGCTATTCTTTATCATTATTTGTCATTCATTAATATATGAATGTCAAAATTAAATCAAAACTTAAACTTTAACTAAGAGCTACATTATATTTATATTGAAATTTACTATATTCTTTTTTTCAAATAAACAATCATCATCATCATCATATATATTAATACGCTAAGGTTAAGATGTTACTCTCCCTTTTTAGAAAAAACCTCACAACTAATCCACATAAATTATATATCATTTTATAGATAATTGCTTGCTCTACCGGCATCCACAACTAAAAAATTTATTATTGCTATTGTTTTTGCAAATTAATTAATTATTAAAATTATATACACAAAACAGCAATGCCGCCATCTAACGGCTCAACGTCAATATGATTGACGGTCGGTAAAATTTTTGTTTAATTTCAAATCCACTCACGTATAAATAAAGTGGCGCTTTAGCGCAATGCTTTTGATACTTGCGCCTCTATATGTCAATTTTAGTAAAATATTTGTTTGATCTGTCATCTGAGCTTCATAATGGAATAAAAACGTAATAAGCAGTGTGCAAAATTAGAAATGAATTGAATACCTGCAATCAATTTTGATTTATTAAATTGACTCTAAACACTCTGTTGTAACTAATATGACAGCTGAGAGTTCATTTTCTCATGAGTAAATATTTATAATCTACCACGCAAATTGATATAATGCGAAGACTTCGCACGGGTCACGCTAGTAAAGAAATAATATTATGTTACACAATGACATACCCAGTATCTATCTGTCCAAAAATAACACGAAACTAATAAAAATTATGTTTTACTTTAGCAATTTAAAGCCAAAAATGTCAAAAATACAATTTCTCAATGTCAGCGATTCTGGTAGCATGAGCCATATGTATGAAACATATAAAAAAATTTACTGCATTCATACGTTTAACATATTCATGGACAAAATCAAGGTTATATCAAAATAATTACGTTATAAAGAAAAAATTTATCTTCAATCTATAAGTTTGACAAAAAACACAACAATATTGATAATATAGAAACTATCGAGATCGCTATAAAAATACATTAATTAGTCTCAAGATTCTCTATCTTATATACTACAGATGCTTGTATGTACAAATACATGTTAATAACCAGGAGTGTGCCACGTCATTGCGATAGTGCCTCATGAGCAACAGTATGATAGTGCAACAGGACATTATTAATTATATGTAAATTAGGCATAGCTGACACAGATATTACATAATATATGCAAAAGCACTTGTATCCCATTTCTAGTCCATCAGATTTTTTTATGTAATGGCAATATACGGCCATTCCTCTACGGTTTTAATAAATAAAATACTGAATATATTTGGCGTTAATTTTGTAGAAATTCATTATACACAAATCTTTGCTAATATCCCACCTGAAGATGTTGTAATACAACGAAACCAAGGTCGTGGTAAAGAAATGAAAGAAAGTAGAAATAATACTACATCACATAGTTTCATTTAATAGTAAATAAAATACTGTAAAAATTGGCTCCATCCTATACAAAATTACATTTTAAGAGATTACGTGCAAAACCACCTCTGTAAAAATCGTAAGTAACAAAAATGCCACTATCGCGACTTGACCAATTGCAGTAAAGCATTCTGTATAAGATTAAATGGCGTCCACTTGTTGCTTTGTGTAATCGCATGGTATTATTTTCCTAATTTTACAATAGAAAACCATAAAAAATGGAAATCACTACTCCAGTCGAAGAAAATATGACATGAACGAGGATTCGCAATGAAAATCAATGGAAGTGCAACATAACTAAGCGTAAAAGGTAAGTTGTACATGTATTAGAAATTGGATGATTTTATGCAATAGGCAGCACGTGGTATATATTCGAACTACGGTTTGAAAATAGTATTAAATTAAATATTATTAAATTCTGTTAAAATAAAACTTTAGAACACAATGCCATTCATTTCTATAACTTGGGAATATATTTGCCATTATGCAATTTTTAAATTTAGGTTCGGGATTTCTTGTTTTTTTTATTCATACTTTCGAACCCTTGTAGGTAATTTTACTGGATTCGGTATTTGCCCCAGTATTCACTAAAAATGATTTAAACTTTATAAGATTTATTAACATTACGGCACAATTTCAGGCACTCCTCCAAAAGGCCTGCAAATATGGCTGATATTACAAGCTGCACACATAAGAAAGGTGAGAATTTTAAATACTCAAGATATCAGAAATTGTCAGATATAAAGCGAACGCCAGCCAACGTCAGATATAAAGCGAACACCAGTACTTCAACATGGGAGACATCTAGAGTGCTTAGGAATAGATGTACACAAAAGTGTAGAAATGCTAAAAAGCATTACATCTCCACTTCCATATGTAAATGCTCTTCTTTAAACATTTGGATGTTCCTTGGGCACTCTGGGAGTTGGTAATTCTCAAACTGTATTGCATTCTTTGCTAAGCGGGGGGGTATTACTTGCCCCAGCTGTTAAGTCGGAAACATTGAAGAGATCCATCCTCTCTCTTCTAACTAAGAGTTAAAATTTAATTTACCTGTGATTCGGAAGTTAAAATCAATCTTCCGGTGATAAAAACCAATTCTGTGGGAAGCAATGACCAAAATATTTAAGCCCTCAAGCTTATCTTAGATATCCCCTAAACCCCTGTTTATGACTGACATATTTAACACATCTCTGACAACGGCCACCTTCCCTTTTGAATAGAAGAAAGCCTATATAAAACCCTTACCAAAACACGGTCACCTGTACATCTTAAAGACTTTCGACTCATTTCCATACTACCACTTCTATCAAAAATCTTTGAGCGCATAGTTCATGCCCAACTTGTTCGATATCTTAACGTTTGCAAACATCTAAACCCACTTCAATCTGGTTTCAAAACTGGCCATAGTACCTCAACAGCGTTAGTGAAAATTACAGATGATATAGGTTTAACCATGAATAACACTTAACCCACAATACTTGTACTTCTTGACTTCAGTAGTGACTTCAGTATATTTTGCTAACTTGTGTGAAATCTTTGAATATGTCTCAATGGTTTAGCTCATATCTATATGTACGTCGGCAATGTGTGGAGTCTTCAGATGCATTCTCTGAATGAACGGAGTTATCAGCTGTTGTGCCCCAAGAAGGGGTTCTTTCTCCACTTCTTTTTTCAATATTCATTGATGGGATTGTTGGGAATATATATAGTAAATAACTGTGCTTTGCCCGATGTCAAAAATTTTAAAAAATTTCTAAAATGCGATCACAACACTGCAAGCCGGATCAAATTTTGAATCTAAACCTGATTCAAGAATGATCAACTTAATCACAAACACAAAATTTCATAAAAATCAGTCCAGCCATTTAGGAGGAGTTCAGTCACATACACCTGGACAGAAGAAATATATTATAAAGATATCATCTTTACGCTACTGATTTACAAATATATACCCATACTGATCTAAACTCCATAGCAACCGTTATCAATACTGTTACTGTTAGTTAATCCAATTAAGTCTCAAGCTCATAATTGGTTGCCAATGAATACTTTCTAAAATTAGGCTGTCAGATCTGCCGTATCTAACATTAAATGATGCACCAATTCCATTTATGTCAACTGTTAAAGACTTGGGTCCGCTGATTGATCAAAATCTTAGCTGACAACCTCAAATAAATGATGTTAGTTATCATATCTTCAACAGAATGCACTCCCTCAAGCATCTTCAAAATTTTCTAAACATTCAAACCAAAACTCATCTCCGTCAAACATTCTTATTTCCACTGCTTGACTACGGAGATGTATGCTATCCAAACCTTGCCGAGTATTTATCGCGTTATAAAAAATTTTGTAGGCATTCTAATTCATGTTTTAGAATTAGAATGCCTACAAAATTTGTATTTCCGTTTTGTATTGGTTGCAAACAATATGATCATGTATCTCAATTCAGAGCGCAACTTAAATGGATGAAAGTCTATAATCGGCGCAATCTTCATATTCTTACACTTCTCTATAATATTATATTTTGAATAATGCTACTTATCCAACTTATCTTAGAAGCAGATTTAGTTACTTGTCTGCACATGATATAAGGTTACGCCCTAAAAACCAGCTAGGTCTCCTTTTTCCCAAACATACAACCACCTTATATGACAAGTCCTTCCCTGTCCAAGCTATAAGACTTTGGAATCAACTAGATCCGGATACCAGGAACTCGCCCTCCTTAAATGTATTCAACGATCGTCTGAAAAAGTCCTTCCTCTCATAATCCATCAATCCTACCGTTCCTATTCCATTTTGTTCCCAACCATGTCAAGATTTATAATTAATCATTTTTGTTTTATATTATTCATATGTAGCTTAGTTTTAAACCAGTTTAAACAACTGCCAAAAAACCAACTTTAAATAAATAAATAAAATGTCATCAGTCATTTAACACAAAACCAAATAAAAATTCTAAGACGATTTTATATTAAAATTTATGAAAATCCATGCACCGAAACATCGAAGACATAAATTGGGAAATCGAACGGAATCGACCACGTACACGAAGTATTATGTCCGTACATATATCAAACCATATAAATCAACAAGAGTTTCTCAATGAGCCTTTTCAAAAATCCTTGGCATTGGTGTAGGCATAGGCCTCGTAATATATCCAAAATTCTTACTACACTGCAAAATATGTTCATTGTCCTTAAGATGTAATAAGTCGCACTATTACAGGTCTGATTTAAATATTTGTAAAGTGTAAGAAGACGAAAGTCTCAAAGTACGCCATTGTTTTTTAGGAAGATTTTTAACACAAACTATAATATTGGTCTCAAAACTCCAAGAGTAGATGTTTGTTCTAAATGTACAGAGCTCTCAGATACAATAAGAAAATCACAAGATGAAGGAAAAGTTGCATTGATAAGCTCATTACGGATACACAAACTAAAAGCATTTTTGCGGGAATATGATGGAGGATTCAATATCATTTGACTGCCAAAAAAACCAACTCTTACCAAAAATTGCTGACCAAGCTGCGTATTATTCCAGACAGCTGTATATATATAATATTGCCATTGTAATTGGAACAAGTACAATCAAATTTCCGAAAGAAAATGACCGCATATATACGTGGACAAACATATATACGTGAACAAAGTGACCGCATATATACGTGAACAAATTGCATGCCAAGGAATGCAAGACGGTTGAACTCATATTCCCTTGTACAAGAACATTCTTTTATGCCGGCTGATCGTATCTTCAGACAAAAGGAAGGAAGTGATTATTGATCTATCCAAATATATAATAGTTACGGTATTGTTCGCAAATTGGGTGAGGATTGTGTGGTGAAAGATTGGAAGGCCTCCACAAGTGAAACACCCAAACCCCCAGGCCAATATCACTTCAAATTTAGTGAGTCCAAGAGGTACTATGTGACTAGAGTCAAGAAAAAGCCGGGGCAATTCCTTCTCAGAGGAGAAATTAAATATAGATGTAACTTAGGAGTCGCTAAAAGCGTAATTAAACGAGGTGTATCCTCAACCTCTGAGTTTGGTATCAGAGACATACCACCATTTCTAAATAGGGTATCTACTTTGAAACTTACTGATGTCGAACAAACTATAGTGGAAACATTTCAGTGATAATTAAAAATCAAAATTAGGATTTGATCAACTTCAAAAATATTTTGGAAAACATAAATGTGGGTGAACCTGATAATGAAAATCCCTATGAATTCTTGGAAGAAGTTGAAATTCCTGTATAATTTTGATTTTTGATTTAATACGTCCATAATTAAAAATTTGCACCATTTATGGTTTTTTTTTTTAAATTCAGTAACCAAAAAAATCAGTAACATTGTACAAATTAAGTAACGAAAAAATTTAGTCCCTCAGCGCAGTAACCAAAACAAACTCGACCTTAATTTGCATCATAAAAGTCAATATTAAGAGGAATTGCAATATAAAGCTAAATGGATAACTCTATTGCATAAAACAAATCACGCGACCGATAGAATAGCGAAACCGCTTCTATCCTATAGTGGCAACTGCAAAACAGCCTCTATCAACTAATTAGATGCAGAATGACCTCTACCCAATTTCAATGTTTTTTTTATAGTATTAATAATGGTTGTAAAGCTAATTAAACTTACAAATCGAAAAAAGTATTAATTCGTCATAACACGTAATTTAATTGAAGGATGCAGCTTAAGTTACGTACAATAAAATTATTTTTGGCGGATTCTGAAAAATCTAAGAAATTGGATGGAAACACTTCTAAACCCATCATATGCAGAATATAAAAAGTGGATAACATTAAAAGAAAGGTCAACGTCAAAGTGAGGAAAAATAATAAACAACTTACTTGTCTGAACCATATTCGTTGGTATCGCTCGTGGCTGGATTATCGATGGGCATAAATTTATTCTTCTTCATTTGAGAGGAGTTTGTTCTCGATGTGTTTGTCAACAGACGCTTCAGTGGACTCTTTGTTTCCTCGTCTTTGAAAGTCGTATCGCTTGTGGCTTCGTCATGTGACCACCCATGGGCACTGCTGTCGTCATTTATTGGAGGATATGACGGCAAGGATTCGTTATCAACTGCAGGAGTTGGTGTCGGACTTTGCTATAATTTGCGAATGAATCAGGTTAATAACAAAATTATAAAGCAGTCTTTAAACATAAATGAAAGAAAAGTATACATTATGAAAGAAAATTGTACATTATGAAAGAAAAGTATACATAAAAGAAAGAAAATAATTTTTATGCAGCTTAAAATTATATAGATTTGTAATGTATAAGGATTTTCATACTAGCTTAAATACTGATAAACTATATATAATCCTGTGTGTTTGCAATTTTGTGACTTATCACTCAAAATGATGTGTATTATATGTACCCAGCTGTAACTCAACTCAAAGAAAAACACTTGGACTTACAATTCTTAAATTTTCATAGTATGAAACTCGTTACGTATCACCTGTTATATCATATTTATATTCCAATATAATATTACATAGATTTTATATGTAACGACCGTATTGACTTCACCATAATTACCAATATTAAAATAAAAATTATATTTTTCTGTATAGTTCTAACACAAATTATTAGATTGTGATAACCTTTTTCAGCAAGTCTATAACAACGTAATTTGAAATTCTATTAACGTGAAGATTAGCACCATTATAATCACAATTATAATATACTAAAACTACATATATAAAAATAAAAACAAAATTGAGAAAAGAAAATAACTCAGCAAAAAGTTGTATTTAAATAATCTTATGAAAATTAAAATATTTTTCAATTAATGTATTTAACAGGCTCTACAGGCTCTCAACCTAGGCACTGGTAATGCTAGGCGCACCACCTGATGCTTCAACTGCATATACAGCAATCATGAATTTATCACAAAAATAATTGATTTATAGACAATGACTTTCACTAATCTATCCGGTTCTTCTCTAATGTGTTCATTATTATTGAATCCCTTGACGTAATCTTGGAAAAAAAAACCAATCACGGGTCTGTTGACTAATAATTATCTCGCTTATCTTTGCGAACTTGTCCCATCAAAATTATTAGACCCAAAAATTTCTTCATTTCTGCGATTGTAATATCTCTCCATTTGATAGTTTTGCGGAATGTTTGGAATCGTTCCAATATTTTTATAGCAATATCTGGTTGATTCATCAACTAAATGTTGAAAGAAATCATCTTTTATAAATATTCAACTGCATCAATCAGACATTCTGGAGCAGTATTTGAAGTAACTCCAGGACGACCCCTAAAATCCATAAGAACTGGAGGTTCGTCAATCGAGGACCATTCTTCTTCACTTTGATCAGAACTTAAAGATATAGTTCTGCGAGTAAAATTTGTAGGTAGGGGAATATCTTCACTGTCACTTTCCAATTCTGAATGATCTTTGATATCACTATCACACGAAAAATCCGATAAACGATCAATGGCGCATGTATTTTGAAATATTGTCACTTTGACCAAAATTACAAAGGTTTTGTGAAGTGTGCACCCTTTCCGATTTTTAGAATAGCACTGAATGCGTGACAAAGCAGAGAATTGTGTAAAGGAATGGCTCTACGCAATTGAATAGATTACCGCTGTTATACTTCCGGGTATAACGGTAATCTACATACATAATTCACCATTTGATGTGTTTGAAATCCAAATTTTATCCTTTAGAATTCGTAGATTTGCATGTTAGCATCTCTTTAGAGCAATAAAAAAGTATAAAAAGAAACGTATTTATACATTGCCTGCATTCTACCACTAGTCTATAAAACAAGTATTAATACGTGTCCCGCAGTCTACTACCAGTCAGCATAAAACGTATAAATACATTTCCCACATACAATGTGTTAAGTGGCTCAAGGAAATGGTATTCCAGATTTCCAGACATTCATTTCTAAATTAATCAATCAAACTAGTATTACATTGTAAACACAACAAAACTCATACCAAATACCTTGAATAGTATTCCAAAAACTTATAAGTATGTGCACTAACAAGGACCATGGATTTTCTTAATTTTCTTTAAATAATTTAATTAGGTTCAATAATTATCTGTAATTCATTCTCGTAAGAAAAATTAATTTATCATAACGTGCTATTAATGTGGTCCTTTTAACATGTTTATTATTTGGATAACCTTTGCTCCTAGATCGAGAGATGTCACCAAAGGACACTCACTATCAGGAGGTTCAGTGATAGCACACAAAACACTTGCTATTCACATCGAGAGGCAAAAATTTTAGTCTTTATATTTAAAATGTCAATTAGAATTACTGAGTTTACAGTCAATGTAATTCTATTTTTTTGAATTATAAATGAACTATTATATAAATAATTATATATAAAATTTTATAAAACAGCATGAAATGTATTTTTTCTACGTTAAAATGGAAATTTCCAGTTGATTTTATAAGTAATTAAATTTCAATTTATTTTATTAATCATTTGTCTTTGGGATGTACCAATAGCGGACATATTGATTGTGTATCCTGCTGATTTAAGTTGAATTATTAAAGCAAATCATACAACTCAGATCTGTCTGTTGAAGCAAATCATACAACTCGGATCTGTCTGTTGAATATTATATAAAATATAAACCCTACTGATTTATGTTGGGTTATCAAAGCAAGTCATACAATTTGGACCTTGTTCTTTGAACAATATATTGGTATATTAATTGGAAATCCACCTGGTTTAAGTTGGATGTAATAAGCAAGTCGTACAATTAGAAACTTGGCTGTATTGAATAACATGTTGAAAGTTGAACATCATTGGATCTCATTGTCAAAGAGAAACAAATTATTGGGTGAACTGGATCACCTCTCCAATCCGAAAGCACTCGATTTGGAGCTTTTCTAGAAAACATTGGAAGTCTCAAGAACTACCAGGCGTCGGAGATTTTCAAGGTCAGTAGATGTTAATAGATTTTCAAGGTCAGTAGATGTTTATTAACTTAATAGCCATATATTTTTCTCCTTCGAACCCAGATTGATTTCGGTCCATTTATGATTGGTATTTAAAGTCACTTCTTAAAGATACATTCTAATGTAATTTATGAAATTTTTGTCATGTATTTGACTCGAACCGAATATTATTTATTTAATTTTTGGAGCTGGATAAATATTGTATAGTAAAGTTGAATAACATTATTTAGGGTAAATCACCCCCGTTGGCGCATGACTATTTACAAGCCTTGCCATAATTTTTTGGTTTTTCAGGTAAGATCTTTTCGATCTACGATATCATTATCAATATTTTGGTTCAGTTGGTTAGGTGTTGATATCGTATAACTGATATTCATAATTCTCTTTAATTAAATAATACTCTATAATATATAAATAATACTCTTTAATTTGGAATAGCTTAGTAAAAAAATGTTAAGATAAATGTGCATCGGGGACGCTTTATTTAAATAACATATTT
Organism: Druceiella hillmani; assembly: GCA_039881145.1. Classification (NCBI taxonomy): domain Eukaryota; kingdom Metazoa; phylum Arthropoda; class Insecta; order Lepidoptera; family Hepialidae; genus Druceiella; species Druceiella hillmani. The sequence goes on along the minus strand of JAYKKI010000011.1, from coordinate 10,629,856 downwards.
TGATTTAGAAAGTTATGTGAATAACATGGAAAATCTTGACTCCTTTATGGAGAGATTCTTGGCATCAGTTTCAGCACTTAAACAGCTAAGTTCGTTAATTTGACAGATTTTATTCTTTACATTGTGCTATAAGAAAGATTGACTCACAAAGAGTGCAGGTCTATCAGTACTTAATGATGATATTCCCACCTGTAGCAATTTGATATCATTTGTAAAAGATTAGGTTAAATTTTAGAATGTTCAAAGCAATTAAATTAATTTCTTCATTGAACTGAAATGGCGATAAATTCTCACGCTTAAATACCACCATGCGGACATGCCCACCACTCGGACATCGCTTACAGAAATGTGCAAATCTTTCATTACTAATATTCAGAATAGGAATAATTCAAACTTATTACTGTTACGTGAAGGCTTGTTTATTCTGTAGTGTACCTTATCACTTTTACTGTTTGTTCTCAGTTTAAAAATTTTAATTCGCCACACTCCCGATTTTAATTTATAAAATAAAAAAATCTTTCTTTGAATTGCTTATGTTAATCACAGATCAGTAAACAATGTAGATTTTTGTTAGGTTAAGTTAGGTTGTCTTTGTGTGGAAAATGTCATCACAAATTGTTACATTTTGGTGAAGAAGGAAACAAGATTAATTCTAGTGCACATATACATAGTTTGGAAATAAATTCGAATAAAGAGTTGTCATCGTGAATTGCTTCTCATATCAAAAGAATAAATTTAACATAGATGCTTTTGTTGTCAAATTGTATGGCTGAACAGGTACCTTCTCACATACATGGTGTCCGAGAATAAGTGTCCGACAAAGAAACACGTTATTATCCTTGACTGAAAAATAGTTGACTGTCATTTAAATAAAATTTAAAAGATGACTTGTTTCAGAAAATTGAAAATAATATTCATAATTATTTTTCATCTTTTTCGTACACACGATACTTTCGCACATTGGTCAGCGCTGCTTGGGGAAATAACCCGCAAACAGCTACGAAGACAACACCACTGCGGGTAAACACCGCGCTCTGGACAAGTATTGGATGTATTAAAAAGAGTTATGTGTAACATTTTTTTATTGCACACAATTAGAAAAACTTGTTTTACATTTTATTTCAACGACAAACCTTTATAGCCAACGAATAGCTTCTTTCTTTGTCTGACACAAGTAAGTGTGACATGGATTATTTAAAGAATATACTAACAGACTTGATATGTAATACACCTGGAGATGTGGACATCATATTAGGCGCAGAACTCTTCCATATATTTATTTGGAAAATAAAACAGAATCAAGCACAACTGCCCAGCCAGCTTTATCGACCGCCTTTGAATTCGTTTTAATGGGGGACTGCCCTAATAGAACATGTCAAACAGCTACTTCATTTACTACAATAATTAAGTGCAAAAATTTAGGCAGTTAAAAGAAATAACCAACTTACATTCTTTAAGTCCACAAAAGACGGAACATGAAAATTTCAATAAAGTTTTAAAGGGATATTTTGAAGAGGGTTATCTGTGATAAGTTGAAGATTCCAATGTATTTAATGATGGATATACCATTCCTCATCATCTGTCACACGTTCCCATAAACCTTTATCACGGATTGTACTCGACGCAAGTGAAAAAACACATACAGAATTATCTCTAAATTATATCCTACATACAGGTGCTAATTAACAGGCAGTCTTTTTTTACCGCTGCCATTAAACTTCTTTTTGACATTTCTGACTATTGAGCGTTAAACTGACTAGTACAAAGAGTCATATGTTCTTATGTACACGCATTAGAAGTTATACATCTTTGGCATAATACAAGAACAATGGAAAGCCAACAGAAAAATAAAATGGTGGACCACTCATCTGTGAAATTAAATTTAAAATTTTTAAATTAAATTTAATTATTTTAATAAATGTTTTTTTTATTATATGGACCACTATTAAATATCAATTATTCAAAAAGAGAATAACAAAGTTGAATAACAAAGAATAATAGAATAACAAAGAGAATAACACAGGTGTTTGACTTATAATGGAAAACCAGCAGAAAAATAAAATGATGGACGTCAATGACATATCGCCGTGTTAACCGCAAGGATTGAGCTGATAAATAAATAAAGCTTAATAAATGAAGCTGATAATAAATGAATTTATAATGCAAATAAATACATACTGAATTCGAAAAGGTCTGGCAGAGAATTGACTTACAATAGAAAGTCAGCAGAATAATAAACTATAACATATCCTTATTACATTCACCTTATTAACGAAATACACACTTTTTCTCTTGTCAACTCATAATCGCCTGATAGCTGCGATACTTCAAACAAATGTGGTCACAATATAATTTCTGACTATCAATCGTTTGACAACACTATTATCAAACACTTTCATACTGTATACGCTTAGTACTTCGGACAAGTAAAAAAATTAAAAAATAAATGTTTAGTGAGCAACTTCATGGTGTCATTTTTGTATTGCATCATTGCCAACTTCATCCTGTATTTTTAAAATTTCACTCTCATAATAAAGAAGTATAACTTCAATAAAATTAAAAAACTATGAAGATTTATTTATAATGGGAATACTAATCTGATTATTTCGCTATTTAGCGCTGACAATTATAACATGCATCGTTAGAGAGAATCTGTAAACAAAAGTGAATAAAATAAAAACACTTTTTTGCAAAAATTATAATTAGTGATGTTTTTCCTACCAAAAGTAGAAGGCAGCTGGATATAATACGAGGTATAAGATATCCTCCTTTAGCAAAAGACTGGTCAATTTATTGTACTTGACATGTTTAACATATCCATGTCTCTGCTACTCGTGCTACTCAGCTTCTTTGGGTTGACTTTGACATTGGCGAGATTCAGTTTCTCAATCTTAGTTGAGTGTTTTTAATTCAACAATTTTATGTCGAGTAGTATTTATGTCATGTTGTACATTAATATAAATTTCTTATTCTTTTGATTTACTTAAAGATTTCTCTGAAATTTTTTAATAATTAAATCACATAATACACAAAATGCTCAGTCGGCCTATCATTATTATTTCTAAGTTCTAAAAATCTGCTAGAGCTGCAAGTAACTTTTTAACAACATACTGATTCTATTTAATATTCTCAGATACGTTTTGATCCATTGACATCATTATTAACTACCAGCATTACCTTACTTTGATAAGCCAAAGTTATGTTTACATTTTTTCTCGCTAAAGTTAACAAATGTTGCGTAAAACTATACTTTGAATCGTATGCCAATTAAGAATAAAGATTATGTATATCATCTCTTTATAACACTTGTCTCTTTAGATAGATTTAGGGCAAGATGAAAACTACCTGGAATCGTTAAAAAAACACACATATTTTAGTTAAAATTTATTTTGTCACCTTCAAAGTAATCCCCATTGTTTGCAATAACAATTGAGGTAATACCGTACCCACTCTTCCATACACTTCTAATAGGCTGAAAGTGGTATGACCTTTAATTCCCGCTCCAAATTCCATTTGATCTCTTTAATTGAGTCTTCAATCAATCGATCGATCTCTTCAATAGACTGATTCACTCAATTCAATCATTCATTTGATTCATCCGATTTAATCAATGATTTTACATGATTTTTGGTGGAAAGGTCTCCATGGATTACTTAGTCTCCTTCTCAGTGGCCAATACAGTCATTTTCACCCACTACCGTTAACTGTTATAGAGTTACCCGAACATAAGGCTAATGTATTAGTAGCTACTGTTCAATACGAACAACCTATCTTCTGTGAACTGGCAAAGCGTATTTCTATTTATAATAAGCTTTTGCGTGTGATTGTGCACATTTTACAATTTATAAAAAAAGGTCCCACATATTTCAGGCATTGTTAATAACTTTATGACAGCTGAAAAGTTTGTACTTCGCTCAGTTCAGAGGATTCATTTTGTGGATAATATAGATGCCTTAAGGAAAAAAAACTTCCCTCAAAAAAGCTATACAAATTATTCATTTGCACTGATCAAGACAATATTTTAGGGATTGGAGGAAGACTTTTCCAATCTGACTTACAATTTGAAGTCTTCAGTCTTTTTCCCTAAACAGGATCATGTAGTGGATCTCATTATAGCTCATTACCAGACAATAAATTGTCACACAGGATCAGGACTTCTCATTTCCTTTTACGGCAACGATACAGGATATTAGATGCCAGGACTGTTATCAGAATAAAAATAAGAAAACACTATACATGTTTTCGTATCAATCCTTCTCTTCTGCTCTGAAAGTGGCAGATCTTCGTGCTTATTGTATCACTGAAGCAAAGGCGTTTATACATACAGGTGTAGATTATGCTGGACCACTCCGAATTACACTTGCTCGTTGAAGAGGTGTCCAGCTGGAAGTCCAGGGAATCCAGCTGGTTTAAGTTGGGTGTAATAAGCAAGTCACACAATTAGAAACTTGCCTGTATTGAATAATATATTGAAAGTTTAACAATATCACTAGATCTCATTATCGAAGAGCAACAAATTTTTCGATAAACTGGGGCACCTCTCTGATCCAAAAGCACTCAATTTGGAGCTTCTCTTGGAGACGTTGGAGAACTCAAGAACTGGCGATTTTCACGGTCAATAGATGTTAATAGGTATCATAAATGTGGCGTTGTTACAATTGTATTATGAGAATGAATTAATAAAGTGAAAAATGTAATTTAATATAACTTAAAAGCCATAATTATTGCTCCTTTGAACAGAACTGATTTTGATTTATTTATAATTGGTATTTAAAGGAACTTAGATCAATTCTAATATAATTAATATTCATCATATATTTGGCTCAATCGGGATTTTATTTGTTAAATTTTTGGAGTTGGATAAATATTGTCTAGCTACATTAAATTTTCTTTTTTATGATAAATAACCCCCATTAATTGCATTGTGTTTACAAACACTTCCAAACTAGCATAAACTAAACATAAAACCTGTCCATCTAATCTAAGGAAGATGACCCATAACCTGACTGAAATCACACAACAAATTACTGAATAAATGAGATCTTGGTGTATATTTTATACTTTCTATATTTTGTTTATTTTAGTGACTAGCAAAAGGACGAAGTCATTCTTATCAAAGTAATAATGATCGAGGGGTAATGAGTCTATGTTTTAAATGCATATTATATGTCTAATTTTTTGAGATTAAGAATTTGGGTCAACTCATAAGAGATTAGAAATTTTTTCATGTTTTAAAAACAAAAATGGAAAAACAATTTCAAATACACCACTGCCTTAGACTTGGACTGGGACAGTCATTTTTCTGCATAATTCAAGATTGCAAAAAACAGTATTTAAATATCTATAATTATATATGTCTATAATTATTTATACCCGAAGTAAATTTATCGTTACTAATATTTTAACTTCCATAAATTACAAATTAAATTGCTACATTTGTAATTTTATAACATGATCAGCGCTTTTATTTAATTTTTTTATTGACGTTATAATTCCCAAATAAATACTATTCTTCAATATTTAGTTTTATATTTTCTTGGCTTACGCTCTTGTTTTCCTGTTATAGAATTTAAAATATATATATAAAGATTATTTTTCTGAAGAATTTTTTTAAAAACAAACGTGAAAGTCATTAAAAGTTCAAGAAAAATTATCTATATATTTTTATATATTGACACTGCATTGCTGATGCAATTTAATCAATATATAAACAATTTTCCACGATAATACAATTTCTTGAAATGCTTAACAATGTCTCTACCATTAACGTCCTTAGCATCACAGCGTTATCATTTATGTTTACATTTATGTTATCTAGAAAATTAAGCCAACAGTTAAAAATGATTTCAGTTATTTAACCGTTTGAGTGCCAACGAGCGCCATCGCACTCGTGTGCGTACTAACTAAATTTGCCACGAACGCGATGGCACTCGTGAAATCAGTTGCCGTTTAGCGCACGGTACGGGAGGTCGCTCGCACGCATCGCTAATTTTTTATCTTTCTACGTGTTACATAAAGTTCAAATTATAATATTATTAGTAATTACAATATAAAAAGGATCCAGGAAAAGAAAATGTTTAACCCATAATGTCGGAATATGAAAATAATTAGAGTGAAAATGACCTTTTTTTAAGTTGTGAAGAAAGTGATAGTGGGAGTGACATTGTGGTGCACTGACAATTTGGTGTAATGCAAATTTTGAATGATAGTGATAATAGTGATGATAACAAATATATTGCTGATATGGAGGATGTACCGAACTGCGAAAATACAATGTGACCTTGATTTCAGCTTTTGTTATAATTTTTGTTCACAATATATATTTCCATAATTTCCTTTGTATTTTATTATCCTCGTATGTTAACGTTCGTACGTTTTTATTAAGAAAACACCGAAAAAATTATTAAAATTGGATAATTTTTGAAAGAGATACAGTTTTTTTTCCAGACAAGGGTAAATGACATTAAAAACAAAAGATTTCTTTGGCATTTTTAAGTATATATGAGTAAAAAACCATGGCACTAAAACAGTTAAAATATAACATTTCACAGATAAACTCATACAAAAAGAAGCAAATACACAGACACATTATAATGCAAAAAATATTCATATAAATAATATTATATTGATGATGTTGATTATTTAAGATGATCATAATCAATTGATAACTTGCCTCTCTACCAACAGTCAGTCCCTTCACTTGGAGGAGTTCAGCAGTGTGTAAGAAACTGGTAAGATCCTGCTGTCGCACGTTCACCTCACCTTTGTACATGAATTGCAATATGTGACGTAACTCTGCATGTGGCACATCTTTTAATATCACTATTGGATGTTTACATGGGTTCATCTGGCGAAATACAGATTTAACATATTATGCATCAAAACTGAAAAAAGCACACACATTTGTATCGATACAATCTTTTATTACATAAGCAAAATCTTATGAATTAAAAATAATACGAAGAAAACTACTATACAAATCGCCGAGAAGCACTAAATGTAACTTTGCCCTTATATCACTATTGGCGCTTTGCGTTAATAAACAAAAATATTTTTCGCATTTTTCCTTATTTTGAAATCTGTTTGTGTTTTATAGGTAAAAAGCCACTAACATTTTTTTATGAAATAAGTAAAATTTTAAAAGCGCAACGGTTAAGTATATATACTTTCGCCAATTTGTTCCCACATTTTTTTTAATTAGATGTATAGCAATATTAGCATGACATTATATATTATATATATATATATATATCTATATATATATATATATATATATATATATATATGTATATATATATATATATATAATATATATATAGATATATGTGTGTGAAAAAAATATATACTATATAGAACTACAATTATCAGTTGCTTGCAATAACTTTATGGTATTGTATGACATAAAAATCAATAAAACAGTATTACTTATGAAAAATTAACATGGAGTAGTTATTAAAAAAATTAGGACACATGCTGCCATTACTCGTCATACTACAGATGCATTATCCTAAAATAAAAAATCCAATCATTTCTATAAGATATGGACATTCGCATATAATTCGACAATACGCAGCTGGTCACATAGCTACCACATGTTACACAAAAAATTTGTTCATCTAAATATTTATTTAAAACATAATCTTCTTATATGAAAGCTCCATATAATTATAAATGTAAGTAATGCATTGCCTCAATGACTGTAAATTTAACCGAAAGTTGCATTTAAAGTGTAACAACAATTTACTGTTAGTTGTACATATTTAGTGTGCACTTTAAAAGTTAAGAAATAAATTTTCAAACAACATTCTGTCCCTCGTAGAATCTTAATTTACACCATGCATATTTAGAAATATATTCAGCCGACATAATAGATTTTGTCAGTATTTTATAATACATCTTTTGCAGCACAATATATAATTTAAACAAATCAAGTTACACAATGTTAAAAAATATTAAAGTAAAACCTTCCAATGTCAAACCTTATTTGACGCTTCGTAAAATCTTATTGTCTTTGATCTGTTTAATACCTTAACATAAATTCAAACCTATTAATTTCTGTTTCACAGTAAATAACCGAAATAAAAAGTAAATAACCCAATAAATTGAAAAAATGTTCTTATTATATACCTAAATATTTAACTTTACACTTTGCCACTAAATTAGATTACAACGAAAGTTAACACTCTTACCAAAAACCAAAGTTAACACTCTTACCTTTCGTATACAACAACCATTGTGTGGTTTCACAACAGTATTTTTGGAAAATGGAAAATAATGCTACAACCATTATAGTAAATGGGAAAGTCATTATAGTAAATGTTCTATATCTACGTGATATAAAAAAATTAGAAATATAAATAGCAAAAGAGTCACAACCAATCTTGGACTGGAAGAAATTACTCCTATATATAAAAAATCATCCATACTTGTATGGAATTTTCTGTGAGCAATAAAATTTTAAAATGACTAAGTAAATAAAACAAAGCCATACTGACTGTTATTTTGTTAATGTCATAAAAAAATGAGGAGATGAAAAAGAAAAACAAAAAACAAAATCGCAAAATACAATATTTCATATTCAACTCGCAAAACAAATGCATACAAAACTTTCTGAAAGCATTTATCAAAATATAGAATAGACTAAAATAAATATGTGCGCATTAATGAGACTATATTTATCAGCAAACACTGAATAAAGTTAACATTTCCCTGCTTAGAGTTTCCGCTTAACGCTCATTAACAAATTAGTTTAAAACTTTTATATTAGAAACACATTGCATTTTTTGTAAATTTCTTCATAACACATTTTATTTCTAACATTAATTTTTGTAAAAAACGAAACAAAGTTTAAAATTTTCCAACTTTACTGATGAAAGTGGTCTAATTCCTTTAATCATATTTAATTAAGATTGTTACTGAATTTAATTTTTATTAAGTTTCATTTTCGCATACTTATCTTAGATAAGAACTACAGAAATCGAATATAATTAAAAATGCTCAAAAAATATGTTACTTTAGTTTTCTCGATAGTTTCGAAAAGCTACCAATAGTCATAATAGCATAAATTTTTCATTCAAATTCGATTATAGAAGAAGCATTGAAACAATATTCGTTATTAAACCAGAAAAAAGAACCCATAAATGGACCCATTATAAGAATTCATTCTGAATAGTAAAGCTAGATATATCGTTATCAAATATTGAACTTGGGATTTGCATAAATGATTAATTCTATATTTAAAAACATTACAAATATAAAGAATCAGTGTATTAACATAATTTTGCTAGTACTTTTCCAGTTTCACAAATAAAAGTTTTTGTATTTAATTCCAAAAACTTATACAAAAACATATTACTGCTGTAGAAAAAATTATCTAGATATGTCAATAATCATCTTTTCTTGTCAGTTATTGTCAAATGACAAGACACGAAAACACAACAATCCACATATTTTTATAACCTACCTTAAATAACTGTTTAAAATACGGACTACACACAGATAAAATGATTTTGTGTGCTTGGACATATTGCCCTCCAGCAGCCAATGTAACGTCAACGAGGTCTTCACCTTCCAGAAGAGCGTGAAACCCTGATGATAAGTTAGCATGGAAATCATTCCATCGTAGCGAAAATTGTTCCGCCATGGTAGTCTAAAAACCCAAGAAAACATAAGAATATTGGTCATCATGTTTACATGATATCATTAAACAAAGAAAATTAAACTTCAAATACATGTATCGGAGAGTCACATGAAAAAAATATTTTGATGAAAGAATGCATTTTACAGACGCCACCAATATTCTTACAACAATTTTCAGAACAAAACAAAAAAAAAGTAAAAATATTATTATTTTGGTAAAGTAGATTAACTTACCAACAACGTCCAAACATATAAAATTATATATAAGAATAAAAATAACATAAAATTATTTAGAATTTAAGTTAAAAATACGCCTGAGACTGAAATTTTCATGGCAAAACGTCAACTTGTATTAGCCCATTTATGGTCAAAATCACAAACATACGTCATAGACAAAATACATTTTGTGTAATTTGTTTCACAACGTAGCAAGCAAGAACCAGTTTTATTATAAGGCTTAAGTATATGTTTACTTTTCAGTATAATCAGCCACAAAAATAATATAAGGGTTATATTTCCGAGAAGTGCCAGTGATAAAGTTTTAATTTTTACTGAAATTTTTTATAAATATATTTGTTTTATGAAATATTCAATACCATAACAAATAAAGTACACATCGTTAAAAATTACATATATCTTTGAAGTTACAATTTGTGAAAAAAAACACGTTACTTGTAACATATATACATGTGTGTGCGTGTGTGTGTATGTATGATGTATGTATGTATATTTATGTATAGATTTGAAATTAATCAAATTTTTCAAATATTTTTAATTAGTTAATAATCAATTTGCCTTGGTATTTTTAAAAACTGTTCTCAAATTGTTTGTTAACATAATTAAAAATTTACATATTAAATTACTTTACAAAAACAAACGGTGAAAATGCATTAGTGGCTTAATATAAATATTACCAATTAAATGTAGGAATGACCTAACAACAGCGTTATAGTTTTTATATTTCCAATGAACTATAATGCCTAAAATTGTATTATATGTTAATAATAAAATACTAACATATGTAAAAGTTTGTTTAAAATCTTGTGCATCTATTTACCCGTATTTAGTTAAAGCCAGCTTGGTTTAATCTATGGTTATCTTATCATGTAACGAAACATTAGAACCTTGTTGTCAATTAATGTCACTCAATAGTGCGAACGCCGAACACATTATTGTACTGTGTAGTATTATGCACTGTTTTTTTAGGCTGAATTATCATTACTAACTAAAGTATGCGGACGGGCCTATTGAATAAATAGTTTATTATTTAAATTATATTTATTATTTAATATTAAATTAAGTGATATAAAGTTATGTGTAAAATAATAATATATGTTTTAGTGTTTTGTGTATAATTATTTGTTTTTCAAATCAATAATTTATATGAATTCAAACATTGGAAATGTCTACGCATGCCAATCAAGATGACACTTCAAACGACAAAACCTTGATTTTCAAAAAAGTATCCAGTGCTATTTTTTACGGCATCGCTTCTTTTATGATAACCGTCGTCAATAAGACGGTGCTCACAACCTATGGCTTTCCTTCCTATCAAGTATTGGGTTTAGGCCAGATGTTTGCTACGATTGTTGTTTTGGCATTTGCTCGTCAAGCGAAACTAGTCCAGTTTCCTTCATTTGACGAGAATATTGTTACTAAAATATGGCCATTACCGCTCATTTACCTCGGAAACATGGCAACAGGCCTAGGAGGCACAAAGGAGCTGAGTTTGCCCATGTTCACTGCTCTGAGACGATTCAGTATATTGATGACCATGATCGCCGAACGCATCGTTTTGGATGTGAAAGCTACAATTGCAGTCCAAATAAGTGTTTTCTCAATGGTAAGCGGAGCATTATTAGCATCTTTTGATGATATGTCGTTTACGTTATCAGGATATACACTGGTATTACTAAACGACGTATTTACTGCTGCAAATGGTGTGTACATGAAGAAGAAATTGGATTCAAAAGAATTGGGTAAATATGGACTCATGTATTACAATGCCTTCTTTATGATTGTGCCAGCTAGTATAATTGCATGGCAAACTGGTGACCTTTACAAATCAATGCAGTTTGAAGGTTGGAGTAATATGCTATTCATATGTCAGTTTATTGCGTCCTGTGTTATGGGTTTTATTTTGTCTTACAGTGTCATGATTTGTACACAATTTAATAGTGCTTTAACTACCACCATAATAGGGTGTTTGAAAAATATTTGTGTGACATATTTAGGCATGGTAATAGGTGGCGATTATATATTTTCTTGGGTTAATTTTATAGGATTGAACATAAGTGTCCTTGGCAGTTTGTTTTATACTTACGTTACATTTAGGAGACAAAGTCATAGTGCGCTCGCTCGTAGTGACATAAAGTATGAAAAGCTTAATACAAAAATTGACGTTGTATAAATGTTTAAAATAAAATTGCCTATTAATGATCATGTTAATTCTATTATTATTGTAACAGTCTATTGAATTTATGAATGTCAAGAATGATTGATAGGTACTGAATATTGCATTGTATAAGCATTAAAAAAGTTACTTGAAAGAATGTATGTGAAAATGCTTAGATAGCTAAAATTATATAGAATATAGGAATGAATATGTATTTTTACCTCTAATGTATACAAAATAAATATTGATTCCTTATAGCGGTATGTTTATAATTTGACCATATTGCAATACTTCTTTATATAAGAGTAAATTCTATTATAAGAACAAAATCAAGCAATGCCTGTACTTTAAATAAAAATTGTCAATATAAGTGCAGTTTGTAACTTTGAGAATGTGCTTGCTGTTAAAATTAAATTTCTTGATTTATTTGAAGTGATTGGCCAACAGTAGGTATAGCGTACTTGTGTATCGAAAAATTAAAAAGTAAGGAAAAAACTTTTCATTGTGTTAATAATATAGTCAAATGCTACGTAGTACAATAAATGCCTTCTTTAGAAATTAAAGTATAATGCGAAGCAGAAGATCACATTTTTATCGTTGCCATAGGCCCTTCTATGAAATCACCCAATTTTAGCTTTTTATATATGTAGATATTGCTTTTAATAGCATAAGCCATATCTTAATTATGATGGTTTTATCTGACCTTTTGTTAAATTAGACACCATTTCAGTTTGTTGAATATATTTTTTGAAAATTAAATTGAAATGTATTTAACATAATTGTTAATAAGCTCGTTCCTAAATTACAATTTTATGATTTTCATGTTATATGACGTGTAGTATGTTAGATATAAGTTAGAGTGAAAACTGTACATGTGTTTTATTAGTGTTGATACGACAAAAATGAAGATTGTTAACATTCATTAACTTTTCAACAGAGTTGTGAATTATTAACCATATACACGGTGTCCGGGAATAGATTTCGGACAAAGAAAAATGCTATTCATACGCTTTAACGGAATAAATTGTCGTTGAAATAAAAACATAAAACACATCCTTTTTAATAGAGGGCAAAAAAAATATTTCACATAATTCTTTTGAACTCACCCAATACTTGCTCGAAGCACGGGTTTTCCGCGCAGTGGCGATGTCTTCGTAGCTGTTCCTGGGTTTTCCCCCGAGCGGCGCTGAATAATGTGAACAAATATTGTGTGTATGAAAAAGATAACAAATAATTATGAATATTATTTTCAATTTTCTGAGAAAGTCGTCTTTTCAATGTTATTTTAACGACATTACGGTTATTTTAACGACATTACGACTATTTTTCAATGAAGGAATAACGTCTTTCTTTCCAACACTTATTTCCAGACACCATGTATAGTTGTATTTAGATTTTATTAGTATCTAAAATAAATTTGTACGAATTGTTCTTAGAATTGATTAGCCCTTTGTCCTTATCAGCATAAACTGTAATAAACAAGTGCCTAAACTCTGACAACAGTTAATCAGTTTAAGGTTAAATAATGTGTAATTAAAATGCTACTTTGTTTCTTCCTATCGTAATAAAATAAAAATTGTACTAAGGTAGTAAAAATTGGTAACTTTGAAGTTTGATTCAATACATACATCATATGTGTGTGTGTAAGTATATATATATATATATATATATATATATATATATATATATATATATATATATATATATATATATATATATAATTTGTCGTTACAATAAACCGTAAAACACTCCCTTTTTCTAATTGAGTGCAGAAAAAAATATTACACATAACTCTTTTTTTTCTTCTCTTTTTTGTTTATCAGCAGTGGCGATATCTTCGCAGCGCTTTGCAGATTACTCCCCCGAGCGGCGCTGAACAATGTGCGCATGTATCGTGTGTATGAAAAAGATGACAAATAATTATGAATATTATTTTAAATTTTCTGAAAAAAGTCATCTATTATATATTATTTTAACGACACTCAACTATTTTTCAGTCTAGGAATAATGTATATTTATATATTTATATACATATATATATATATATATACATACATATATACAGTCGAACCTGGATAAGTGAGAAAACTCTATAAGCGACAACAAATGTCAGGACCCGTCATTTTTATCCCCGAAAACCTCTATGAGTGACAGTGTAGGAACCTCTTTTCAAGAGAGTCATTTTCCACATCTAGATCTCTGCAAGTGACAGTTTCTTTCTCTAGACCTCTGTAAGCGAGACTATTTACAATAATATTTCAATGGAAGTCGACTCAAAGCCAAACCATGTCCTTGTTTGTAAACAAAGAAAGCCAAAGCGTCATTGTTTCCAATGGAATTACAAGACATTTACAGCACATATGTACGCTTGTTTCTACTTGCTCATCATTCATTCCAGTTAATCAACATTTCATTCCAGTTAATAACAATCGTTAGACAAAGTACACGTTTGATGTTGTTCGCACAAAATGTCGAAACGAAAAATTACAGTAATTTCGTTGAGTGATAAACTTCAAATTGTAAACGCATTCGAGGGCAGGCAGTCGCGAAACGCAGCTATGAGTGAATTTAACTTGCCGGAATCTATCTTTTATAAAATAATAAAAAATAAAGATTTTATAAAATTGAAATGTGCAGAAGGACATGGAAATATTAAGAGGAATAAAGTTTTTGAATTTCCCGACGTCGAAAAGTGTCTCTTGGAATGGATTAAACAAGCCCTAGATGAAAATATTCCCATAAATGGAACTTTGTTGAAAAAAGTAAGAAAGAATTTTTGATAAAATTTATGAAATTGAAAGACATTCAAAATTTTAAAAAGGACGCGCAGAAAAAATTAACTTATTTCTTCAAATAAATAAAATATTTGAAGACAAATGTGTACTTATTATTTCTTAACGCTCTAGCACCATGTTTCTCGATTTTTATTAACCTATATAAATGAGAGTAACGACTCCCAAACCGTCGTAAGTGACAAACTGTTTTAGTGAAAAACTTCTATGTGCGAGACTAACATTCGGGTCCCTTTCCGAATTCTCGCTTGTCCAGGTTCGACTGTATAATAATAGTTTACCATATTTTATGTAGAAAATTAACTAAAAACTAAACTAGGACAAAAATGCAGTGCAAAAACCAGCCAATTCGCAACAAATACTTTGTAAAAGTAGGCAGTGTCCCTAATAATATAATTATACCATAAAAAGAGTTTCGTGTAATATTTTTTTTGGCACCCAATTAGAAAAAGGGGCGTGATTTTACATTTTATTTCAATGATAATTTATTTCTTTATAGCCAACAAATAGCGTCTTTCTTTATAAATATTATACAATAAATATTATTATCCTAAGCCTAATACTTTTAGAGATACAATTTTTTAAATTTTTTTGTATAACAATTAAGACAAAAATTGCGTCATGTGTCTGAAGTGGTAAAAAACAATAAAAGTGCCTTACGAAGTTTAAGAATAAATTTTGTAAGAAGATGCTCGATATGCATAAGAGCTAGAGGAAGACATTTTGAGCATTCACTGTAATAAAAAAAACATGATCATAAATACTACACTTGCTTTACTTTACCATGACCAAAAAAATGATCAATGCATACCATTTGGTTTAGGAATAAAACACATGCTATGAAATTACTAAGTATCAGAAAATTGTACCTTTTTCGTATCTATGGGAATTGTAGATCTTTTTAAAATAAAGTTCCACAAGGTTGTTGTACATTTTTTTCACAAAAATCACTTAGCATTGTTCAAAAATCACTTCATGTTTTGTAATTAAAAAATGGACATGTTTTAGCGTTTAATTTTTATGTTGCCAATAATAACGAATGAATAACATTTGAAATTAGGAAGATGAATGTTCTCTTAAAGATCTTGAACAATAAAAAAGCAAAATGACAAAAAAAATGTTATGCGCTGTAACAAAAATAAAAAAATTGTATCTCCAAAACTCTTTGGCCTAGGATAATAAAATTTATTGTTTCATATGTGTTAAAACCGACATTGTTGTTCCACTCCTTACGGGACACCTGTATGTGTGTATATATATATATAAATGTGTTATATATATATATATATATATACTCAGTGAAAAATTGTTAAGATAACTTTATCCCACTATACTTCTTTCATTGGCCTTAAAGAAAACAGATATATTTTCTTATATTTTGGTTCATGGTTTCACTTCAGTAACTTCAAAGGTGATGGTCTCTATCTCGCTTCACACATTACTTTCATCCCTTCAACAGAGTTTTGACTGTGTAACATATCCGCTAAGAGGAAAAATCATTTGGATTTTATTCAAGCATTTTGCTGTGAGCGCAGAAAAAGGCGAAACACTTTAAAAATGTTGGCTCCCCATTTTTCATTGCAGGCGTGTTTTAAGTCGGAAGTCATATCCTTTTATTTACCTCAGACATTTGACCATTTTGGAAATATTATATTTAGTAGTGTCTGGCTAAACCGACTGATATTTTCTTTTGAAATTATTGACAATAATTTATAAAGTAACATGAATACTACAAACATATTATCAATTGATTTTTTGATCAGATATAAACCCATTATATAAATAAAATTACTGTTGACAGTGACATTATGTTCATTGTCAACATTTAAATTAGTTATATAATTAAATATACAAATTGACAAAACTAGTTACATGGAATTTAAAATTTGTCATTCATTATATTTAAATTTTATGCAACATCAAGTTATGTCCATGCTGTGCCGGATAAAAATAAGAATTAGAAATACTTTTTTAACCTTCACAGCTTGAACATTGCTCGATATTGTACTGTACCAATATTTTTTAGATGACAATTATGCTGTCACTAACTATGGTTAATTTTGTGATAGCCTTATGATATAACAAAGCATTTAACTTAGCACTATAAAATGGCTTTGCCCGTTTAAAACACAACAAAAGTGTGCCGCCCGTTTTTCCTCTGTGCTCATCATATATATATATATATATATATATATATATATATATATATATATATATATATATATATATATGACACTATTCATATTCACAATCAATTCAAAATATGCAGCTTGATAACGGAAATTTGTTTAACTTCCTTATTATTATGATATAATTTGCTGAAGCAGAAATTACTATATGTGATGTAATAAATATTATCAAGATCATAGCTTTGATAAGATTATTGTTTTTTGGATCTAATCATTCGTCTGTTTATTGTCTGTATTGGCATCGTGTAAAAATGCTGAGAAAAAAGGTGGTTTTCGCTGATGCAACTGATTAAAAGTAAACGGAAATATTAAATGTTTTTGAATTGTTTGTGTGGTTGTATGTTTTTTGTTTTTGTATTTGGTCCACGTAAAAGGCACTGATAACATTTAAATGGGATTTTCACTTTTATATTAAATAAAAAAAAAGATCATGTGTGCAATTCACACGTGGTAGAAGTGAAACCTTCAAAAATTTTGGCTTCAAGATAATGAGACGAATGTAAATTTTGGGGAAGAGGATAATTGTAGGTTTTAGTTATGATCATAGTGATAAAAATATTTGAATACTTACTATGATCACTTTCCCTATTTTGAACAGTAAAATCATCATTATGCGTAATAGAACTTTCATTTTCCACATTCAATGACGCTTTTCGGCATGCAGAAGAATTTTATTGTAAAAATGATGAAGAATTTTATTATAAAAATGATGAAAAAACTCTACAAACGTATAATACGTACACGTATACAAAACACCACGGTTGTGTGGTGCCTTTTCTCAAGCTTTGTACTACGCATGCGCGCATAAACACGTATTAACACACGTACAACGCTGAGACCCAAGCAAACTTTCGCTATGCCTTGGTAAACACGAGTGGAGGGGGTACGAAGCAGAGAACAAAGAAAACCACAAACATAAGAAACACTGTATAATGCTTCCTATCTCATTTTCTCCCACGTTAAATCTTATGAATTTATGTGTCTGTCGCTTTTTCGTTTCATCGACTTTCAAATCACAACGATGCTAAAGAAGTTTTCACTTCAAAAAACTGAGACTATGCTATCTTAATATTAATTTCAGGAAGTTGATATGAAATGTCAGCGATAACCTTGGCATTGTTAATTATTAAGTGCACATCTCTCTGTCACTGATAACTGGGTAATCAAATTGGTGATTAAATTTCACACAAAATGTTACACAAAGATTATTTTGTGTTTGATTTGATTGTAACATATAATAATCTTTCTGATTTAGGTAGCATTTAAATCCACAGCTTTTTTATGTAGCAAGTAAATTTCTAATACCAATCATTTTGAGCTTCGTTACTTGAAATATATTACTTGATAAGAATAAAGGGAAAGAACTCGAAGGAAGTTGTTAAAATTAAATGGAAGGTGACGTGTTTCTCTTCGTTTTTGCTGTAATGTAATACAAACATAACTTAATTAACAAGACAACACCTAAAGGATTATATGATTTTACTTATTTTATTTCAAAATATCAGCACAGTTTTCAAGAATCACAGAAATGTACAAGGGATGTCTGATCTTCCATGATAAAATCTAGGCCTTATATTGCTTACATAAAATTGATCTCTGTTACTAATAATGTAAACTTAACTCTTATAGAAATGTTTGCATATTCAAACTCATTACGGATGCATGTTTAAAATTTCCGCATAAGTAATCTTTTTTGAATTTGTATTCAAAATAATAAACTTTTGAAAGATTTTTATCAGTAACAATCTTATGGAACTGTTTAACCGCAATCCATGTCAAATTTGGTTCATTAGTGAATTTAACTCTTGCCCAAGCCGCAGGTTTTTCCAGTTCCATGTAATTGTTTTGTTACGAAACACAAATATATTGAAATTATGTTTGTGTAAACCTGCCAGCGTGAAGCACAATTTTAAAATATTATATACAAGTCCCGTGCAAAGATGTTACTTTTGTGCAATGTTTCACAAAAATAGGGTACGGAAAGCAGTAATAATATTGTAACCTTTGCGCATCTAAATCACTACTTAACTCATGTCAATGGAAGATCGTGAAAAATATTAATAATCACAATTTAAAATTACTATTAAATTTGCATTTTCAAATTGAATACATTAATTAATAATTAGTAAAAGCTTGCATATTTCAAACAATTTTATAATGATAGGAAACTATTTTGTAACGATAGGAACTAAAAATTCCAATTAAAAGAATTGTTACAATATATAACTTTCTGATATTAGATCTACTAATTGTGCCATATAAATAAAATATTTAATTGTTGTCGAAAGATAATTATGTATTTTATTATAAAGAGATAATATTAATAATGATACAGGATATGTTAAAGCAAACAAATTTATTTATTCATACTTGTTTTGTAATACGCACAATAATAATAGACTCTTATTTTGATTTAATTAGAATTTCTTTATATATGTACATATATACACCTATACCAAACGCAAAATCTTTGTCTGCCTTGCTCTTTGCATAAAATTTGAATTGTACTGGTTGGTTTTTGTCGTGGTTTTTTGTGAACCAAAAAATAATTACTACAATAAAAACAAATGATTGATTCTTGAGAAATGTCATTTCAAAAGTATCGGGATGTAACTATAAATTACAAATGAAAATTACCAATTAACAATATCAAATTAGTTAAGTTCCAAAAATTATTAATTTTTATGACAATTCAATTGTTGTGCATTTTAATCTTAGCAACACTAATCTCAGATGTATTTAGATTTATTTGTTTTCATTTCAATCCGTTCACAAATACAAAAGATATGTCAATCTTTAGTTTACATTTGTTATGCACACTAGTATGAGAACTGGCATAACCGATTTTGCTGCCAACACCATGTATTACCTTTTTTAATAAACTTTATGCTCATAGACTTCTAAGAGAAAAAGAAAAAACACAAAAAAATTCTTAATAACTTTTCTTACCCTGAATTCCACAAGAACGAAGTCACAGGCACAGTTAGTTTATAATAAAGCAATCTGTTTAACGCACAATCAAAATTAATTAGTAGTAATTTATCATAGATTTTGTAAGCTGAAAATAAAGTGAAATACAACGATCCCTTACTTGTATCAACCTTCTTCACTGAACTATTTCTGATATCACTTGTACGGCAAAAATTTATTGATTGGATGAAGTCATAAGGCTAGTTAAAAAATTATTTAAATCATGGCTTCAAAAACACATTTAGATTACAAGGTTCCTTTAGAAAATTGAATTATAGCGCGATGAGCAAAAGTTAATGCTTCAATTTACTGACTGAAAAACAGTATTAGCTGTCCAGAGGCTGGATATTTGGAGCTGTATCGAATGTAGTTCCATTAAACCCAATGTAGAAAGTTTGTAGTGAGGTACTATATCTGATTCCTAAATAACTCGGTGAATTATTAATTAATACACTTATTTTAATCTAATAATTAATTATTATCTGTGTTAAAAATTGAAAAATGTTATTTTATACTTTTATTAGTATCACTTAGAGTAAAGTATCAGGCTAGATACTTTCAGTACCACCCTTATCCTTTTCGTCATTAAAGGGTAAATTAATTTTAAATAAACAATATTTATATAAATAGAAAAAATATTAATTACTCAAGAGATATATTTTTGAAAATGAATATTAACAAAATGAAAACTGACTTTTATTTTATAGTAAAATGAGGGTAGATAATTAAAAGTCTAGTAATCGAGAGGTGAATAACTCAGTAGTGTACCTACTTTAATATTTATTGGTATTGCACTTTTTGTTAGCAGTCACAAAAAGTAACATTCATTTTGACATAGAATGTAAATAAAATAATGTTAACGTAAAATGCTGTAAAGAATGTGTTAAGAACCATTTTGATAAATAAAAAAAAGTTTTTTTTTTTCAAGTTACTAATTACTGAAAAACATTCATCAATATTGTAGTTTACATCAACATAAAAGTCAAACTAGACTTTTATGTTGATGTAAACTACTGCTTTTTGGCAACTCATTAATGAGTTTACTGGAATATTTTTCTGATATGTATCTAGAACTTTAAAACTACTTTCACCTTATCACAAACTTTTAATATATTTTCACTAAACTATCTTGTTACACTATAACAATATTTTTCTATTTTGTGCTCCAATATAAAAGAATTTCATTTTTTTAAATAATTTGAGTATTTTATATTGCAAAATAATTGTATTTATTTTTGTAAACAAGATCTGGTCTCAAAGTATATTATTCTAATAATTATTTGTACATACAAGCGCACTCGGAAAAATCAATCAGCTGGGGAAGTAGGGGGTGACGATGATAACATTTTTTGTTTCCACTAAAACTAGATTTTTATTTTGTCAATACGTAATTTTAAATATTAGGTAACTGTGAAAATAATAATATTGAAATAATTTCTGCATTAAATAAATTTTTGAAGCAGTTCACGGTGAACAGTGAGCGATTTTTTATGTGTTGTGTTATTAATATTGGGTGATTAAATTAGAAAAGTATTTTGGAAGTAAGCAGTATTGCTTGCAAATTTCCAGATATTTTTATTCTGTAACTATGCACTTACAAAGAGAGTAATGGACGAACAGAGGGGATCGAACCCAGACCTACTCCATAGAAAACCAACATTTAGCAAGCTTCATTATGGTGGCTCGGTGTTAATATTTGCAAATAAACTATCTACTGGTTACTTAAATTTCTTCCTAAATTTTTGCCTTTTTTACAAAATGAAAGTCATAAATTCTTTTAAATCGTTACTGAGGGGACCCTAAAACATATTTAAGAAGAAACCAAATCTATGATTCCCAAATGCTACTTTTTTAATATGTAATACACTGCTTGTCGGACAAATGATTGTAATGTGCTTTTTTAAGGATTTAATACTAACTAAAAGCCTATTCTAATAATTTATGTTTGCGTTATTTTATTAGTCATTACTTTCTGTTTCAATGACATTGTGTTGGTGAAACTCGGCTCTTTTACATAAATTTTTCTCTTTTCTGTTGCAGATTTTCATGTGTTGATTAAATTTTATTTCTTATAGGTGAAGGTTGCTAATTAAATACATTTACTGTTGTTTTTCATAAACACTATCTCCCTATTAGATTAATTTTATTATAGGCATATATACCAAATTGATAAATCTTCAAAGGTTTTAAGCTCATTTTGTGATTTCTAAAAAAAATATTGCTTTCATAAATGTGACTATGAAAAGTGCAGGAAAATAAATGTTAAAATATGTTATAAATGTCTATGAATTAGAAAGGTTAGTAACTGAAAATTAGTGGAGAATTTTGGTGTTTTTATTATTACTTATATAAATGTAATAACCTTAAGTGCCTCACAAATACTAGATTGCTGTTTAAAAATTGTGCATAAATATAACTCGTACCATTTGTTAAACAATATGAAGAATAAAAAAATTGGAAAATGTAACAGGAGTAGGTAATATTAAAATAAACTTGAAAGTTACTAAATAACTTATTGAATAATTGTGCTTAAAGACTCCTTTTATTTTATTCATTGCAGGAAAAATTAATCATCCATAATGGTTTATTATAATGATATTGGTCAGCTTAAGATGCAGTTAATCAGTATCACATATTGGCTTTATTTTCGAAAGTTTAATGTATATTATTTAAAAAATATAGTGCTTTTGAATACATATTATCACTACAACCTCTCTGCCTTGACTTAGAACTGTTAACACATTCCGTGTTAATTACAAAATCATAGAGTGATTTATAAAACCGATATGTGTGCTAAAATAACAATGGTCATATAGTGATTTTAAACCGCTATCCAAGTATGCATTTTGAAATGTTATATTATTCAAATAAACAATAATATTAAATAGTTTTGTTCATTAATTTTAATTTGCTCTGATTCTAAATTATTTTATGTATATTATCCTTATAATTTGAAATAGACATTTTTATAGGAAGTGGCTATTTAAAGTTTATTTCAAGTTGTATCTGGAATTCTTCCTCGTTGTATAATCTAGTAAATAATTTAATTTGAAATTATATAAAAGTAGTTTCTTCAGATGTGATGGCAGTTTAAATTGTCTATGTAGATATATAGTAAAATAAGATAAACTATTCGACTATTTAATATCAGGAAATCATTGTCCAAGATAATCATTTTTTCTTTCATCAATTACACAAGGAACCTGAATAGGATTCCTAAGCAATTTAAGTAACAAGATTCTTGATCTTATTTTGCCAAAACAAATGCTGAAAAGATTTGGGAATGACTTCAGAACTAGTAGGAGAGAATTACTCCTTCTGTGTATCACCCTCCTAATGCTTTTAGAATTGGCAACATCTCCTAAACTCTCCAACATCCACTTCAGACAAATAGATTTTAAATGACTGGCAAATTATTACCTAATTCTTCTAAAACTTTATGATTTTTCTTTTTATGTTTTTAATTACACTGCGCTACAAAGTAATAAAAAGAATGCACAATAATCCTATCTAGAAATAAAATTTAACTGAAGTATATATAAAGCTATGTTGCCATTTTTACTTACCACAAATATAATTTAAAATGGCCACCGATCTTTAAATTTAGATTATAAATAGATACACATAATATTTGTGTACGAATGTGCAAATAAGTGAAAAATTATTTAATTTCATGTAAGGATTTGTTATATTTTTACTCTCTTTAATCTATGTGAACCAAAGCAAAATATTAAAGAATAATAAAAATCTAAATAAGAATAAGTATTTTATTTTTAAATACCTACCCCTATATGCGTAGTAAAAGAAAAACTAAATAAATAACTTATTTTTATGGAAATAAGTTATTTATTTAGTTTTTCTTTTATTAAGTATATAGTACTTAGTAAAAGAAATACTAAATAAACAACTTATTTTTATGGAAATAAGTTATTTATTTAGTTTTTCTTTTATTAAGTATATAGTACTAAGTAAAAGAAATACTAAATAAACAACTTATTTTTATGGAAATAAGTTATTTATTTAGTTTTTCTTTTATTAAGTATATAGTACCAAGTAAAAGAAATACTAAATAAACAACTTATTTTTATGGAAATAAGTTATTTATTTAGTTTTTCTTTTATTAAGTATATAGTACTTAGTAAAAAAAAAAATAAATAAATAACTTATTTCCGTAAGAACGAGAAGAAAATTTTAAATGTGGAACATACTTTAAAGTACAAAGAAAAATTCTGAATATTTTAATATCGCTGAATAAGTCAATAATTCCTATTTCCATTAAATATATACAATGAAACACAAAACAATTCAGAAATGTTACTTGAATGTAATTTTTCCATTATGCGATAAATTTTCCATGGGCAATATAAATATAACTGATTACACATTACAGTTTTGCCGTTTGTGGAGTGAAAAAGTACGAAGGTCTCACTATACAATGTATCAGCCAATTATAGTTGGCGCTATGGAATCATATTCTGTAGTGGTTTCGAACTGTGGGTGCAATAGTACCAGTTCAAAAAGTTTAACAATGAAATTTTGTACCAGTAACTATTATATAAAAGTTTTAATATTCTTGAATGAGTCTGAATTTGTATATGAAAAATGAAAAGAATAGAAAAATATGACAATTGGGAACTAAGGTATCTTAATAACAAGAATGGATAGATATCCTATGATACACTTAACATTTATTAGTTTTATATAGTTTAAAAACAAAAGTCAACAAAACTTCAAAAAATGTATTTTCATTTAACATAAAGAAATAACAATGTGGTGGGACCACGGTGATGATAGAGATACATTTAATTTTAAACTACAATACATGACATCCTTTAGTTATTAAAAATGAAGTAACAGGCTTTTTTAAAAATATAAAGCAAGATAAAAAATAAATTTTCTTTGGAATGCAGCAAGTGACATTTTTTGAACAATTTTATGAGATGCTATTGGAAATTGTTATTTATAAAAATTCTAATAATTATTGGTTGTAGAGACAATTTAGATAATATGAACAAATTTTATTATCCCAAGAGAATGTTGTCAATTTTTATTTGACTTTAAAAAATATTCTACATCCTCAGTATATCCACTCTAATTGGACAATTTTTTTATTTCATTTCATTATATAGTGGAGATTCTGGTAATAAGGTCTATTAAAAAGGCACCATCATCAAATATATTTTAAGGTATGAATGGAATGGATTTCTGGATTCTTTCTCCGAATGAATTTATATTCATAAAGTCAAAAGTGACGACAAAAGTAGAAACTATCCATTTTTATACAGTCATTAGTTTTAAATTTTGGTACAGAATATTTAGATATTCCACGTGACAGGAAAATAAAAAAGAAAAGAATAAACGATTTACGACTATATTCAGCTCTTTTTCAAGGCCATGATAGTTACAAAAAATTTTTGTAAAATGCTGTGTGCATTAAAACATCTTTTTAAATGGACCTATATAGCCAAGATAAGAAATTACTATAATAAAAGTCCATAAAGTGCATTTTTTTCATATTAGTAATAAAAAATTTGATAATCTGGGTCGATGACTAACAACATTTGTAGGTGGGCTCACTTTCACATTAGTCAGCAGAACAAGGAAAATCGTAGTTGGCTATGGTGTTTATCTTTCTTTGTGATCAGGTTTTATGTGGAGTTATTTTATCTAATGATATTAAAAAAGGAAATGAAAAAAAATTAAGAAAATAAAATAAGTAACCAGATGTCCGCGGAAGTATAAAGCAAGTGTTAATGGCTCAACAAAAAAAAGAAAAAACGTCAATATCAGCTGAATATTAATTTGTTTCTTTGTTAATCGCTCTATGGCATTTTTTAAATTATGTATTAATGGAGAATAAACTCAAGGAATTATATCTAATTTTTTAATTATTCAATGTTAAAAATTATGACAAATATTATGACATTTCAGAATATCTCTGTTACCCAAATATACACACATGATAGGTACGTTAAAATGTTTTAAAGTATTATATTGTTACCAGTTATCAATATTTACAATTCGTGGATGTCACTATCAAGGATTATACCATTGTAAGTCCGCGCTAATTATCAGTTATCAGGCATTCAAAACAGTTCATTAACCGTTTGAGTGCCGACGAGCGCCATCGCTCTCGTGCGCGTACTAACTAAATTTGCCACGAGCGCGATGGCGCTCGCGAAATCAGTTGCTGTTTAGCGCGCGGTAGGGGAGGTCGCTCGCACGCATCTCTAATTTTTTTATCTTTCTACGTGTTACATAAAATTCAAATTATAATATTATTAGTAATTACAATATAAAAAGGATCCAAGAAAAGACAATTTTTAACCCATAATGTCGGAATACGAAAATGATCGTTTTTCAAGTTGTGAAGAAAGTGATAATGAGAGTGACATTTTGGTATGCTCACAGTTCACTGCAAATTTTGAGTGATAGTGATAATAGTGACGATAACAATTATTTTGCTGATACGGAGGATGCACCGGACTGCGAAAATACGATGTGACCTTGATTTCAGTTTTTGTTATAATTTTTGTTCACAATATATATTTCCATAAATTTCTTTGTATTTTATTATCCTTGTACAAGTTTTTATTAATAAAACACCGAAAAAATTATTAAAATTTAATAATTTTTGGAGAGATACAGTTTTTTTTTCGAGACCAGAGTAAATGACATCAAAACCAATAGGCATTTTTAAGTATATATGAGTAAAAAACAATGGCACTAAAACGGTTAAACACGAAGAGTGCCAAATGCCCGTTATAATTAATTAAGAGTAATTAACATTGCCAACTATTCTCAAATCATCCGAAACACCTACTTTGAATATGTAAATAGACTTTGTTTTAACGTGAATACCTAGTTATAATACAAACAACGATGGCAAATTGAGGTTGTGATTATTAGGGTAAATGCCCAGTAGAGATGTGTAACTCATGAGTGGGAGATATAAAAGATATGCCACATGTTACAATCATATCTATCACTCGCTCACTTGAAATCAAAATGTGTCAGTATATCACTAGCTCACGAGTGATCGGGCGTCTTTTTCGTTTCACCAAATCAATCATTTCACTCACTCGTTGCGTCGTGAGGATAGATATAAAAGTATATGTTTTGACGTTACATGAAAGAGAAAGAAAACAATCGCACTGTTTAGTCAAATATGGAACTGGATCTATGCAGATGACGTAGCTACTCGCGACCGAATTTGAATGCTGTGATAAAGTATACTTTAGTTCGCTCAAAATATTTGCGTAAACAAACACTTTTTGTTTCATTTCAAAATTCTAATATATAATTGTATAAATACGCCAATCTATTTCAATTTATTTAATTATCATTAAAGTAATTTTATGTATAGGTAATTTGAATCTAGGTTGATAGTCCTAAATCCAGAACCTGTAAAGTATTAAGCAAAGTGGATACTCTTGTAGAATTTATTTTCAAACAATAGTGTGTAATGTTCAGTCAATACTATTGATCACCAAATTGAATAATGGTCTTACCATTGTTCAACGTATACGTAATAAATAATTTCGTTAATAACTCGGAGTACTGAGATACTGAGTTACTGA
Source organism: Druceiella hillmani (assembly GCA_039881145.1). Lineage (NCBI taxonomy): Eukaryota > Metazoa > Arthropoda > Insecta > Lepidoptera > Hepialidae > Druceiella > Druceiella hillmani. Next base: position 10,602,291 of record JAYKKI010000011.1, on the reverse strand, counting down.
GCTAGAGATATAAATGAGTGATATATATCTTTCCAATCAAATGATATATATCACTCTTTTCTTTTCACTGATACATTTTGCGCATCTCTAATGCCCAGTGAAATTAACAGTGTCATAGACACAGCTGAATTTAACTTTCATTTCTTTTATTTTTTAATTGAAATGGCGTGTATCTGCTTTAAATGTGCAGCGACTGATTCAATTATTTTTCATTGTGATAAGAGTAATAGTAAATAGTTTATTTTATTATTAATCTTATTATACAATTAAATACAAGTAGTATTTAGTTGTGGGCGTCTAGAGAAGATATCCTGAAAGAAATCTTACGACTAATATCATGTAATGTGAGATGTTGAGCAATTAGAAGGCGAGATATTTAGCACTAGAAAAATAACGTATCGAATATTCATTAATAACCGAGTGTGGCAAGTATATCAGTCATGCGTATTTTTAATATTAGTTTTCGTTAGAAAGTTAATTAATTGGAATAATTGTAAAACCAAGCTCGTTGGCTAATTAGAATTAGATCTGGATTCAAGATTGCAATAAAAAGTTATTTCATTTTGACTACAGCGAGAATATATTTGAATACTATGAGCATTAAATGATAGTTTGAAGAATGTTACTTTACCACAGGATTAATACATTTTGCAAATATAGCACTACTTATTAAAAATATTTGTTAACTTTTGTATTCAACATAATTGCGGGTGTTAAGGAAATATTAGAATAGATAGGTAATGCTATCGATAGACGAGTTTTGTTTTTAATTTTGATATTTTTATGAAGAAGATATGTCTACCATCTATATTGTTCCCGTTCCCATATAGCTGCAGTATATGTATAGTAATAATCCACAACACATAATGCACTTTTTTTGATACTTTGCTTGAATCTGTATTTGCTGATGTTGCCTGGATTGTATGTGTGTGTGAAACGAAACAAAACGTCCATGTCTTCACGCTTCATAACGCGTCTTTCATTTTTTTTACTACGCGGTTTTGCCAGCGAATTTGCCTTTTATCGGGTAGATTGTCTCAAAACTTTGGCCTTTCAATGCCAATTTGAATGTTGGAAATAAACATATCTGCTGATCCGAGGTCAAGCGGACGATCGTGGTCTAGCGCTTCGACAAACATTACAAGCTTAGATGCGATGTGTATATTACTAAGGTGAAATGTTCGTTTGTTTTTTCTTAATTTTGTTTAATCTTCCAACACAAAAAGACGAGAGCTGTGCGTTTGAAGTGTAGATCGTTTCAAAAGTAAGCGAAACATTTTTCATTGGCGGGAAGCCTTACTGTTTTAAATCATACAATTAAAAAAAAGTCGGTATGGTTAAATTAGCTTTGTATCTCAGCCTTATAGTCGAATAGTCAAAGAGTAGTTTATAGTGTCTATAATGCAATAAATTCCGAATAAAATTTTCGAATTTGAAATATTTTATGGGTCACCCTTGAGTAAAAATTTAAATTCGCGCAGCTTAATTGTTTCAGCCGCCATTTTAGAAAATTAATTTATTAAACCATTTTTCAAAATGGCGGTTGAAGTATAGCTCCCTGCCACACCAACTTAAATTATATTTCGTCCACTTCAATTCAATTTCTTTCACAGGCTTTTGCAAAAACAAACTTTGAATACTGCACTGTCAGTTTTGTATGCAAAATAAATAAACTAGTAATCAGTTATAATAATTTTTTATAAACCAAATCTCACATTGTTTGACATAAATAAATTTAAATTTATAACTATAGACAAATATTATTATTTTTTTATTAATTCATTTCCATATTTTCACACCATAAAAACGATGAATGATATTAAGAAAATACGAAATATACTATACCGTCCGTCATTTTTTACACTATAACATTTATTTGTAATTAGAGATCACATCAGCACTTCAAACACACACTTTTTCGCGAAACGCGCTTTCCCCCTTTCCTTCATCCACATCAGTATCCGTAACGCTATCGCAATCTTTTTAGATCTTATATCGCGTAAAAAAACTGCAAGCCTAGATAAAAGTACTTCCAAAAACTCAATTTTTAATTGGTTAACTTTTCATTTCACCTCGAAGCTGAAGAAATCCTAACGTCATTCAAGCCTAACTTCTCATTAACTTTTCTGTGCCATACAAAGAAGCTCAAAAAATGTTTCACAATAAAACATGAAATATATATAGCATAAGGTGTTATACCGTATACCATATATATTTAAAATTTATCTGCATATTGACATATTCATACACCTCTGGGTCTCCAAAGATGAGTCACCCGCATGGTTACTAGTAAAATAATCGTAGTTAGATGTGGATACCCTTACGGTAGCATAAACGGAACGAATTAAATAACATTTTAATATAAACAAAATCTAAAGATCATATGCAATGTTTATATTAATGACTTTAGCAAAACGGCAACGGCGCTTGGTGTTGTAGTGATTCTCGTTGTCGACACCGGTAGCATCGTATTATGACACTTATGATACAGGCATAACAATTATTTTACTGTTTGCCTGAAATTAAGATATAAAATAACTTTATAAGAAGGTGTCGATGTGAATATTGATGAAAATATCTAACCCTAACCCTATACCCGATAAATTCAGTAACTAAACTACCGAATTTTTTCAATTGATTTTTGGTATACGATTGTGAAACACCATCTAGTATATGAGGATTCATTTAGTATCGAACGCTCAAATCCACATCGTATAATGTGTACCAACTCATTATTACGTACCAAATCAGATCTAATTCATAAGACTTTTAGCGCAACTGCGAAATGTCTTGTGTACAGTCTGATTAAATTCAGTAGACAGCTTTTTGGGGAGACCTCTTTTGAAACTCTTAGGAGCTCTTCTTTTTTATTATTGACTTATGCATATTGATTATCCAACAGCACGCGTTACAAAGCTTGAACAAGTACCATACTGGTAACAAAAATTTAAGACTTGATTGGTATAGAAAGTAAACGAATGTCATAAAAAGTTTAGTTCTGCTGCACTTACATTCTTGCGAAACGTAAAGCTTTTTATATACTTTTGGTAATGTCATAAGCAAAAGTTAGAGGAAATCACATCGCAAATTTTGATTTTATATTATATTTATTATATTGTGACGTCAAATATTTATATAAGTTTTAATATCAGTTACCTAATCATATAAAAATTTAAGACTTGATTGGTTTAGAAAGTAAACGAATGTCATAAAAAGTTTAGTTCTGCTGCACTTACATTCTTGCGAAACGTAAAGCTTTTTATATACTTTTGGTAATGTCATAAGCAAAAGTTAGAGGAAATCACATCGCAAATTTTGATTTTATATTATATTTATTATATTGTGACGTCAAATATTTATATAAGTTTTAATATCAGTTACCTAATCATATAAAAATTTAAGACTTGATTGGTTTAGAAAGTAAACGAATGTCATAAAAAGTTTAGTTCTGCTGCACTTACATTCTTGCGAAACGTAAAGCTCTTTATATACTTTTAGTAATGTCATAAGCAAAAGATAGAGAGAATCACATCGTAAATTTTGATTTTATATTATATTTATTATATTGTGACGTCAAATATTTATATAAGTTCTAATATCAGTTACCTAATCATATTGAGCACCAAAGCTGTCGAATGAAATCAATATATAATGTACTTAAAATATGCATAATTCGAAACAGACATGGCAAAAGAAAAAAACATTAAACATTTTTTTTCAAAATCAATTCAGGGACTATAAATTGCGATAGAATATAATGAAATCGCTTTTGGAATGTTTCTTTGTCTGTTTATGTGTCCTATTACACGAATTTAGTTCAATTCATTAGGGTCTGATAAAGAATAAAAGGGATCCAGTATTTTGAATCGATCACTACGACTATGACTGTGACAATACTGAGAAACAAACAAATAAAACTGATTGAACAAAATAGTTCCCACTAATGAAGACGCGGGCAAAATGTTAGTAAAATAAAAAAAAATCAATTTTGTATCACCACCAAGATGAAGTAATAGATATTTCATATCGGTATTCCGGAAGACATTAACGCAAATACCAAATACATAAAAAAGTTCGGAACGAAAAAAACGAATAATGTTTTCTAATACGATAATTATGTTTTTCCTATTCTTTAAATGTGCTTTGTTTATTAAAATTTTAGCATAAAAAAACTACAATTTTGTTAAAAACTCTTCAAAATTCTATTTTAGCAGTTGTGTTAATTTTCTTCCGGATATTTGTACAACTAATGGTTACGTTTATTGTGAGTTTATTCCAGACTACTAACTTAAATAAAGCTTACTATTGTCAACACAGTATAAATTTCGGGCATTTCTGACTAACACGGCAAACCCCGATTTTCTATACAAGCCTTAAAGAAGGACATAGGTCCCACAACTTTATTCATTTCGAAATATTCGAAGCAGGAAAAATTTAAAAAATTTGGAAGTATACAAAAAAATAATTAAAAAAAACTCATTTTAACACACCCAATACTTGCTCGGAGTGCAGTATTTACTCGGAATGCAGTCTTCACAGCTGTTCCGAGAGGCGCTGAATAATGTGCGCAATATATATATATATATATATATATATATATATATATATATATATATATATATATATATGCGATGAACGTAAACGTTGCAAAAAATATCTAAAAATATTTTTCTTTATTATAGAGTCTTCACTGAGTAGCAAAACATTGAAACAAAAAGATAATAAAAACACTGAATTCTCTAAAGAGAAAACACTGAAGTGTTTTAGAGTTTCCATTCTTTTAAACGATACTTTTATCATTCGTTTGAAATAATATATGATCCAGAAAATGTTGAGAATAATTTTTTTATAATTGAAAATAAATCTTTCTCTATAATAAAGGCCCAAATAAAAGAATGCTATAGACTACTTCCGTTTTAAATTCTTGAGCGGAATGCGAAGAAAAATATTCGCTACTCTAATTAGCCAACGCCTAAACACCTATATATCCATCATGAAACGACAGAGAGGAACCGGATATGGGAAACAAGAGGGTAGGTATAATAGAAATTAAAATAGAAAACTGGGGAAGACAGATACAGACTGATATTGTAAACTCAGAAAATATTGTTAGTGACACTTGCTGAAAAGAAACAAAAAAAAAACATACAACTAATGATTCAGCCAGATACAGCAGAACACGCACATATAACAGTAAAGAGGGTAGTAACTTCATAATTTCTTATACTGAAAAATGTGGAACACGAAGTTTATTACATATAGTCGTTCGTAATAATAATATTTTGTTTATAAATTGCAGAAAATACGTTAAGAATACACGGTATCCGGGAATAAGTGTCGGACAAAGAAAGACTTTATTCCTTGACTGAAAAATAGTTGATTGCCGTTAAAATAAAGTTTAAAAGATGACTTTTTCAGAAAATTTAAAATAATATTCATAATTATTTGTCATCGTTTTCATACACACGATACTTGCGCACATTGTTCAGTGCCACTCGGGAGAATTACTCGCGAACAGTTGTGACGCCACTGCGGGTAAATACCGCACTCCGGCTAAGTATCGGGTGTATTAAAAAGAGTTATGTGTAATCTTTTTTCACTACATAAAAAAAGGGGCGTATTTTTCGTTTTATTTCAACGACAATTTATTATTTTTTAGCCAACGAATAAATTATAGAAGCTTATGGATTTTGGTTAGATATAGCGAAAAAGGCACAAAGAATATATTTTTCACTTATTTACAAGAATATTTTTTTTAAGTTTCACCACCATTTTTCCCATCGCCACGCGAGCGAAGCTTCAAGTCAAATCTAATATTATATAACGCTAAACAGTTTGCAAACTATGAGAGGTTTAATTTCACCACCATAGCTATTTGTGCACAGATGATCATAATAAAAATCGACTTTAGACAAGAAACACTGTAATAATAAAGCCAAAATCGTAATGTTATTTAATGTATAAATGGCAAAAAACAGCAGGGATCTAATATATGCATACGTTGTTCCAAATTGTAAAATTCTCAAAATAACAAGAAGTCACAATCTTTGCACAAAATAACAAGAAGTCACAACCTTTGCACAAAATAACAAGAAGTCACAACCTGTGCACAAAATAACAAGAAGTCACAACCTTTGCACAAAATAACAAGAAGTCACAACCTTTGCACAAAATAACAAGAAGTCACAACCTTTGCACAAAATAACAAGAAGTCACAACCTTTGCAGAAAAAAATCTACTACGGTAATAATTATAGTAAATTCATTTTAATGCTCCGTCGGCGATGCGTCACTTGTAAAGGTGCGATGTAAACATCGCACTTGCGTCGGCGATGTTTACATCGCACCTTTAACGATTATTTTACCTTTTTTTTACAACTTTCTACCAATCTATCTTTAAATAGAATTTAAAATGCTAGTGAAAATATAAGTAAATAAAATACATATAACGATGATTTCTTCAATAAAGGAAGGTGTGACTTTCCACATTAAAAGTTTTACCCCAATTAAAAGGTGTTGTGCGCCTAAATAATATAAAAAACGCAATTTACATAATCAATTGAATTTAAACAAAAATTGTAAATTGTTCGAAAACTTTTGAGTTGCTAAATCTATAAGACAAAATGAGGACATTGTCAATAACGAGTTAACTATTGTTTTCTATGAAAAAATGTCAATGCGACACTTGTCATACTTTATATAATTATATGTATATCACTATCTCAAAAAGATCGAGCTAAATATAAAGCGCATATCGATTGTCATACGATTAAAAAGTGCAGATAAAATTGAAGTTTAGTCCAAACCATTCGAAACTGGCATCGCTATATTTGATTTCTTGAAGATTTGCAATATTCCGCATGGATATTTTTAATTTTTAATAATAGTTTTGGACGCAGGAATAAAATAAATTATTTTTTTAGACGAGACGAGACAAGGGTTATTTTATTAAATAGAGTTTCACGTAGTAATATAAATACTGATTTATTAACAGACCATTTGGATAGTATCTTTCTACGAGTAGTGTGGGTCGGTGTGGTATGGAAAGGCGCAAGTGAGGAAAAAGTAAAACGTTTCGATCATTATAAGCATAACGTGTCCTTTTATTTTATATTTATAACGTGTCCTTTTACTTTATATTTGTAACGTGTCCTTTTATTTTATATTTATAACGTGTCCTTTTATTTTATATTTGTAACGTATCCTTTTATTTTATATTTTTAACATGTCCTTTTATTTTATATTTACAACGTGTCTTTTCATTTTATATTTTTAACATGTCCTTTTATTTTATACTTACAACGTGTCTTTTTATTTTATATTTTTAACGTGTCCTTTTATTTTATACTTACAACGTGTCTTTTTATTTTATATTTATAACGTGTCCTTTTATTTTTACAGTCGACTTATTCACGGAAATCTATTAAATGTATTTTTCATATAAACGGTATAGCATAACTACAAATACTTCTGACGAAACCAAGTTTGTTAACATGCTTATTCTTTTGTATTGTTGCAATAAGATGTTATTGTTTTATTTTATCATTGGGTTTGGAAAGTATAAGTATTTGTTGCTGAAGTCATAGAGCCGTAATCATTATAGAACCGCACACCACGCCCTTTATTTATTGCATGAACGCGCGAAATTTCCATCATTTCCTTATGATACGTAGAATTTATCGTAATCAATTTATTTCCAGAAAAAATGGTTTATGACATATTGTTAGATTTATAAAGTACTGACAGTGTCGAAACATTTTGAAAGATCTCGCAAGTTCGTTGAAAAGTTTTTGAGAAAATCGAACTTTCGAATTGGATTCTCTGAAAATGTAGATAACATTAAATTTTGATATTGGAGAAAAAGAAAAAAGTTACTAAAGATAATTATAAGAAATTGTCAAATACAAAATTTCATTCTAATCGATTCAATAGTTTAGATGCTAAATGTATTTACAACGGACAAGCAGACATTGTCGAGTATTTATGTTTTACGAGTATTAGTGCTTCAGTATTGGTTCCATCAAAGTCATAACTTCAATCTTTTTTTTCGCCTTGTTAAAAGTAAAAAAGGACGAAATTGTAAATTATTTTCAGAATTTTCCCCTTTTTGCAATTTTCGCTAATCAACCGTTAACTGAACATTAACGAATTTTGATATTTGCCGATTAAATGTATTAACACATTGTGGTGTTCTACATAGTGTTATATATCCTAAGGAGTTATGCCTTTTCTCTTAATTCAAATATGAATTATATGGTTTATGCCGTTGGGACCGTCAAAATACTGACTTTTATTAATATGTTTTAAGGGCGTTTATTACGCCAGTACGTTACACAGGAGGAAATAAGCTTTTATCCATCAAAATCGAACTATTTTTCACTAAGTTACTCTTTAAAAAATGAAAAAAAAGTTTCAAAATGTTCTCTGATCCTTTAATTTGGCTTAGTAAGAAGAAACATTCAAGATAGTTTACCTGTAAGAGGAAATCTCGATTTTGGAATAACCAATGATTATATTCCTATAGCTTTATCGCGTAAGACCCACCAATACTCATGTCAGTACCGGCTTCATTGTCGGAAAAAAATCAAAAGAGTATATTATGTAATATTTAATCTGTCGTAAATCCCAATTAGAGACGTCTAGTGCTCTATTACTATATTTGGTCTAGTGCACTATTATTATACTTGGCTCTATTAGTATAATAACGAGTGATGTCGAAAATCGTCGATATTGATGTCGAGGTCGAATCATTATCTTAACATCGATAACTTACTGTCACCGAACTCAAAACATCGATCTTCATTGACATTGATTTTTGTCGAATGGATAAAAATAAATAGAAATTGATATAACAGTAATCGTATCGCAGCCTTCGATGTTCGGCTTCAATGAACTAAGCCGTTACTACTTTCTTTTGTTTTTTTTCGGATACAATTTTTTATACAAAACGAAATAAATAAATATTTTAAATATTTATTATTTGATGGACGGCGTTAGTTTTTTTTAGAATACAAGAAAGCAAACAATGCAACAATTGACAATCAGAAAGTAGCAAAAAATAAAAGACAAGTTGTAAACACAAACAAAAAAAACTATCTTATAACCCTCATATTCATTCATACATTCGCATATAGTATATTTTTAATTTCGAAAGAATTGTTGAAAGGAAATAAAAATGACTATAAGAAATTAATTAACACCGATTGCTTTTTTAACCCTAAGATCGTACCATGGGGTACAAAACAAAAATAAAACATTTAATTTGCGATTAATTTTTTGCTTTACAACGAATTCATTCACGTTACCATGAGTTAAAATTAAACGCAAACTGAAGATGATACAAAATAAGTTTATTTAAAACAATACAATGTTTTTAAAACTTATGTCTCTTAAGGAGCTAACGTTAGGACGCCACAAGCTCTATGCAATGAATGAACAAATTCGTGTGGCTCGCAGGCCTTTTTTATACAATTTGTTTTTATTTTTGTATACATTCGATTTATTATATATTTATATTAAGCTTGTCTAGTTTCCTGTGCGCGTCGTCCCAATTCATGGGAATGGCAGCAGGAGCGATAAAGTTGTTTGTTTATTGTATTGCGCTTGTCATCTGGCTTCATGTCCGTGCCAACCCGTGTGATAGGTACAGAGGCGATAAAGTTCAGCTGCATCTTCCATCTGGCAGTTCCTTTGACTCGAGTATTTACGGGGGGGGGGGGAGCGACAGGTAGCATGATGCTACCATTCGATCATTCGATGCTACATTCGATCATTCGATGCTACTAGCATCGAATGATCAGTCGGGCGCGAGGCCTTTGAGCGTGTGCTCGTGTTAATACTGCGTTTGAGTTTACTCCAGCACCCCTGGGGATACAGTTAACGTACTAAGTATGTTCGTTTTAATTGTTTTTAGAGAAAAAATGCATATTTTTGTACTGTTTTACATATATGTATTATTTGAATGTTCTTTTATATTGTTTTGTTAACGTTATTAAAAATGATGCTAATTTAATATATTAATTACTTTATATTTACATTTGTTTTTTTGTTTACTGGTTATAAATATAACCGATTTTTAGATGTCTTCACGTCAACACCTGTCACAAAATAAAATCGAAAAGCTTCTCCTGGATTCTGATGATGAAGAGATGGTTCTTGGTAATGAAATAGAAGATAAGCCAGATGAAATTTTTCTCGACTTTCGCGATGGACATAATACCTAATGCTGAAGAGGACAGATCTTTCTAGTTCAGATGAAGTACTTGAAGATAATAAGGACCAGGTTAGAATTCCAGATTCTCCAGTAACAGTCCTTACATTGCCCGAAGTGTTGTGAGGTAAAGGAACAAAAAAGCAACGAAGTAGTGAAAAGTTTGTATGGTATGGATCTCATCCTCAATCAACTCGTACACCACAAAGAAATATAATTTTTCATGCACCAAGAAACAAAGGTCCTGCTAAATTCATTACAAGCTCTCTAGATGCTTGGAATTTTTTTTACGGAGCCTATGTAGATTATAGTAACTAAAACGAATCAAGAGATTTCTTAACAGTGCAAGAAGTTTAAATCAAACAGGCCAACGACATCTGGAAATGGCTATGATGATTTTGTTCCCACAAACATATGATACTCCTTTGTACTATATACAATACTCATTGAGTTAAAAACTTTGTTTGCTTTATATTATTTGCCGGAATACTAAAAATTGATCATATATATTTTACTTCTTTGTCTTAACTTCTTTACTTTTTTCTCTAATATGGCTGAGAAGAGATTTGAATTATTGACAGACTGTCTTCGATTCGATGATCATACGATTAGAGCTGAAAGAATGGAACATAATAAATTAGCTCCAATAAAAGAATTATTCGATCATGTTGCAGAAATTTCAAAATATTTCTATTCACCTTCCGATTACACAACTATTGAAGAACAATTACTTGCGTTTCGTGGCAGATGCCCATTCCCTATATATATAGCGTCCAAATCAGATAAATATTTAATGTTATGTGATTCAGTATCATATTATATTATAAATAGTTTTATATACACAGGAAAAGATTTTACACCACAAGGAGTATCAGTTGCTGAGTATTAGACATTTCATCTTTCATTCATGGTTCTAACAGAAATATCACATACGACAACTGGTTTACTTCCATCCCTGCTGCACAAAAATTGCTACCAAAAAAATATAACAACGGTTGGAACACTGAAAAAAACAGAGGTACCTACACAATTTTTGGATCTAAAGGAGTGTCATAAGAACACTTCGATGTTTGCACTTCATGACAAGCTTACTTTAATATCATGTGTGCCTCCAAAGCAAAGTAAAGGATAGAAGAAAAATGTACTTATACTTTCTGCTATGCACTACCAATCTGCTATGCACTACCAACCGAACAAAGATAAATCTCTTGACTACCAACCGAACAAAGATAAATCTCTTGATTTTCCCGAAATTATAAGTTTTTACAACCATACTAATGGAGGTGCAGACACTTTCGACCAACTTTGTCTTTTTGTCTTTGTGAGTTTTGTGCAATTTTATGCCGGAATTAATTCTATGATATTATTATCTAACGCCACAGGTAAATAGGTTTTCAAGAACAGAAGAACTTACCTGAAGACTAGCTTTTGAACTTATAATACCCTACTTGGATGAACGATTTCAATACAAATCTTTACCAACGTATCTCCAAATAAGTATTGGCTATACACTTGGTAAAATGCAGTCATCTGACACTTCAAATTCTAAATCCGGGACTAGTCCGTTTTGCCCCAGGTCAAAAGACCGTAAATGACGGACTAGATGTGATAAAAGTAAAACTTTTTTATGTTTAGACAATAAAAAAAAATTTCTCAAAACTGTTAAGTAAAGCCATTTTTATAAGATTTATTTGTTATAAATAACACTATCAAGTGCCATAAAAGTCTGCATAAATTGGTTTTTTAGGTAAAGCTATTTTTATAAGATTTATTTGTTATAAATAACACTATCAAGTGCCATAAAAGTCTGCATAAGTTGGTTTTTTAGGTAAAGCTATTTTTATAAGATTTATTTGTTATAAATAACACTATCAAGTCTCATAAAAGTCTGCATAAGTTGGTTTTTCAGGTAAAGATATTTTTATAAGATTTATTTGTTATAAATAACACTATCAAGTGCCATAAAAGTCTGCATAAGTTGGTTTTTTAGGTAAAGATATTTTTATAAGATTTATTTGTTATAAATAACACTATCAAGTGCCATAAAAGTCTGCATAAGTTGGTTTTTTAGGTAAAGCTATTTTTATAAGATTTATTTGTTATATATAGTACTGATATAAGTGCAATGAAAGTCTGCATAAGTTGAGTTTTAATAAATATTTAATCTTTTTTAATAATGACGTTTTATTTCATACTCTGTAGTAGAGATACTTCAGTACCCCAGGGTACTGTTACTTAAATTTATTTAGGGGTACGGTTCTGGGGTTAAATATGTAGCCATTTCTTAAATTAAATAAACAAACCGTGCATTGACGGAACGAACGTCAGTACTACGCAATAATAGTTAATATCCTTTGTCAGTTCTTTCGTCATATGTTGTGAAAATGAATGATTTTCTATAAAATGAATAACTTCATAAAAATATACAAGATTCCTCATTTGTATGATTGACAACTTAAAAATGCCATTTTCATTCCTGTAACACCTATATAGACTTTTGCCTGCCTCCTGTAATGGATTTTCATAATGGTGCTGCTTTTAAAGGTTGAAAAATTGATTTTTCTATAAGTTGGACTATATATGTCTACAGTGGATTGATCGATTGGTATAACAAGCATTTTTTATCAGATTTTTCCTAAGATATAAATCGAAAATTTTGATTTGAGCTTTTATTACAGAGAAGCAATTTAATTGTCTGTAATGATATTTGTTTAATATGAACATTTTCTGGGTCATAATTACATTTAAACCTTTCATTATCTTAAACGAAACCTCAACGAAAACTGAAGCAACACTATATTACCAGTATAATCAATTTTTCGTTCAACGAAATAGTACTTGTACCCCTCAATATTCGTAGTCGATTAAGATGTTAACCGCGTCGCTTCGGTGATGTCGCGTGGCGCTCGGCGTGATTGCACTGCAGGCGTTTAACCCTTGCGCTAACTTTGAAATAGTGTAACTCGAGAAGGGGATGAAATACGAAAAACAGTCATTGATTATAATCCCCTTATCTTGTATTTAGAAAACCATAGAACCTGGCTTTCTATGCCATTTTAACAACAACTTGTAAATACGAAGTTCTCAACGTTCTTCTATTTTCGATATAAATATTTTCACTATTAAAATGTAAAATACAAACAAATATTTTATTTATTTCTTTTCGCAAAATATTTTCTTCTTTCAGGACTTATTTTGAAGTGAAATTTGTTTCCCATAGTAGTATAATCTCGCATGATGAACAGGAGGCCGTAAGAATAATAAAACCCTACGGTAGCAGAGAGAACGAGCGACAGAGGGAAAAACACAGGTTTTTCGGTATATTTTCTGTCAAAGGACATTTATTTTTTTTTATTATGATTATCTTTTCAGTAATACGTACACATAAAACAAGCTTAATTCTCAATGCACGCAGCGGTGGCCCCATTTTTTTTCTGACAAAAGAGTTAGCTTTTCAGTGATTTTGCCGAAATAGTATTTTGGTCACTTTTTATGCCAACAACGGTATTTAAAATGGCACGGACATGTTTGTTTAGTCTCTTAATTTACACAGTTGAGCTCATACTACCGCAAAACCGCTGTGAGTAGGTTGACAAATATTGCCTAGAGCCAGAGTGTTCATTTCACGTTTGTTTTTACAAGTATTAATAAACGATATGCTGTTCACTATGTAACAAAAAAGTATAAACGTGGTTAAACATTTATGTACTTCAGTAATAATTAATGGACTAATATATTATTATGGATTCCCATATAATATATTTATTCTGTACTCAAAATAAATAATTATTATGGATTCCCAAAAAAATAATTTTTACTTAAAATTAAATCCAATCAATCCTCCTATATTACGAGAGGGAAATTGTAAAAGAAAAAGTAAAGGGTACATATTTACGTAAAATTTATTTTAGATAGGGATATTCAAATTGTTATTTATATTTGAAATAGGGATTTTTTTAATCTTTCCCTTCATTTTTGTAAATTTATAAATCTGTTGACAAAAAAACGTCGAGTTGAATAAGATTTAGCCTGAACATCATTGCAAATTACGAAATGCAAAAACAGCGATCACAACAACGTTTTGAAGATGAGCATCGCACCGATACAACGTGATAGACAAGATGTTAAAAAGCGACATGCAGCCTCTTTACTATCACAACAACGTTTTGAAGATGATCATCGCACCGATGCAACGTGATAGACAAGATGGTAAAAAGCTACATGCAGCCTCTTTACTATCGTTAAATCATTCCATTATACATTAGAGCAGAGTATTAAAACTCAAATTATTTCAAATGGTTCTTGGACCTTATTTCATGACGGGCCTTATCGCAGGTACACACAGAATCTATCGAGCTGTATTTTAATGATGTCAATTTCAGTTATTTTCTTAAATTCATAATTAATCGTAATTAAACTTTAAAAAAAATTCGATCCTTTCGATAGTATATTCTACAGTATATTCTACAGATAGATACTATTCTACAGCACGTGAATTTTCTCAACAGCATTTAGAATTTGGAGTTAACTTTCTTAACGACTTGTTAACGTAATTCATTACTGAATAAAGTATTGTAAAAGAACAAATAAACTAATAGGCAATCGTGTCCCATTAACATGAAACATTATTTCGATACTACATATTGTCATGAATTTTAAATTAATAATATAAAAGTGGAAATTTTGTTAAGTTTCATTTGACAGTTTTAATGTGATGATGTAACAAAATTATTTTAAACCTTCTAAATAAAACTTCTAATGCTAAATTACAAATAAAACTTCTAATGCTAATTCTAAATAAAACTTCTAATGCTAATTCTAAATAAAACTTCTAATGCTTCGTTTCAAAGTTAAATTACAGTCTGTTTTCAATTTGCAATAGTTTTCCTGTACTTTTACAATATACAATTCTGTCCCATAATATTATTAATGTGACAAAGTGATTGTCACTTTGTTTGTCACCTAATAATTTTGTAGTTAATTATTACTGAATTTTGCAGACATATAAGATGGAAAACGGCTAGAGAAGAAGAAAAAAATAGACTGTTGCGAAATGACATAATGTCAAAGAATTCCTTACAGAATACCCAGCAATCAAAAACAATAAATATATAATTTATTTCATATGTCAAACAGTTACGAAAGTTTACTTACAGCAGATATTCCCTAAAATCTCAATACAAAAATTAATATTAAAACAATAGTAATATTCGTAAATAATATAATTAAAATACTTTGAAATCTTGCATACTTATATGCTCCTAAGGTAACTTCTACCTTCTACTGTGAGGGTATGTATGTACACACATACCCTCACAGTAGAAGTGACGGTCGTACTGTTATGACGACTTTAAGTTTTAATATAAAAAAAAACAATTTATTTTTAGATATTATTATTTAAGCGAATTATTATATTTTATAAAATATTTAGTTAGACTTTGATCGCGCTTGTATCTGGATTACGACTGACGCGGACTAAGGACTGGATTGAACTGTGATTATCTGAACTTCGTGAAGCTTCGGTCCAGGGTTTATAAAGGATAAGAAATGCTGATGCATCTGGGAGTGGAGTTTGCCGACGGGCCTGGGAACAGGGCTTGTCATGGTAATGCAATACTCTGGCAGCCGGATGCCCTTATCATGTTGATACGAGAATCGTGAGACAGGTGCTGTGTAAGCATTACTGCTAGCAAGTACAGGATATAATAGTACGTAACAGATTTATCATTTCAATATTTCTATTCATTTCAATATTTCTATACAAGGCTGACAATTCAGTTTTGAGAGTATTTTCATTGTATTAAAAATAAAAAAAAACTTGAATGTCACACCAGCATGTGATTGGCTTATGATATATACATGGGAAATACTTCGATCATTGGCGAAGGCATTACTTGGTATGGTTGCCTGTAAGTGAAAATGATGGTAAATTATTCTTTCCGCTTCCAACTTCAGCCTGAGGTGTGACGATTCTGATGATGTGGAAAATATATCATAAGAAACTTACTTTCTTTACCCCCTTCCACATTAACAATACGTGTATTCCGTTCAATTCCTAAGTTGTTAATATGCACAAAGTCTCTATGCACATCTTATTGTAGCTGAATAGAACCGTAAGTCTATCAGTTGTTAAGCACAGTAGGAAACTTCAGAATCCCGTTACAGTTTCGTTCCAGAAAATGCTGTTGTGAAATGGCAGTACCTATATAAACACAAAGTTATTAAGATACCTCCAAATAATACCCTTCATAACATTTTCTTCTTTATCGAATTTAAAAAAAATTTGGCAAGATCAAAGTTTACCTTCAGTTGGACAAGTATTGTAAATGTGTGGTTACAGGGTATATATATATATATATATATAGTTGTTTTGTCATCTCTTTAATCGTCGTTTTTCGTGTTAATTACGGATAATAGATAACACTGAAACACAGAAGACTGATATGTAGCTTAAAAGTAATCTTAAAATCAGAAAATACTTTTTTGATTTTCTAGATTAACCAGTAATATCAATTTTCTTCGTTAATCGAAGAAAAATGCATTTTCTACAATCGTTATCAACTATCAATAAATTCCCAGTATCGATATGTGAACACTAATTAAGTTGAATATTATTAATGATTTCTATCAAGTTCACTCATTAAAAGTATAAAAATCAAAATTCATAATTATTGCATCATTAAATACGCTGCAATCAAAGATCGAAGCACTTAGCACCAAAAGACATTATGAAATAATCAAGAAATCGGAAGCCGAATAAATTATTAAAATTTTGATAGAAAAAAATGGGCAAAATTTTCTTTTTAGCTATTTATTATCCGAAAGTGAAAAAGTGAATTTAAGAGAGGCAGGACAAGTATAAAAAATTTATATAATTATTGCATCATTCAATACGCTGCCATCAAAGATCGAAGCACTTGTGCTAAGTGACTATGCAATAATCAAGAAATCGGAAGCCGAATAAATTATTAAAATTTTAATAAAAAAAAATTGGCAAATCTTTTTAGCTATTTATTATACGAAAGTGAAAAAGTGAATTTAAGAGAGGCAGGGCAAGTATAAAAAAATTACATTATCTGTTTTCCATCATCACTGTCCAGATGTTGAAAAAAACATCATCGAAGTTGAGAAAATTGTATACTGGAGTAAACATTCCCGGAATAGCAAAATTAACCAACCTTGCAGTTGATATCATGAACGGATTAGTCATGATCGTCTAAACGTGCTGAAAGTGAATTCTGAGAAGTCACTCTGGAAAACATCCATACATAGATGTCAAAATTACAGTAGCCTTAAAGATAAGTATATCTAAAACTGTGCCCGCAACTTCGTTCGCATGGGACTATAGAAAATATTTCTTAATTAACTAAAAGATTAGTAAACGTAACACCATCAATACGGTAGTTGACTTATTCTAAATTTTTATATTTTTCGTACAATATTGTGGAATATAAGTTAATTAAAAACCAGTCTTGAAAATAATTCAAGAATTGATTAAAAAATAAGCCAGTTGTAGGCTTCTAAATTTGAAGATACGAATAGAGTTGGGTATATCCTTGTCTCTTTTCCTCTCATAGAATATAATGTGCAATATTAAAAATGACCTCACAACACAGTATTGCCGTCCTTCTCCTAAAGGTTAAATTTAAACTTTTATAACTCGGTCAATTTTTAAGATTATTAAAAAAAAATTTCACTCTTCATTAGCTCGTACTTTGAAATTATGATTAATGAAATAAAAAAAATTAGTCAAATATCCAAATTGGGTATTTGACAAATTTTTTTTTAATAGTTATAAAATTACTTTTTTTAAGTAAATACACTTTGTATTGAGACACCGAATTGCCATATTTTCTGTTTAGCACAACGATTGCGACGACGTGTGTTACTTTAGACCCAACAGAAACTATCAGTGAAAAATCTATCGAAATCTTTTTAGTTGTTTTCGTGTAATGCGCAAACAATTAAACAGACTCACAGACGTTTGTTTGTGAAACAAAAATGACAATAACGATATTTATGTGTTCTGCTACTTTTGCTACATCCCATTAATATTTATATTATAAATACCTTCATTGTACGCTCAAGGCAATTTTATAGTTTTATTGTATGTATATACGGTAAATTACGTAATAACCATAACTATATAAGCTAATACTAAACCTGCCAAAATAATTAAATTGCAAATATTGATAAGATTAAAATTTGAGACGAATCGAACATGGAAAATTTGTGAAATCTATCGAAATCCCTTTAGCTGTTTTTGTGTAATGCGCAAACAATAAAACAGACTCACAGACGTTTGTTTGTGAAACGAAAATGACAATAACAATATTTATGTGTTCTATTACTTTTGCTACATCGCATTAATATTTATATTGTAAATACCTTCATCGTACGGCAAGCCAATTTTATAGTTTTATTATATGCATAGACGGTATATTACGTAATAACCATAACTATATAGGCTAATACTAAACCTGCCAAATCGAACATCGCAAAATTGAACGCGCGCGAGACGGCCGATAGCGATCTAATGATTGGGTCAATAGTTTTTGAAAGATGCACAGATAAACAAACACAAAACAAAAACAGACAAAAAAATTCTTAAACATTCAATTATTTTTTGGAAATATTTTCTATGCCACGCAAAGTTTCAAGTGTAACTATACGTACAGATAATGAAATTTACATTGGTTGCCATAAAACTTAGAAATAAAAAAAAATTACATTCTCCGCTATATTTATTTATTTATGAAAAGAAACATGTCCGACTTACAGATTACTCAAAAGCGCTGGACATTATGTTAACACTAAAATTGCAGTAGTTTTTCGTACATATAATAATATAAATAATTATAATTAATAAAACTAATTAATAACTAATTATCAAACGTGAATTACCAAACAACTCCATAATAGCATACCTAAAGCCGTCGATAGAGCAGAAAATACTCGTATATCAAGATCGGGCGCCTGTCGCAATACCGCGTTCATCACCGTAAGTGCGTGAAGAATAGGTGAGCGCTGCAGGATGTTCGTGCGTCCTCTAGGCGTCTGAAATAAACATTGACTCTGTCCTCTCATGTAACAGTTAGGAGCATAAAGCGTTACCAAACCCAAGATCGGAGGTTACCAACATAATTAACTAATCATTAAAAAAATGCATAATCAAAAGAAATTTCCATCGGAGTTAAAGGGAATTAATCCAATCACACTCGAAACAAAATCTGGAGAAAACATATGAGGATAGTAAGCGTATATTCTTTATATGAGAATCTACTCAACTTTTCAACATTTTCTCCAACATGAGTATATGAGTTATTCCACGCGGAGAGCAGAAGGCTATTATGAAATTTACTTTCTTTTACTATAATAGTAATAAAGCAAAGAATTTCAAGTTTGTCTATATAAAACTGACAAAGCAAAGAAATTTACATTCGTTATTACAGAGTTAAGAAAGCAAAAAATTATATCCATCATCATAAAATTAATAAAGCAAATAAATTTACATCCGTCACTTTATAACTAATAAAGCAAATAAATTTACATCCGTCACTTTATAACTAATAAAGCAAATAAATTTACATCCGTCACTTTATAACTAATAAAGCAAATAAATTTACATCCGTCACTTTATAACTAATAAAGCAAATAAATTTACATCCGTCACTTTATAACTAATAAAGCAAATAAATTTACATTCGTCACTTTATAACTAATAAAGCAAATAAATTTACATCCGTCACTTTATAACTAATAAAGCAAATAAATTTACATCCGTCACTTTATAACTAATAAAGCAAATAAATTTACATCCGTCACTTTATAACTAATAAAGCAAATAAATTTACATCCGTCACTTTATAACTAATAAAGCAAATAAATTTACATCCGTCACTTTATAACTAATAAAGCAAATAAATTTACATCCGTCACTTTATAACTAATAAAGCAAATAAATTTACATCCGTCACTTTATAACTAATAAAGCAAATAAATTTACATCCGTCACTTTATAACTAATAAAGCAAATAAATTTACATCCGTCACTTTATAACTAATAAAGCAAATAAATTTACATCCGTCACTTTATAACTAATAAAGCAAATAAATTTACATTCGTCACTTTATAACTAATAAAGCAAATAAATTTACATCCGTCACTTTATAACTAATAAAGCAAATAAATTTACATCCGTCACTTTATAACTAATAAAGCAAATAAATTTACATCCGTCACTTTATAACTAATAAAGCAAATAAATTTACATCCGTCACTTTATAACTAATAAAGCAAATAAATTTACATCCGTTACTTTATAACTAATAAAGCAAATAAATTTACATCCGTCACTTTATAACTAATAAAGCAAATAAATTTACATCCGTCACTTTATAACTAATAAAGCAAATAAATTTACATCCGTCACTTTATAACTAATAAAGCAAATAAATTTACATCCGTCACTTTATAACTAATAAAGCAAATAAATTTACATCCGTCACTTTATAACTAATAAAGCAAATAAATTTACATCCGTCACTTTATAACTAATAAAGCAAATAAATTTACATTCGTCGCTATAAAACTAAGAAAGCAAAGAAAGTTACATACGTCACTATGAAATAAATAAAGAAAAAACATTTACATTCGTCGCTATCAAATTAATAAAGCGAGGTTTTGAATCAAGGATTGAAGGGTAGGAAAGGAAAGGGAATGTGGAAAGTAAAGTCAGGAGAGATATGATTATTTCAGAGGACTTTTCAATGATTAAATGGATGGTGAAATTCTGGTGTCGGAATTGATTAAATGGATGGTGAAATTCTGGTGTCGGATTTCCATAACATGACAGCATGAACCGTGAATGAATTCTCATAAAAATAGGTAGTATATATGGGTATAAGGAGCGTGAGAAGTTACTCAGAACGTAGACCCAGGCAATACCCAGAAAGGGCTATGTATTTTGTAACAAGATAAGAGGGAATATGAGGATTTTTAAATATATTATAAAGCAGTGAAAGCATGTGAAAATGACACCGATCACTAATCTCCAACCGTCTGAGCCGTGTCCGAAGCTCAGAGACGTGCTAAGATTTTCTGAGGCTGAAAATGTAACCAACATGTAGGCATTGAAGTTTGTTAAGCAATTTTTCTGAAAGATCTGGATAGCACAATTCTCCGTAGTCTAGTATAGGCAATAGCATTGTTTGACACAAGTGAATTTTAATTGTAAAGGAAATAAAATATTGAAGACCTTTAAGAGAGTGTATTCTGCTGATTCGACGACTGACATCTTTAACCGGGGGTTGCCATTTAAAAAAATGATCGACCATTAGTCCCAAGTCTTTCACAGTTGAAGTGAATAGGATAATTGCACCATTTAGTAACAGTTATAGAAGATCAGGTATACTGATCTTATAATGGAGTTTCCTACTATTAATAACAATAGCCTGGACTTAGAATTGACTCTGAGGCCAATATTATAAGCCCATTGACCAGCTAGACTTAGATCCGTATTCAAGGAATCAGTAGCGTTAGAAATATTACTAGAATCAGAATGTATGTTTATTTAAAGATCAGCTGCATTTAAGTGGAAGGTCTTTGTTAATAGTGTCTATAAATATTGAAAAAGAAGCGGAGAAAGTACCCCAACTAATGTAACGGCTTGTTTACGACCGTATAAATAACATTTGAACTATTCCAGGGAAGTTTGAGAGAAGTAGACTGATTTCAGGCATGCTAATAAAAGGTCAAATTGCGCTACTGAAGTCGAGAAGTACAAGAGTAGAGAAAATGAGTACTGTTCATGGCTATGTCATCAGTGACATTAATTAGTACCGTGGAAGCTCTGAAACCAGATTGAAAGAGACTAAAAAGATGGTGCTTATTAAGGAAGCTAACTAATTAGCGTGAACAGTAAGTTCGAGTACCTATTTTAGATAGAAGTGGTGAAATGGAAACGGGTCTAAAGTCTTTAGGTTGACACGAAACTGCAACCTTGAACAAAGAAATGACATATACTCTCTTCCATTTTATAAAAAAATGTGGCTATAGTGATTGAAGTATTGAAAATGTCAGTGATGACTAACATTTTCAACATCATTTTTGTTTGTTATATCTGTGACAGTTTTAAGGGAACCAATGTTAATGATATCACAACCAGAGGATTTAGATTTAATGAGAGAATAATTAATTGCGTTTTCGCTATCACATCTTTTGAAATTGAGAATCGGTGTATCGTGGTCACATAAGAAGAAAAGTACAGAAGTAAATAAAGATAGAAGGGTCAAAGGGCGTGACACCCGTGCCATAAGCTTTGCAATATACTGCAAAGCACAGAACGGAAACGGTACAGAATGGACACGACGCATACTAACCCATATAAAAAAGTCACACTATTTAATACCTTCCCAAACGCTGTCCAAGTAACTCCCCTCTCTTCTCGCCTCACCTCTCCTGACCAAAGACTTGTGTAATTATTATTAAAGCCCATAGATGGCGTAATCTCTTACTCTCTGTTGCTCATAAATGGCGCTATCAATGAAAAATTAATTTTTATTTTTAGGAATTTATTAAAACCATTATAGAAAAAAACAGTTTTCATTTTTATAAATTTATTTGTTAAACCGTTCCGTTATAATAACGGAAATATTTCAATCAAAAGACAAATGTCAAAATGACATCACTATACAATATAAGTTACTAATTCACAATTACTATAAAAACACAAAAAACTCAAGAAATTTCAACATAGAAAGGCAAAATATATTTATCTTACGAATTGCTAATTAATTCTGAATATAGTATTTGGAATTTATTTACTGCTAATGTTTGATGATTTTTTTAAATGTTTGTTAGTTAATATCTCCGTCTGTGTACGGGTTTTGTTGATTTTTTTATCCGAAAATTTAAACCTCCTGTATCACGTAATATTATTAAATATTTTTATAAACGGGGCCAAATTTAAAAGTGACAAAATCCAGTGGGAAGTCCTATAAAAGAGATTTCAGTAATAATTTTTAACTGTCTCAAAAAAGAGGAAATAATTTGTTGTTTTTTAGGCTTAGTAGGTTGTTTTTTATGTGAAAAATGTCGTTTTTTAGACGTAGCAGATTGTTTTTTTTGAAATGTATATTTGTGTAAAAATGTATATAAAATATTGTACAAAATTATTATGGTATGCTATTTTGCAGATTTCCGAAAGATTCAAATATAAAAGAGAAATGGATGGAAGTCAGAGGTAGAAAGAATTTGTTTCCAACAAAATACAGCACCATTTGCTCTGTCTGTTGTGTGAACATTGGACACAACCGAATATCCAACAGTCAACGTTTGTCAAACTGAAAATCTTGTAAGTAATTGTGGAGACTTAACATTATAATCATATGTGCTTAGGAATTTCTTGGGATATATATAATGTCTAAATTTATAAAATCCAGCCTCTGTGACTGACCAGATTTCGATGGGGTTTATTAGATTACAGGAGGTAAGGATTAAGCAGAAGAAAGACAGGAGAGAGCACAGAGGAGTGGAAAAGGGCAAAACAAGAAGGAAGTAGATAATGAAGGCAGAGGGGTAGGAGAAAATGGGCCAGCGATGGAAACAGAACAAATAACTGTTGGTATTCGTTCAGGTTGGCGATAAGGCAATTTTAAATTTGCCTGCCTGACTAGCGACCACTATCGTATTCAAGTCAATGTCGTCATATACTAGTGTTAACAACTATATTTCAACAGAAAAGAACTTTATTATACACCTGTCCTTCATTCCACTTAAGACACAGAAGTTAGAAAACATGGCTTTTTTGTGATATATGTTTTAATGGTGATTATTAACGACGTGATTTCCTATATTTATTTATTATGAATATATATCTTTTTCTTATTTCAGACTTAAGTTGATAATACTGATACAACTAGAAAAATTTAATTGAAAAGGCAACTTGTGCGTTCAAAACTTTTATTGGAGAAACAAAAGTTAAAAGTGAAGAGTCTACGAGAGAAAAACCGCCAGCAAATAAAAAAAATTGCACTTTCCAAGCAATACCCCACAATCTCAAAGAAAAATCATTATTAAATGAAGAAGACGCAGAAGTTTGATAGCATATGAACGTAACGACAAAAGACCTAAATTCTCGATAAAAAAAAAATAAAGCATCAATTAATAAGGCTAAATTTTCACCAGCACTCAAAAGTTTTGCTCTAATCTTGAACTATTACTCTTCCAAGGTCTAAAATTACGTCAGACAAAAATTTAATATGAGTCTTCCGCAACCACGTACTTTGAGGAATTTGTATGAGTCATTTGATGGTAATCCATGATTCACCAAAGAATCTTTAACTGCAATAAAAATGAAAGTATATTATATCAAATATCTACTTTCTTTAATTAAAGAAAGTAGATATTTGAAAAATATCTACTTAATAAAGAAAGTAGATATTTTATATTTATCTTTAATTGTCTGACAATTAACGAAATAGCAATTAGGCGAAAAGTTGAATGGAATAGTATCAGATACCATGGCTACATATATTTTGGTGACGATTCGCATGTGAAATGCCACCAAGTACACGAAGCAAAAGAAGGACTTGTTTTCTTAGTTACATGCATAAACGGTAACTTTGAAGTGCAAGTTGATTATTTTTTGTCAAACAGACAACAAAAAAAAATGTACAACAAATTAAATTGTTATCACTTGTTTGGAAAGATTTCACAAAACCGGTATGAATGTTGTGGGGTTAACCTTCGATAGATACTCATCAAATTTAGCAATGGCGTCTTTATTGAGGTGTTACTTGAACCTTAATAACATGAAAACAACTTTTGATCATTCTGTGTCAAAAGAGCCCGTCACGATACTTTTGGATGCATGCTACATGCTAAAATTGATAAAAAATGCCTTTCAGGCCTATAATAAGTTTTACGATAGCCAAGGTCAGTCAATTATGTGGAATTACCTACAGAAATTAAATGATTTACAGGAGTAAGAAAATGTTCACTGTGTAATAAATTAGTAAAGCACATATTGATTTAAAAAACTCAAACAATGAAAGTAAAGTTGACAAGCCAGCTTTTTAACAAAGGTGTCAGTGATGCTTCAGAAATTTGTAAAATTAAATTAAAAATTGAAGAATTCAGTGATTGTGGCGCCACGATTAAATTCATCAGGATATTTAACAATTTATTTGATATCCTTAACTCTCGTTCATTAAAAGCCTTCAATTTCAAAAAACTTTCGAATTTCAAAAACAAAACTGGAGTGTTTGCATTTCAAGACCAAGCAGAAAACTACATAAAAGGTCTCAAAAATTGTCAAGGTCAAATGTTGATGAAAAGTCTAATGGAAACTGACTGAATACAATTCTTGTCATTGTATAAATTTTCGCAAGATCATTTGGAACTTTTTTTCTGCAATGTACGCTCACATGGTTGATGTAATAATACACCCATATGCCGACAATTCAAGTCTTATTATAAAAAATTCATCACTCACGTGGAAATAAAACAACTGAAGGTGGTAACTGTGTTGATTTGGAAAAAAATATCTATTTTAAACGGTTCTTCTACCCTGGATACTATCAACGCCACTACCAGTCGAAACACACTTGTAGAAACCCACTTACAAGTTGAAAATATTGAATCAGATGAGCTCGATTTAGATTTTATCGCGCCAAACGACTTCTCAGAATTTTCATACCAGGTAGTAATTTATATATATATATATATATATATATATATATATATATATGCTTTCAGTTTTCTCTTTAAAAAAAATAACGTGCGAAATGTGCATAAGCGCTTTAGTTGACAAAAATAAATGCGCAATAAAACGATTAAGTTTAATAACGGTTAAAGATAAAAACAGATTAACGTACCCGTCAGAAGACGTCATAAAATTATGTGAAATTACTGAAACATTAATAACACATATTGCAAACAAATCTCATAATTTCAATTTGAAACCGCAGCATACAAATTCAATTATTTTAAATAAAATACTAGCATATCTTGTAGGACAAAATATATTTGATTCTCTTACATTCCATCAGTTTGACCAATTTGCGGCCGAACACATCACATCATCACATCATCCATTTGACAGGAGCAGTTGCTGAGAGATACACAAATGTTCGATTTCACTATCTAATTTCTTGTATGAGGCATCAAAACGTCAATTATCAAATAAATATATACTATTTAAAGGTTAAAAAATATAACGATCGTCAAAAAATTATTTTATTAATATTACGGCTACAGTAAAGTAAGTACAATATTTGGTGTTTTGGGGCCAAAATGGTTATTTCATATCACGAGTGACTTTTCTCTCAATCGAGAATCGAACCCAGAGCCTCCAGCAGCCGAAGTGTGATTCAGCCATACGCGGTCGAAGATCTCATAAGTGGATTGCTACCATAAATTTACTGTTGTTTTAAATTAGTTCTGAACACTAAGTGAACTTATAATTTCCCCAAAAAAAAAATTAAGTCATGTAAAATAAAAAAAATTTAAATGTAAACTTTTAGCCGATCAATGAATGGTTAATTATGACGTCATATTTTGTTTTATTTATTTTACTGCAATATTAATATTGTCGATAATAATTACAACTAATTCGCCTGTGTTCCTTAATAATTAAAACCGCGTGACGTCACTAGACGGGCGGGGCTTGCGACAAAAAATAATTTATTTATTTCTGTGGATAAAAGAAAACACTATTCAGGGTGTCTAACTTAGTGGGTGTATCAACAATTACTTGTATTTACAAGAAAATGAAATGATTTAAACTTATTTAAATTAAAGTAAATTTAATTTATTGTATCTTGGTTATCACAATTTAATAAATTAATATTTTAAATATAAATATTCTCAAATTGAAAAGATTTCGCTTAATTAATTTAGTTAATCTAGCGTAATTGTAAAAAATAATGAATTAAAAATTATATATTAATCGTTTTTAAAAATATTTACTTTTCAAGAATTAAATTAATTTTTTAAATTATTTATAAAAATTTCATTAAATGAATTATAAATATTTTATGGGATAATCTTTAAACGAAAAAATGTTTTAATTTAAATTAATTCTAATGTTATTAATTGTTTATAGTTTGTTAAGTTTTAAAAAGTTAATAATATTAATTAATAAAAAATATTTGGTCATGTTAATGTTAATATAATGTTATCCAGATTTTTTAAACGTCCAATTGAAAAAAGGAGAATTATAAATCTAACTAAAAATATTACCTGACATATTTAATTGTATTTTGAAAGGCAATTAAATATAATTCACTGATACGCCATTTGAAGTTGTGGGCGACAAAAATCTATCTCAAATTTACATGAATTGAACTTGCATAAAACTTGCAAAATATGTATAATTGCAAAATATTTAAAAATGACATATTTTCTGGGCTGCGAAATATATAGAATACATAGGGACAGACACGATGAAATTATGAAGTTTATAATTTGCTACGGAATTATTAAAAGAGCAGAGTCTTCATTTATGTCGGTATAAAATTGCATTTAACATTTCTAAGCCCAATTAATTATATCGACATAGTTATCGATAAAAGGATTTAACACTAAAGTAAACGTCAACTAAATATCTTAGCACAAAAACTCGGTAAATCATATATTTTAATGTATATCTTTATTTTATGTGTGATTAAGCATATTATTGTGTAAATTGGCATGTAGGAAATTGATGTTTGTATGCGAGTTTTAGAAAATAAATACAAAAAGTACGGTATCCATTCTTTACAATTTATCCACCTAAAATGTGCCTGGATTATTTTGATGTGTAAAGCCACAATCAAGAATAGAACAAGTCGTTACTTTTCTATACTTATTTTCACAATATGACAACGGATAAATTCAAAATCGCCTAAAAAAATGTACGCAATTTCCCGCGGGGTAAATAAGACAACTCGTGCTACAAGCGCCCTTATTATCGTGCGGAATTTATTTTATTAAACTAAATAATATTATTATTAGAAGGTTCTAACGGTTTTTACTTCACTTGCTCTTTTTAAGATATAACATCGCTGGCATGTACCATTACATTCTCTCACACTTTTTCGCCTATCTAGTACCTATAATAATGTCTGTACACGTGGGTGACTTAAGAGCAAAGTCGTATTGAACACCGCAGTGAAAGCGGATATACTTAAAACTATGATTGAATTAGCAGTAAGATTTGAGATTACTAGCCCAGCAAAATTTATCCGTTCGTAACAAATTTAAGATTTGGAAGCTGGATAGATGGGTTCCGCTCGAATTAAACGAGCTCTAGAAGCGATATCGTTGCGAACTTTGCCTTTCTTTGATGTCACGACGTAAAGACAATATAACTTTATATCGGATTGTAAGATGTGATGAAAATCGCAAGTATTCGGCACAATGGTGAGATAAAAATACAGTACCAAAAGCCACTCCGAATCCGAATATTCACAAAAAAGCTAATGGTGTCTCTTTGGTGGTTCAGCGTGGTTTTTTTTCCACTACACCTTAATGAGACCTGATCAAGAGACTACAACAAACGTCTACAACGGATGTTTACTATATCCTATCAGATGAAATGATGATTGCAATTACGCAGCCCAGATTAGTGAATAAAGGCAGGGAATTTTCTTACAAGATAATACTCGATTGCATATCGCACAAAAAACATTACTCAAACTACAGATTCTGAACTTGGAAACTCTGTCATTCACTGTATTCTCCAGACCTTGTCTCAGCTAATTACCATCCTTCCCAGTCCTTGCACCACTTCCTGCAAGGGAAAATATTTGGTTTCCAATAATCTGTAGAAAACTTCTTTCGAGATTTTATAACCACTCGCTCTCCAGGTTTTTCACTGCCGGCATTAAAAAGCTACCATTGAGATGTCAAAACTACTTCGATAATTTAGGATCATACTTTGTTTAATTGTAAATCAAACATTCAGTTCATAATCCGACGGGTCATATTTAATGATCTAATATAAATAGCTCATATTCTTTGGTGTATCTAAATGTGTACAGAACGTAGTGCGTGTACTGCTTGTTCTTAACAGGTTATAATACCCGCTGAACACTCTCGCCGAGACACACGGAAACAGGCCGAGAGCGAGTGTGTACATGGTGTCTCTCATCTCGTCTCGCGCTCTCGGCTTTCGTCTCGTAGTTCTCGGACGGCTGACGAGAGATCATTCTAGGGTTAAGTGACCGTAGTTTGCTGTTAAATTTTAAGTTTCTGTTTCTATTGCGGTGCATAACAACCATCCACCATCTCCTTTTTCGCCATGGCATGCTGTATGGTAAATGTGTAAAGTTATAATAGCTGACAGCACAAAGGCTGTTTGCCTTTGTGCTGTCAGTTATTATAACTTGCTATGCAGCAGCAATTTCTACGTCCATCGTCGCAGGTATCTTCAGTACAACTGATATAATGAGTGTGTACAGACAGGGTCACCTCGGCGAGAGTCTCGCCCGAGAGGCTCTCGGCAAGTGTGTACAACCGACATAACAAAGATATGTCATATTTTTTTTAATTAATGTGCAATAAAGATAATCACAGTCAAATCGCAGCGTGTAACGTGTAAGTTATTTATTAACTTGCAAATTATTATTTTTAACGTATTAAAATTATTATTTATAATTAATGTATTTTTAGTCCTACCACCAAACTTTGCTTCACAGAAACCGAACTTGAGAAAACGCTTGCAGACCGATCACCCAAAAATCGGCCATACTTGCTATCAGCACCATCTTGTGATAATAAATATTTATTACCATACAAAACGAATTATTTTTATTATAAATTCGTTTCCATTAAATTAAAGTAAATACTGAATTATTGTTTCACTATCTTGTGTATAGTGCTTAGTTGTATACCTAATCCCATAATCATTACAGATAAACATTTACTAGCATTGTACTTGAGGGTGATTTTTATTTGTGCCACTAATTAAAGTCTGTCAGATTTATAAAATGGCCTCCCATAAACAATTTCTTCCCTTTGTCAGTTGTACTTTTTTCGTATTCCGCCTATATTTATTCGCTGGAAGCCATGTTTTATAAATTCACCCATTTCGTAAGAACAAACATATACTGACGTAATCAAAAGTTCTTATTATATTTTTGCTGTGAACGTTTTTAGTGGTATCTGTGAGTTATGCACGTTAGCCATAATATAAGAAAGTCTAAATAAAAAGTAAGAAATTTATAAGAACATATTTGAGAAGACAAATGGACTATTTGTAGTACTTATATAATATTGAGTAACGAGGGGGTAAAGTCAGGTTGCGAATTATAGCTCGTGATCAGCTTTTGTCTGGCACTACTGTGGATTTAATTTATAAATACATGTAAGTTTTAAGAGACATCGAAAGCCAGTTTCAGAAAATGCGTCCCAACATCTTCAGATGGGCAATTTGTAATTTATATTTTGAAGATGTTGTCATATAACGAAACCTAGGTTGTGGTAAAGAATTTAAATAAAGTAGAAATAATACCACATCATGTAGTTTCATTTAGTTTTGAAAAATTAAATTATGATGAATTTCTACAAAATTAACTCCAAATATATTCAATATTTGAAAACATTAAAATTAGGAATAGTTAACTATTCTTCAACCACGGATTTGAAGAAGCTAAAAAAACGTTAGCACTTGCATTTTGTTAGAATTATCAATTTTATTTTATTTCGGTTAACTCCCATCAACTATTTCAAGTTATGCAGACAACTTCGACAACCCAATTTTTCTGCTTCCCATAATTTACTTGGCTGGTTGTTTTTCATTCAGTCACCAATAAATGCTGTTATGAATTTAAAACAACTATACCTATTTCTTTTTTGTAGTACACCAGATTTTTTCCGGACTTCTTTCTCATAGATTCTTTATTTAATGTGACAGAATGTTTAGTAATAATGTTTTTCTCAAAAATTGGAGAATTTCTTAATCGGAGTAAAAGTTGACTTGAATTTTAAACTGAAGCGCTGTGCCAGCTTCGACAGTTTTTATTCATAAGAACTAATGAATCCTGCGTGCCTGTTGGTTTTTTAAGGTGTACTTATAATTATCACGAAAAACCTCCACTTTTGCTAAGTCTACTTCTAACTCTGGGAACATTTAGTACAATGATTTTGATATGAAAAAATAGTTCAGATCTTCATCTAAATCTTATTTAGATTACATTTCATTGATTTCATATACCATATATTCCACGCCAAAATCGCTAAAAAGGCAGGAGTTTGGAGGAGTTATCCTAAACAATAATACTTTAATTTGAAATGCGAAAAAATAGAATAATGATCATTTCTTTTATTTTTTTAGATTTTTTACTATGTTAGATTTTTTACTATGTTAGATTACAATTTTGATTGAGGCAATAGTAAAATAGAGAAAGAAGAAAATTTATTAAAAAGTTATAGTTTAAATTTTGCATGCATTTTGCCGCGCTGCAGCTAAGCACAGTTTGTCATTCCGCACTGAGCGTGAACACTAATAACTGATTTCCAAGTTTCTTAGAAAATATTCAGTCAGTGTAAAAAATAGTTTGAATTTAAATGAGGAATACAATAAGAATTTCACGAAACAAATTGCGTATTCTCCATGGTAACAGCTCAAACGACGAAGGATACGCTATTGTCTTAAATCTAGGTACCATCATCATCATCATCATCATATATATTAATACGCTAAGGTTAAGATGTTACTCTCCCTTTTTAGAAAAAACCTCACAACTAATCCACATAAATTATATATCATTTTATAGATAATTGCTTGCTCTACCGGCATCCACAACTAAAAAATTTATTATTGCTATTGTATTTGCAAATTAATTAATTATTAAAATTATATACACAAAACAGCAATGCTGCCATCTAACGGCTCAACGTCAATACGATTGACGGTCGGTAACATTTTTGTTTAATTTCAAATCCACTCACGTATAAATAAAGTGGCGCTTTAGCTCAATGCTTTTGATACTTGCGCCTCTATATGTCAATTTTAGTAAAATATTTGTTTGATCTGTCATCTGAGCTTCATAATGGAATAAATAATGCGAAGACTTCGCACGGGTCACGCTAGTATATATTAATACGCTAAGGTTAAGATGTTACTCTCCCTTTTTAGAAAAAAACCTCACAACTAATCCACATCAATTATATATCATTTTATAGATAATTGCTTGCTCTACCGGCATCCACAACTAAAAAATTTATTATTGCTATTGTTTTTGCAAATTCATTAATTATTAAAATTATATACACAAAACAGCAATGCTGCCATCTAACGGCTCAACGTCAATATGATTGACGGTCGGTAAAATTTTTGTTTACTTTCAAATCCACTCACGTATAAATAAAGTGGCGCTTTAGCTCAATGCTTTTGATACTTGCGCCTCTATATGTCAATTTTAGTAAAATATTTGTTTGATCTGTCATCTGAGCTTCATAATGGAATAAATAACGCGAAGACTTCGCACGGGTCTAGTATTATCTAATTGTAAAAACGTAATTATATTAGTAAATATTTTACACTATACATTTAATTCTGTGAAAGTCATTTGATAATAATAATATTAAGATAGAATTTGAAAAAAATGTACTTTGGATCTTAAAACGAACTAAAATCTTATATAAAATTAAATTTTGTTCATTTATAAATGTGATACACTGAAATATTGTCCACGATGTACTTTTGACTTGATTAGATTTGCTTTATGTGAAAGTTCTCTTAATAAACAATATAACATGCCTATAGCCGACACTACAAGGATATGTTTTCCAAACACATCGCGTTCAAACAAAACAATAACTTAAGAACAGTTTGAAATTTAAAACTGCTCAGTGATATGTTTGTTGACACAAAATTATAGGTTTTGTTGGCTGGTGATACAAAACAAACAAAAAAAGGAGACAAAACAATCTTCTATCCTTAGTGATTTTATTGCTTTCTAAATACTCGTACACAGCACAATAACGAAACGTTATATTGAATTATTATAAATAGTTATCAATTAAGACTGAATTACACAAGTTAAACTCAACCGAACATCCTAAAGTTGAACAAATCACAAGCGCACGCAGCAAGCGGCAACCTAGGAACGCGTACCCTTGATCGTACCCATTATCAGCGGGTGATGTTAAATTGGCGTGGGGAGATGAGTATAGCTTCTTTTCGCAGTAATAGTTAATATTCTTTGACTCGGTACTCTCAATGTAAAATACGCCTTCACTTAATTTCTAAATTGTTCTTGCGACTGCACTGTGTTTTTGCTATTGAGGGTACTAGTTAGTGATAAAAAAATGGAGAAATGTTTAAATTTTCAACTTAATAAAACTTGTAGAAAACCATCAATGTGTTTGGGAAAATCAATGAAGATTATCAGAATGAAAAATTTTGATCAATTCGAAATCGAAATATAGTGGACTGAGAAATCCCGTTGCTTCCGTCATTCGACGTCAATCATCAGTCATACGAGCTCGGATGCTCGAATCGGACCGTGGACAAACGCCATAATAGTATGTACTGTATTTTACTTTTTGAGTCGTGGAACTCAAAACATAAACTCAAATTAATGCGCAGATCATAAATTTGTAGCAATGCCTTTGAGTGACTTTGTTAATGTATTCATTAATTGACTCAACAAAAGTTATATCAGTTATTACTTGCTTAGGAGAAGATAAAAACGATGAAGCAAGATATAAATCGCTTTAGTGTTTATGGTACCTAAGGCAGTCTGCTATCCAAATGATTATGGCCGTGTAAGATTAAAGTCATTACTTACCTACGGGCCTTCATATGTCATGAGTTAACTCATCGAAGTGCAACGAGATAGTCGTGATCTAAATCAGTTGGGCTTATGCATATCGACTAGAATAAGACAATTTACTAATAACTAGCCAAATAAGATCATTCACTTCATAATTAAATATTTTTCAAATGGCTCCTTCGCATATTAACACATTAATGTCTACGCAACAAGTGTTTGCGTAGAATCAATCACTATGCATTAAGGATTTCAATTATAGAAGAATTGATTATAAGAAATTAATTTCAAGTTAATATTAAAATTAATACATCTATTCTACTAATTTATAATGACATTTATAAGAAATTGAGGGTTGTAGAAAATATAATAATTGAAAAACAATAAAAAAGTGCTTATAAAGCAATTAAAAATTAAAAAGTTCCGTACGCACTTTCATGTCACGTTTAAACGAAACATTCTCGATGATCATCCCGGATTGAAAGTAAAATGAATTCAGTTTTTGTTTACATAATTCAAATCCATCATCCTTCATACGGCATGCGTTCAGTTTTTGTTTACGTAACCCAAAATTAATTGGTCAGTTCACTTCAAGATGAACCAAAAAAACTGTGCTGGTGTGAATCTAATTTGGTTTCACCATCTCGCAAAAGAAATGAAGCAGTTCATTTAAGAAAATAAAGTAAATAGAAAAAAGAGGCGTTGGTGGGTGGAAAATTGGGTTGTGCCCCGTAAAATTAGAGCGGCTTCATCAGTCTTGCTAAAGAAATGGGCCCGGAAAAATGAACGGATGCTCGGAAATCATCCCTGCATGACGGAAGCACAATTTGAAGAATTGCTTTGCAAGGTCACACTACTCATTAAAATGCAACACACCAACATGAGAGTATGTCTTCTCCCAAATTGGAACGCTGAGGTGTCATTTCCCACATTTTGTATTTCACAAACACTAGAAATAAAAATATAAGAAATAGGTTCTCAAATATTGAATATATTTGGCGTTAAATTCGTAAAAATTCATTATTCACAATGAAATGAAACTACGTGATTTAGTATTATTTCTACTTTCTTTATGTTCTTTACCGCGACCTAGGTTTCGTTGTATTGCAACATCTTCAGGTGGGCTATTAGCAAAGAATCTTCGCTAATATCCCACCTGAAGATGTTGCAATACAACGAAACCTAGGTCGTGGTAAAGAACTTAAAGAAAGTAGAAATATTACTACATCACATAGTTTCATTTCATTGTAAATAGGTTCTCATTGTCATTTAAAAATAATTTCTTCTAGAGTCGTTTAGAACAAATACATAGCAAAAATCATTTAGTTTTGTTTTAAAAAACATAACTAGAACAGGAGTAAAAAAAATTAACTAACGCTGATAGTGAAAAAAGTATAATTTATTACTGTGTTTACACCACCCACTCCGGAAAGAGTATACAAGTCGTAAGTGAAAAAAACAATTCGTATCTCTACTTTGTTTGTTCTACTTGGATGAATCATCCATGATGATCGTGAAAATTAAATCGTTTAAACCCGGCATTTACTAACTTTGGTTACAATATCAAATTTCTTCCAGACCGATCCATCCGCTAGGGAGCGATTAAGTGCCAAACGTTCAAACAAACGCATCGTACTTTCAGATTTACAATAGTAGGTGGAATTGGTTAGAATGTGATGTAAGAGATTACTTAGTTGGATTCAAATTAATGTACCATTTTCAACAGTGTATAAAAAATACCGTTAATTTCTTCCGAAATATGATTTCTTAATACTTACCCACTTTATTTACTATTTCTTTTTTTTTCAATAAGATATATTGCTATGTCCATTAAAATTATTCCATGCTATCAATATACTTTTTTTATTTCTAGAATAGAATAAGTAATAAGATTAAAAACGATTAAAATAAATATATCGCACCTAGGACTTTTCATTACAAAGTTATAACGACTTAAAAACTGACGAACTACAATTTGAGCGAAACCGCCACATACAAAACACAACTGGCTTATGACGTCACTGGCCCGTATACATTATAAGGGAGTTTATTAAATATTTTTAATATCTCATCAAATATTGCGTTTAAGTTATATATTGCATATTATAATTTTCTCATTTTTTTTGCGTTGAAACTAAATTCATAATAACTTTTCTAATGTAATGATCAAAAAAAATTACACTTTTTCCTATTTAGAAGTTTCGATTAATTTTATTAATCACAAAGTTTTTTTTAAACTTACTCCACAGTTTTAAAAGGGTTTTACAAAAAATATCGACTTGAGTGAAATACCCTATTAAAACATTGTCAGTTGTGATAACGACACCATAACACATTGAGGCGTTTAAATATAAATATCTATTTATAAAGAGCTTTAATAATGTTATCTTAATTACGTTAATCCCAATTGCTAACTATGAGAAGGTGTAATGACTTGTTTGTTCCATTAGAATTTTAATAATGTATCCATATTCAACGCTTCGCGATCATCTAGGCCTTGTAATAAATGCTTTAGTGAACACGCGTCTACTAAAATGCCGTATTATTTTTGGATACGGCTCCGTGAATATTGCTCGTGGTTTATTTCAATAAACATATTTTACGGTTTCAAAGTTATATGCACCGCAATAGGAATAAAAAGTACCTACCTATCGTCTCGTTTGTTAATATTTTACTTTGATTATTTTACTTTGAATATAAAAGAATTCTTTTTACTTTGAATATTTTACTTTGAATATAAAACAATTATTTTATTTTGAATATAAAACAATTATTTTACTTTGAATATAAAACAATTCTCGTTCGTTAATATTTTACTTTGAATATAAAACAATTCTTGCTATTTATTTAACGGGTCTTTCCCATATTATATTTTGGTTAACTATTTGTAAATATCGAATTAATACACAATCATGCTACGCTCATAGCATAAAAATATCTTAACTAAATGCAGTTAAATGAGTTACGTAATTAATTAATTGAAATAAATAGTTTATTTTTTAGAACGGCTTATTTCTAAGTCTGTGCAATTGATAAATAAGATTTATAAACTCAAATCTATTGAATATATTTGTCGTTAATTTTGTAGAAATTCATTATTAACAATTAAATGAAACTACGTGATGTAGTATTATTTCTACTTTCTTTAAGTTCTTTACCACGACCTAGGTTTCGTTGTGCTACATCTTCAGGTGGGCTATTAGTGAAGATCTTTGCTAATAGCCCACCTGAAGATTTCATTTAATTGTGAATTTCCTTTTTTGTAACTAAACACATATTGTTAATTAAAATCGGCCATTCGTTCCGTAGACATTAATTAATATTATAAATTACTGAATTCAGTTCAGTTTTATATTAAGCGTAAATTATTTCACATTATCAGTAATAATATTTAACTTATTTTGTCGCGCAGGAGATCATTTAGTTGAGTACCTACATAGCTATACCTATATACCGAACTTATGAAACTCAAATATGTTTTTATTAAATATTACTTATAGAAACTTAAACTTTACGTAATCGATCACAAAAGCTACTTCACGTTGACAAAAATTACACTGTTCCGTAAAAATGTTTTTTCATCATATGCGTTTGTGCGCTAAATGTCAAACAATGTAAATAAATCTTATTTTCTGAAGGACACCTTTCGGTTTATCTTTGATGTTCATCAAATCATAAGCTTAAATTGTTCCTTTTGTTCTTGTAATATTTAATCATACTTGAAACTTCCATACGTATTATGTATGTACTTGAAAACGTGTGAAGCGTACCTACCTACATCTCATTAAGTACCTCACAATGAGATAATGATCCATATAAACTACGACACTAATTGCGATGCAAATGTCTGGCCGTTCACATATAGGGCGGTTTCGACGTCGCGACACTAAACAAGTGTCGCAATAAATTTCGCAAGCGCAGACAGTGTGTTCACAAAGAGACACTAGATGCATACACTGAGTGTATATACCAGTGTCGTAGTCTAAACGTAGCAACATTCTTAGAAACCGATTTAAAATATTTGGTCGAACCTCTACAAATAAACAAATAATGAGCGTCGCCGTTGTTTGTTTCTAGCAAGGGCATTGTATTCAATCATACTGCAACAACTCTTCGACTAGCGACGAAATTGTGTATTGAGTAAACAAAAGCACCTTTGTCGTTTACTCAAATCATTGGTTCAGATTACATCACGTTTTATAATTGCCGCCACGAATCGCAGCTTTAACAGTTATATTTGAAGACCACGCATCGCGTAGTTTTATGCCAAGGTTAACGGTTATTTGAACGTTTGATGAATGCGATCATCACTGTATTATAATAACTACCTAGTCAATAAGATATTTAGTAAAAAAAAAACCAAGGATTTTATTAACGGATGAAGTAATCAGTAGACGTGTTCTCTGAAGCTGCAAGAATGTATTGAAAGTTGATCGGACACGTAGGTCATAAATAACAAATAGGAATCTTTGATAACAAAAGTTTGTGGATAAGCCATAAAATTAATTAGAGAAAGATATATTTCATCAGCATAGGTAATGCATACAATAGTGTGGATATCACGGTTCCGAAATTAAATTCTTGAATCAGATAAAAACATGTTTCATACAGAAAATTAGTTTTTTAATAAAATAAATATATAATTTTAGATTATAATATAATATTCGAAGAACTTGAAATTAACTGTCAGACAAAATGCTATATTATTATTTCTAAGAACTTTTTCCGAGAGAAAGATTTCTTTCTAATAACTATAGGTATACGTGTTCATTATTTATTCGATTGTAAGATATTATCAAAACTTAGGCTGTCAAAAGTGACTTTATAGTTATTATTTGTTCCTTTGTATTGAAATATTTCTTTTAATTTTGAAAGATTTTTAAAATGTTAGATGGACTTAATCCTTAAAGTCTCTTGGGAATATTGATTTAATATTGTAATTTTGTAAAATTCATGAAAAAAAGGAGTTTTTGTTCCTTTTTCCATCGTTGACCTCATTTAATTATTTCCAAATACGTAATTGTGTTCCTGTTTGAACAAAAATAAAACCAATCTAACGTGAAAATTGCCATTATTAAAAAAACGCATATCTCTGGATCAGTTGCGGAATTCCAGAATTGGAGTTAAATATTAATTTTAGAATTGAAAACCTGAAATTGAATTTTAGAATTGAAAACCTGAATCCTGAAATTGAAAACCAGCCAATATTGCAATCAGATATCTGTATTTAGCTAATTACCTCGGTGTTGCAAAACAATTCTAAACATGACTATCAAATCAGTTTTGAGAAAATAAAACAATATAAATACGATGAACATTCTTCATTTCATCACGTTCAAACCCGCAAATCTCACTCAATCGAACTGTACCTAATTAAATTATGACAGTTCCTTTGCGGTTACCTGACAGTTTAATTGAAATGTATGTAGGTTGGCTATCTGACTCATTGTGAAGTTTCAAGGCTGAGTGGACATTAATAACCATCTACTCACATATACTATTGTTGCTTCTTTCTATAGACACATGATTCAGGTTTGGGCGTGGTTATCTGTAAATGTAAACAGGCGCTCGTCCTAATTCGCAATGCGTAAATAGGTATTTACTAGCAGACTGCGTTCTAGAAATAAATAGATGAGTATTCTAACCTAGCTTTGTAATATCCGCGTATCTATATGTACGTGATTAATCTAGATACACTTGCATCACTTTTTAAACATCTATATCTATACGATGTATATTTTAAATCATTGCACTAAGCTAGCGAACTTCATGCTATTTAAGTAGCTTGTTGTTCCTTTGTTTGATTTCGTATTGAATAAAAAAACATTTTGGTTCATATGCAAAACTTACTTTGGTATAAGTACAGTTTATCTATGGTGAAAATTTAATTCTTTTCTTTCTTTAAAAAAAAATAACGTATTTAACAAAAAAAATATTGCTTTTTCAAAATGATTTTAATACAAAAAATCGATATAAATCTTTTACTATTAATTTACATCTCTGTCTAATTTCAAATATTTTTTAAAGCATTTTTTGCAAATTTCAATTTTTTGCAGGTTTTTTATTTTTAATATTTATCTATTTATATTTGTATTTGCATATTTTGTGCCTAGTTGACGGCGTTTATATAAGCCATAAAATTTAAAACAAGTATTTCATTTAAAAAATATGGTTTGTAACAGTGGGCGCGCTTGAAACTTCAAAAGAAAACTCTTCAAGCGTAACCTTTTTTTTTGTGTTTTAAATTCTCTAAACCAGGTTTTTTTTAAATTTTTGACTGTTTTTAAATAGACTACTTAATATGTATCAAAGTCGAATATTCAGTCTTGACTATTTGTCAACGTAAACTAAAAAAAATTAAATTTATAAAATATTGCAATTTAAATTATAAATTAGTACATTTAATTCTCCGTCTCCAATGGAATATATAGCAGTTGTACCGTTAAGAATTGAATTTAATGCTTAAGAACTGAAGAGACTCAATAATTTCATGGGAAACTTTGACGATACAAGTACTTTCTAGATAGAAATATATATAATCTATATATGAAAAACATATACACGGTGTCTGGGAACAAGTGCCGGACAAAGAAATACACTATTCATTGGCTATAAATGAATAAATTGTCGTTGAAGCAAAACATAAAACACACCCTTCGTCTCATTGAATGCAAAAAAATACTACATGTAACTCTTTTTAACACACCCAATTCTTGCCTGGAGTGCGGTGTCTACCCGGTCAGCTAGATGTCTTCGCAGCTGTTCACGGGTTATTCCCTGAGCAGCGCTGAACAATGATATAATGTATCATGTGTACGAAAAAGAAGACAAATAATTATGAATATTATTTTAAATTTTCTGAAAACAGTCATCTTTTAGATTTTATTTTAACGACAATTATCTATTTTTTGGTCAACGAATAACGTCTTTTTTTCTTCGACACTTATTCCCGGACACGGTATATACGATCTTAACGAATTACTGTAAGTTAATTTCTTTAGATGCCGTTTCTTTAGAGGCCTATATGAAATGGACCAAGAAAATTTTTTTTAAAATAACATTTAGACTATTCCAACCAAACAGCTCAGAAAATAATTGTTTTTAATTTATAATTCTTAGTAATTTTATTTCATAACAGATAAAGTTGTGAGAATAGTACTCAGTAATAACACCTCTCCTATAAGAGCTTGTGAATTTTTGTAGGGGATTAGTTTTAATTTTCTGAAATATACAATTATATTAAAATACTCAACTACTTTTTTTTTTACAAAAGCTCTAAAGGTGACCATTTTAATAATTTCACTGGTAAATATCATAAATAAGGGGTAAAAAGTTGACTTTTTATTTACTAAAACATAAATTGAATTTCGTACTATTCTAATAATTCACAAAACAGAAATAATTTTCACATTGTTTTTAATAATTTATTTACAAATTTGCAATTATATACGTTTTACTTGGAGTCTTATTTATAAAGCTTAATGAATTTCTAAAGAATATGGTACATGGAATATTAGGCTTGAGTTTTAATAAAATTGAATATTGTGTTAATATAAGTCAAATAAGATTTGAATTGTGTTATGTGGAAATAATACAGTTTCAAATTTTAAATTAAGCTGAACCTATGAACATTGTTACAGATTAGCACTTGTATACAATAATTATTTTTTATGAATTACAAAAATTAAAACAAGATACTTTAATTTCTTTTAATAAAATGAATTAAATTAACTTTACTCAAACCTCAAATAATTCAGTCAATTCATGCCCAAAATATGTGAAATTTCACAGTGGTGTTCATGCTAAAAAGTTTTATTTACATATAAAGATTACTGTGTTTGTTCCAATATTTAAAAAAAAGTAGTTTATGCCAGTGTAGTATTGAATAAAGTAAATTTTATTGTATTTTGAATACATGGCAACATTTGACTTCACCAAAGTTCATTTCGATTTATTTGACATGTGTCAAAAATTTTGGTGCAAACCTGTTATACAATTATTATGACATTAATCTGGCATTGATCTAATAAATACCTAGACCTTTATTTTTAAGAGCTATAAATATCTAAATGGAATAAATATGTAATAGCGCATGGTAGAGTTTTAAATATACACTGTATTTTGCTCAGAGTAATCATTTTATAAACATTTTCCCAACTGTTACCATTAAATTTTATTTCAAGGTATTATAATTTTATGACATATAGGCATTAGTATAATGAAATCAAATGATAAATTCTTTAGTCTACAAGTCAATTTTAATATCCATTCGCAGTAGCTTTAAATAATAGACGTAATTCCCAATTAAATGAAATATACCATGATTCAATTTTATTTGAATCATGGTATATTTTACTACCACAATTAATTTTTATTACCATGATTCAATCAATTTTTTTACATTAAAATTGAATCATGGTGTATTCAGAAATAATTGTTAAATCAATTAACTTTTCGTTTTGTATAACCACTTAGTATGTTTTCGCAGCCATGGTAGTGCATCTGTTAATACACAGTGTATTCAAATAGTTTATTGATACAAGTCTTCCTTTCAATAAGAAATTAATCCTTTACCAAAAAAAAAGATTTATTAGTTTTTTACATATATTGCACCTTCTTCTATAAATATCTTGTATCATTCGTCCCTAAAATGAACCAAGTAAAGCACAAATCGGCTCGAGATACTGTTCACTGACGTTTGCAGGGTGCGCTCCTCTTACGCCCGTTTGCACCACACACGGTCAGGACTTTCAATCGAATTTACAATAGTTAAAAAAAAATTTTATATGGATTCTTTAGCAATTGGACCATGCAATAGGGCACGGTTGGTAAAGAAGAGTCTTGTTCCGACTCAACTGACAGTTAATGAGAAACAGAAATACGTTTTCAACTGATAGTATGTTTGACTGATAGTCCTGATCGTGTGTGATACATATGGGCATTAGTGATTGTACTTTAGATTCTCCACCTTTTTTAAAAAATGTAAACCACACATCATCATCATCATATATATTAATACGCTAAGGTTAAGATGTTACTCTCCCTTTTTAGAAAAAACCTCACAACTAATCCACATAAATTATATATCATTTTATAGATAATTGCTTGCTCTACCGGCATCCACAACTAAAAAATTTATTATTGCTATTGTTTTTGCAAATTAATTAATTATTAAAATTATATACACGAAACAGCAATGCTGCCATCTAACGGCTCAACGTCAATACGATTGACGGTCGGTAAAATTGTTGTTTAATTTCAAATCCACTCACGTATAAATAAAGTGGCGCTTTAGCTCAATGCTTTTGATACTTGCGCCTCTATATGTCAATTTTAGTAAAATATTTGTTTGATCTGTCATCTGAGCTTCATAATGGAATAAAAACGTAATAAGCAGTGTGCAAAATTAGAAATGAATTGAATAATTGCAATCAATTTTGATTTATTAAATTGACTCTAAACACTCTGTTGTAACTAATATGACAGCTGTGAGTTCATTTTCTCATGTGTAAATATTTATAATCTACCACGCAAATTGATTTAATGCGAAGACTTTGCACGGGTCACGCTAGTCTTGATATTATTTATATATTTATCACCATATATTGTTGGCATGAACATGAACTAATAAAACGTATAGCATTGTATCAAGTTTCGATGTGAAGAGCAACGATGAACTTGATGCCATTCAGAACAAATCTGTAACGACTCTTGTTTGTTTCAAATGTCCACCACAGTCCTGGAACTTTTTGAATGCACTGTGTATATTAGTTTATAACAACACAATATTATTGCTGTAATATTGAGTTACATAATAAAAACTAGCAATGTATTTAGGCTGCGCACAGGGGATAGACTTAGTAATAATTTTTTTTTAATTTGATACACTTATTAAAATTGCTTTAAGAGCCGGTCTCGCCTCAACCAAAATAGTATTTTCAGCCAAGAGTAATATCTCTCACTGCGGGTTGCTATTATTATTTAGGCATAAAACTCACCATTTCAATCAATATTTAAAATTAATTAGGAATAAAATTTTTGGAAATTACAATTAGCTTTTTCAACCAGGAGTGGAGCATTATAGCTTCTACTTTATGGATAAATTTTATCGAGCAAAAGCCTCCAGAACAAACTACCTTAATCCATATTATAAATCTAAATAGGTTCTAAGATTAAACACTCTTGAGTTTCTTGAAATTTTTCTTTGATGTTCTACAACTAGAAAATAGTTTCTGCCTATAATGTTTAAGCAAATGGATTCTAATTTTTTTTTAATTTGGCAAGTTATCTGGTACTTGTGCGAGTCATCTTTTTTCCTAATTTCTTTCAAACTTTCACATTGTACAAAGTGACTTCCGACGTTTAGTGCATTACCCCCTTGTTTTAATACATTACTCCCTGGTTTTAATGCTGCACTTAGCGTTCAAATCTTCCACAAATCTATCAATTTTATCTAGACTTCTTTTAGATTTATAACTTGCATTTCCAATGCTTTACAGCGAAGCCAAATCATGAAACTTACTCCCTTGCCAAGCTTCTTAATTATTTCTGCTCTTTCAATAACAAGGTGTTTTATTGTTTTTCATTTTCTATGATTTGTGACATTATGTGAAGATAAACCACAAATCAAAAGTA
Source organism: Druceiella hillmani (assembly GCA_039881145.1). Taxonomy (NCBI): domain Eukaryota; kingdom Metazoa; phylum Arthropoda; class Insecta; order Lepidoptera; family Hepialidae; genus Druceiella; species Druceiella hillmani. The sequence goes on along the minus strand of JAYKKI010000011.1, from coordinate 10,557,684 downwards.
ATAAAGTAAAAACAGACTTGCATATTGTAATATAAACAGTGCACAGAGTACAAAAAGTAATCTGATTATTAAGTCTGCAAACAAACTAAACAGCTATTTGCTGTTTTGTTTATGAGTTTCTTTCACACATCAGCAAGTAGCGAGACAAAATTTCAAGAACACAGTGGTATGCAGTTGCGGACTGCTGGATCTGCCGCATTGGCAAATGTCCGCTTATTGAGACTCAACTGTAAAATTTCTTTGTAAAAATATTTATCAAAAAGCTTACATTGTGTGAAGTTGCCACATGGTCATACGTCCACTAATACACAGTACCTAACCTTGGTGATCAAACGATAATTGAGCAAGTCGACTTATCTTTCTTTTATTCAGTTTTATTTATGCCTATTGCACATAAGTTTAATTTTGAAAACCACTTCAGCAGATATCACGGCTCTTAAATAGCAAGTTAGATAAGCGTAATGTTTTTTGAGATATTCTTGTTATACACACATAAATGCAAATTTTTGGAATCCAATTATGGCAAAAATTTACTAAAGATAGTTGTGAGACATGTGATATGTCAAAACTATTCTTAAAAGGAAATAAAAAATTACTTTTGTGTACTATCCATTAGGACACATTTTGGGAGCCATGATAGTGAGTTAGAGAATAAATAAATCATTAGATGATCAATATGAGATGTTTCGTCTGCTACATCGACTACTTCAGGAATGTGTTCGTGGTTTAGGTTTAAGTATTAGTTAGTGTAATATGAATTTAATTACTATATTTTTCTGTCTTCTTTTTTTATTGTTTGTATATTTAGTCTTTAAATAATTTATATTTATGATATATGCACTGATTAATGCATCTGTCAGTTGGACATGAGATTGTAAAAAATAAATAAATATTTGAATTTCATAGTAAAAATTACTTAGGCTGTGCACAGAAATATATACAAACAGTCAGACAGGACCATTATAAAACACAATTCCAACGGGGAGAACCTAATGTTGATCTTCTACTTGCACTAAGGAGGGTGAACCATCTTGGTTTGATTTTGAAGACTTTCACAAAATTAACTTCAACAATTTTTCAAAACAAACAGAAAAGCAACTCATAACATTCGCGTTGTGAAATGTTAATTATTATATAAAAATTACATTCGAAACAATAAAACAGTTGACCGATTGCGCTAATTGAGAATGTTGCAAAGCAACACATAATACAAAAACGATGATCAGTATGCAACTGAAAATTTACCAACAAATTAAATATTCTTTAATTATGTGTTCAACCATAATTAGACATTAGTATATAGATTAAAACCTTAACTTTTATTTTTTCTCAAAAAAAATAAATGTTAATAAACTCTACTAGAGTAAACTACGTGATGTAGTATTATTTCTTTAAGTTCTTTACCACGACCTAGGTTTCGCTGTATTACAACATCTTCAGTTGGACTCTTAGCAAAGATTCTTTCTTTGCTAAGAGCCCACCTGAAGATGTTGCCATACAATGAAACCTAAGTTGTGGTAAAGAACTTCAAGTAAGTAGAAATAATACTACATCACGTAGTTTCATTTAATTGTGAATAATGAATTTCTACAAAATTAACGTCAAATATATTCAAGATGTAATAGAGTAATTAATATAAAAAGGAATGTGGCCTAAGGTTGGTTTTGTGGCATCATTTAGACACGTTGTCAATTTAATGCCATAAAGAAGATCTAGTAGTTGGTAAGAAATGATGCGTAGAATAATATATGAGATCTAGTTGCTTTACATTGAAATACCGCATTAAAAAGAAGGATGCAAATGCGAGGTAAGCTATTATACTTACCTCACATTTATTTATTTATCTACTTTAATGTATCTAATTGATACATATGGCGGACTTATTGCTACAAGAGCAATCTCTTACAGTCAACCACAACACCAGTCCAGCCCCGTTCGACGAACGGCCGGGAATCGAACCCGGGTCGCCGCGGTGCGTCGCATCGTCAAAGGCCGTATGCCTTGTGATCAACCCAATACACCACGGCGACGATATACATTGCCACCGTTCCTTTTAATAAAATTTACTTCAGGATTGCTTCTCTCGGTAGCTATCTTATATATTATAGAAATGGTATGATAGTATCAATAGAGATAATTATTTTAAGTATTTTTTTTATTATAATTTGATTGTCTTATTTCCAAACAATTCGATAAGTCCGATCATCGTTGGGCTGAATATACAAGAGCACATAAAATTAATACTATTCATAAACATTCTATCAGTAGAAACCGATTAATTGTCAATCATGCAAGCATATAAAACAAAATTCATGGGAACCAAAGCTTACTTACAAATTACTCTCAGCTTACGAATGGATTATTAACAAAGAGAAGGCTTTTGACGAACGGGGTACATGCATACATGGTGAATGCAGATATTTGATTAACACGTTAACTGCAGTTTGCAGGATTCTTGTCCCAGAAGTCATTATTTTCATGTAATCATTGTCCATATCGATTTTCTCAGGCAAAAAGGGACCATGACCTGTCTTTTTGTTTAACATATAATTCCTTACTGCAAATTTATTAATGATTTTCTCAATGGTTTATTTTTTCAGTACTTTAGCCAAGTATTGGGCAACAATATATTTCAGCATAGTTTATTAGTAATCGCCCACTATTTAATTTAAGGTGAGAGTAGATTTTTTAAAATAATATAGCATTATTTAAATTTATTTCTTCATACCGCTTCATCCTAAGCTGAAGTAGACAGCGATGGCATGATACATGAAAGTGGTATAGTTATAAAAAGAAACACTACACTACTGCTAAAATGGATAATTTTATATCAAAAGAAGCCAATTTGTGACTACGATATTAGTAGATTCATAAATCATTTTAGTAAAATTAAAAAATTACAAAAGATGACGTTTTGTGACTTATGCCCATATGATAATGTTATTATTTATATACCAATTAAACTGTGGCCACTAAAAGCCTACTATCTAGTTACTATCTTGTATCTATTAGTTTATGTCTAGATAGAAAATTTAAAAATGTTGGTTTATTGTCTGTCAATAATATGAGTTACCATGGAAATTATGTGATCTAAGGGTAATAATCATATATTGGCCATTCTTTTTCCATTTTCCAGCATTGTTTTCGAAGTCAGTTTAAAAATATGAATAAATTCGTCCTGCATATCATTTTCTCTACTGCCAGTGCAAAATAAATTCAAAGAATCTGTAGTTCAATGAAATATAAACAAGAAATCATTGATGCAAGGAGATTTTACTTAATCCTTACAGCCAAATCTGGATCAAAACAAAGATTCCTAGACGTTTTATTAATTATACTTTTTAACAAGGATATTTTTTACATTTGGCGACATAGTATTAAAAATAAAATTCGCATGCCTCGAAAAAAATAAAAATCGCATACATTTTAGATCTCGGGATGTTTAAATTGGGAAGCTAAATAACCCAGCACACATATTCTTTAATATTTTATTTTGGAATTTCCAAGCATACATACATAAATTACTAATATAATAATATTATATTCATTGTTCGCAAACTGCCAATCTAATATAAATCTAATATTCAGATATTAAGGAAAGCAAAATGAATTAATGATTTATCATTAAAATTAAACTTTATTTCCTTATTTCTTATATTGGTGTTATTCAAATTTGTTTTAAATCAAACTTATTCCATAAACTTACATTATTTTGTTTGAAAATCTTGTTTTACGTTTTTAAACTATAATGTGTAAACCCTACGTCTATATTTATCTATAGCAACATTTTAATGGCTAAATATCTAGTCATTTCTAAATATCTTACATATTTCATTGTCATATAAATATTATATTATTATAAATATTGTATAAGATTTATTAATACTTACCTATGCTGCTTAAAATATATTCCGTAGGTATGCATTTAGTACCAAATTAACCTAAATTCGCAGAGCTGCCTTTATTATTTAAATTAAACCCAACAATAGCACAACCCTGTTGCGAAAGAAACGTTAAAAACAACAAGATATGTATTCAATTTAAAAATTGTAATATACACAAATAATAATAAATTCAATTATCACTCAAAATACACAGTAGCCCGTGTACAACATAGCACAAAACTTAAATGGGATTTTTTTCACATACAGCTAGAGTACCGATTTTTTTTGTATAATACAAATTAACTGCAAGCGAAAATCACAAAATTTGTAATTCTAACATTTCGATGGCAAGGTAATCGTTGAATGTGGCTGATTTATGCAACGTATACATACATTTTGGGCACAAATTAAGCAACAGATTATGTAAATTCTATCATCGATAGGCAGGTTTATGAATATATATTATTGCTACCATTTGAAATAATGCATATGCTGTAAACTTAAAAAGCAGTCTTTCTGATAACTTACATCTAAAATCCGATTAATCTTGTGATTTTCAGTTGACTATATACAGCCATGACTTAAAACTATTTTATTCAATCATAAAGGCTTGTCAAATTAGTAGATTTATGTATAACAGACAACAGACAAGTAGGCTGAATTAAAATATTTTCTGATTTTATACACGACAGGCAATGCGGTTTCTGAATGTCTAAGAACATAATCTGAACAACTAAAATTACAACTGTCCACTAAACCAAAATATTACTGGAAGACTTATGTTACATCAGAATCAAAATTATATATAGAGAATTTTACGAGAGTGTAATAATATCTCGGGTGCTAAAACAAAATACTGCACACTATGGCCACTGATCTTTCGTTTTATAGTAAAAATTTGGAAATTAAAAGTTTGTTTCCTTACTTACTTATTTATTAAAATGACACACTACAAACAATTATTAACATTTTATGTTATCTAAGTTCCGAATATTATTTTGCTTTTTCTTACAACATTTAATAAAATTTGACATCTATTTCGTGAAGAGAAAGGGTTTACCGAGTATGTATGAACAAGAAAAGTAAAATTCTTTTTCAAACCAAGTGCTATTATCCCTTTTTGGGAGTGATTACTGACCCATGATACTGTACTGTACCCGGACTTTGTTCTTCTATTCAATAAAGATGATAGAGCCTCTCTGAGACAATAAGATGTATAGATTTTTTTAAATCTGGTACTCTGGAAGACACGAAAGGAGAATTTATGTATGTTTTTAAGACTTATGTCATTATAATCACGAAGATACTGAGCATGCTACTTCGCTCTTTAGGTATTTGGACTTCAAAATTTTGTTGGATGGTACATAATAATCCATTAAAAACTTTCTAATAAAGTTAATACTATTATGAAATTTGACAATAGAACTTTTTGAAAAGCAGTTCAGTATAATCTGATTTCAAGGATACTTTATTGTAAGTGGCAAATGTCCGAGTCAAACAAATACAAAATGAACAGCTAATATATGAATAGTTCCTGTACCTAGTCCTGTAACTAGTACTGGAGTTTTTACATAAAATATTTAGTTTGAATATACAATTTACATTATAAATTTAACTAAAAATTTGCTTTATCAAAATATTCTAACAATTGCAAATTTAAAATTGTCATTAATCAAAACAAGATGCATTATTCTCGTATCCAATGATCTTATTAAACACTGTTTCAAATGTAAGTTACTTAAATACAAGAATCGAGGACCATACTTAATTCTGTACTTAAATAATGATTCCTTCAATTGAAAAAACAAAATTTCCTACCAGAGATGGTAATAACTATGGTCGTAAGTAACGTCAGGTAAGTAACAAGCTGTGCGATAACAATGGCAGTGTAAACAGTACTATGCCGCAAGACGCAAACTTCGGAGAATGCAGAAATTCTCATAGAAAAGTCTAATAAAAAGAGATGGCACCAAGCAAAAGTTGGTCTAGTTACTGCAACGTCGAAATTTAAGAAAATTGAAACCAAAATCCATATGATAAGACCTAAGCCACTTACAAACAAACTGTTATGCTGATTTTCTTTTACTGAACACAATAATGTACCAAATTTTAGGTTTGTCACATCTATAGTTTTCACATTGAAAAATACTATAGACAAAGCTGTTTTATTCAGTTTGATTTGTGTAGAAAGTCATAATCAAAACAAGCTTTATTCGGCAAAATTAGTTTTCCACACATTAAAACCTTGAATATAGTCCTTACATTTACATCTGTAGACAAACTTTAAATCTTTATATTGACTATTTATAAATTTAAAGTTATTTTGTGATCAAGATCTGTCTGTAATATTTTTATGTGTAATCATAGATGGTAGTAATATTAAAAGCAGTATGCTTTTCACGTAGAGACTAATGCAGTCAGTCATCTATATAATTTCTCTGGAACGACCTAATTACAGAACGGTAAATGAATGAAAGTTGCATAATTAAGTGGTACCAAAAGGCACATTAGTCATTCTGTGCATATTCAGATTAAATATATAGAAAGATAGATTGAAATTGCACCTAAAAATCTCACCCTTTCTTTTGTTTTTTGTTTGTAATGACATTGAAAGTTTTTTTCTTTATAGGGGCATTTGATACAAAGTATTTAATGAGTTTATGATTTATATATTATTTTGGGATAATTGTGAGAATAGATAAAATATTCCAAATTGACCCACTTGTGAGAGTACATACCTAACCACTACTTATTAGGATAAACAAGCAAATACACGAAACATATTACAGTACCCCAAAATAATGAACAGCAACGATGCATTTGTTCATTTGTTTTGACACGAGTACATAATGAAACGACCGAATTCCAAAATTTCAACTAGATTGCTTCAATACACTTTAAAATCGCACATACAAACGGTTGCTCACTCAAATTTCTGTAGCCAAAGTAAGTATTAATTATAATATTTATTAATTTCTAAGCTTAAAATAGGTTAATTGAGCATATCACATTAATAAGAAAACAGCGCAATGCAACTATAAAGTGCAATATTAATCAAGAGATCTGTCATTATATTTTCAAAGTATCGATAAAAATTACAAATAATAACCATATATATTTCGCAAGCATACCTTCATTAAGTATTTACTATTAATAAAGAAACTTTTCAAATAGTTCACAACAATCATTATGTCCTATTGAAAAGTAAAATTAACATATTTAAAACGCTAAGCAAAGCATATGTGTACTCAAAACTGAAAAAATGTATCATATTATGTGAACTATTTATAGTTGTAAATGTGTATTTAATTCAGATATAACGGGTTCAATATATACAGCATGGCAGCAAATAATTTGCAAATCTTAATAATTAAATTCAGTTTAGTTGCCTTATAAACTAATACAACATAAAATCGATATAAGAAAAAATCTAACATAGGAAATAAGTACATACATTATAAATAGTTGTGTAATATAAAAAAATTCGGATGATATTCAAGGATACAGTATTTATAAAAAACCAGCAGAGTATTATATTTATGGACTTCAATCGTAAAGGAAGTTATTCTTTAACGTAAACTACACATTAATTAGAAAACAAACAAATCTTAATTAAAACCTAGTAAATGCAGACCTACAGCAAAGATTTACATTTATCACTGAATCGTTTTTATAATATCTTATATCAATATTAAGAATGTTTTATATAGTATATGAATACAAGGGCTCTTAAATGTATATTTGCGTCACAAGGCAAGTGTTAAATTCTTCTCTATTTTTTCTCTACCTACAAATGAATTTTAATATCTAATGTAAGTTTAAATACATTTATCTGTACCAATGTGGATGTCGGAAACTGGTTCTACATAACAAAATATTTAGTAATAAACGAGAATGGTTGATCATTATTTGTCGAAATTAAAGAACATAACCATTTAACTAGAGGATGAGTTACTTTAAAATTAGAATCATTTCAGTGACAAAAACATTACGAGATAACTTAATACTAATCCATAATGTAGATAAACAATCTATTTGATAAAGTGTAATTAAAAAAAATAAGTAAATATAATTTTTATATAAGAAGACTACATCACAAGAAGAGGACATTTTGTTTATATGATTATTTATAATCATATTGATTTCAGTTCATTTCCTTTTCATTTATTTTTTTTACTCCAGTTTATTGGCATTAAGTACTAAAACCTTGTAAATATAATAGTTATGATAATATAATACATGTCCTAGTTTCCTGCAGTTCTATCATATATGTAACTTGTCCCTAATTATAACTTGACCTGATCTCCGACTGAGTCAGAAGCGTCCAAGAAAAGTTTGTGATGAGAATAAATGTACTTGCTTGTAGTAATTTTATAATGAATCTAATCCATTCTTGATAATATCCATGTTAAAACAGGTAGTGTCAATTGAAAGTGATAATGTTTTCAAAAGTTGCTGATTGTTAATGCGAGTTTATATTTAATATATTATCTGTAAGGGTACTATGTAAGGGCAAAAACTTATTAAGAACATCCACTAGCTTGATTTTACTAACTACAGTTAACCAGATATAAACTAAAAGAATCTTCCTTTCATAATTTTGTCCAACTAATCTAATTTAAATTTAACATTTCCACAGATAATCTTGTGAGATTATTACTTTACAGTAGCTAAACTGTAATCACTTAAACCAAACATATCTACAAGCATATTGCCAGAAAAGTTAATTATCAATGGTAATTTCTGCGCCAATCCATTTCATGAAAAATGTATTTTTTTGTAGGTATAAAATGACATTACAGGCACATATATAGCAGAATATGCAAAATATATCTTTTACAAAATAGTAAATGGATTTCATTCTTATGAGACACAACAGCATATTATGTTAATTATAAAATTAAACTTCATGTTATAAGGCAAGTACAGGGCAGAAAAGCATAAGATGTCATGATCCAGTGAAAGAAAAACATGGCAATTTCCGAATTATTAAATATAGAATTTAAGATTATACTAGTTTGATACCCTTCCAATACACAATAATTATATAAAAAAAATTGGTTTAGGCTAATCAGTTTATTGCCATTGTCAGTTCAGAAAATATCCTCGCAATTTATAGGGTTTTTAATATACAACCACAATTTTCTAGCAATTTATATATATATATATATATGAGATGCACCGAGATGAAAATAATATTTTTGGAATGTAATTAATTAATATAATACATTTGAACTAGGGTAGTAAAAAAGCTATTAAATTCCATTCAAATATATTTACAATCACTGTCATTTTACAAGTAAAAGATACTTGGGGTTTTATAACTGGTTTCAAACGAACTATTACATTCCCTACTAAATTACTCGGCTTTGAAGTTCATTTAAATACTGTATGAAAAAATTACTTATCCAATTCATCATATTAGAAAAATATACAAAACATCCTTAGATTTAAGAAATATAATATGTAAAAATTTATGTTGCTATTGTAGCAATTAACTGGATTAATCTCATCTTCCTTCACTTAAGAATGTCATAGCACATGTATGTACATAAATATATGTATATATAATATATGTATATATATTATATATAAATATCACGTATCACAAACATATAGTCCATATGGGCAGAGAGCATTATTTAGAAATAAGATATTGTATATATTTATACTAAGAAACCGTAAGGGCCGCTGACTCTTATTTGCGCCCTCATGCTTTGTACACTATTCATTATTTTCTTCTGGTGACCAACCAATGTCACTCCCAAAGAAGCGAGCTGATGTACAGTCAAGTCAACAACGGCTTCCATATCAGTGATTCCAGCTGCTCTAAACTTTTCAATATAACGAGACATTTTAATGCAATCTAACCACTCTTCCACAGTGGAAAATTGTATTAAATCCGGTGCATCACCTGCGAGGGGATCAGCTGACCTATTTTGTGCAATTTTACGCAGAGTATCAGGGCATCGTATCAACTTATCTAATGTCTTAACAATACTAGAGAATGTTGGTCTGTGAGTTCTTTCTTTTTGCCAACAATCCAACATGAGCTGGTACACAGCTTCGGGACAATCCATAGGTGCTGGCAACCTATAACCTTTTTCAATTGACTTTATGACATCTTGATTACTCCAATTCCAATAAGGTCTTTCACCAAAGCTCATAACCTCCCAACAGACAATACCCATCGACCATACATCACTGGCTGATGTAAATTTGCGAAAAGCTATGGCCTCTGGTGCTGTCCAACGAACTGGAATTTTACCACCTCGTGTTGTATATGCTCCTTCTGAAGCTGATTCAATTTCTCTAGATAAGCCAAAATCAGCTATTTTACAAACCAACTGTGAATTCACAAGAACATTACGAGCTGCTAGATCCCTGTGTACATAATTCATTTCAGATAAATATTGCATTCCTGTTGCAATTCCTCTTAACATGCCAACTAGTTGTAAAACTCTGAACTTACCATCATTAGCCCTGAGGAAAGTATCGAGTGATCCATTTTCCATAAACTCAGTGACAATCATGACTGGATTGCATTTTGTCACAACACCCTGCAAAAATATAACATTCGGATGTTCAAATTGTCCCATAATGGAAGCTTCCGCCAAAAAGTCGCGTCTTGCTCTGTCTGCTGACCCAGGCTTCAGAGTTTTTATAGCAACATCAATTTCTTGTCCACATGTTGCTGGTAATTTCAGTTTACCACGGCATACATCACCGAATTCTCCTCCGCCAATTATAGCTTCAATAGTAATGCATGAAGCATCGATTTCTCTCGCAAATTCTCTAACTGCTTGATTGGGATCCTCATATGTATGAGGATCTATATAAGTCCTTGAACCTGTTCCAGCAAACAAAGGTGTTGTGGCATTCGAGCTGGTTTTCACTGGGCGATCTGGTCCCGCATAAACTTCTCCATTTCGGTAATTAAGAGCATTGCAATCACTCGGTTGTTTCTTATCACACTCATCATCAGCTCTTGATCTTAAAAAAAGTACTGTTGCGATTATAGCAACCACAGAAAGAACTACCACTGCAACCATTATTCCAGCCCATATGCGCACTTGAGCACCATCTTCATCTCCTACATATGATGGTTCATCAATGGATGCGGTCCGAGCATAAACAATGCCTCCAAAATCACCCCAACCTCGCTTCATTTTAGCTCGCACCCTTAACCCATATTCCGTATCCCTTTTTAATCCAGATATCACAATTCTTGGATCTTCAGTCTTAATTATAGTTGCATTCGAACTCTCTATATCACCCTTAGGAAAGCATTTTATTTCATAACTTTCAATACTATCTTCAGGATCACTTTCATCTGTAGGTGGTGGACTCCACACAAGTGATAGTTTGTCACTCTCAACACCGACCACCTTGAGTTTTGATACCACACTCACAACAGAAGCTTCAGTTATAGCAGTGATATTGACTTGTTTTGCAGGCTCTTGTGTCAAATCTGATACACCATTTTCAGCAAATACTTGAAATTTATACTCTGTTACTGGATCTAGACCTATGACGGTTACTCGAGTCGTATTTAAGCCTTCTGAAGCTGGTTTAAATTCAACAGTTGGTCCACAATTCAAGCATTGTACTCTGTAAGTTATATCAGTACGACCTCCTGTCTTTTGAGGTGGATGCCAGGATAATGTCACAGAAAACTGATCTGCAAATACAACAGTCAGGTTATCAGGAGCAGAAGGAGGTTGTGTGCAAGATGAATCTTTTGAATCTTTAGATGCTCTGTAATATCCAGAGACACATTTACATTCTGCTGCAGCATATACTGAAGATTCCGAGTAAAGAGGACAGGTTATGCAAGCCTCATCACCCGTATGTGACTTAAAATGACCAGGTGGACATTCATTACATACTTGGTTTTCAACATTTGGTTCATAACCAGGTCGACATTTACAACCCCCACTGGGTAAAGTCCATTTTCCATCACCTTTACAAAGGTAAGCTGGTGGCGATTCAGCTGGTTCAGCATTTGGTACACAAGTACCATTAGCTTGTTCAATCACTGTCACTTCACGGCCTGTGGGTGTTGCTGCAAAGTGTGCAAAGTTTATGGTAGTTTCAGGGCATGTGATATAGTATATCTTCACAGCCAAGATAGAGATGCAGGCCCCCTGGTCGCGGAATGCGAAGTAAACGCCGCGCTTTGTAACTGCGACACTTTTTACTTCAGTGTTTATTATAACTTCAGAATTTGAGTTAAACCTTCCTTCGCCGGCTGCTATTCTGCCTATCAACTTATAGCTGTCAGAATCCCAAGGCGGCTGTTCACGCGTGGCGACATCAAATTCATAGTACAACAGACTAAACGTTTCTTTGCAACTCAGAGCATTTCCAGGAAAAAGTGAACAATCTCTAATGGTGAATTTTATTTCTATATAAATGCGATTTGCGTGACCTCGCTCAATGAAAGGCGTCCACAGCCAGTTATTGACATTGTGATGTGCGACGTCGCATACCACATACGAACGCCAGTTAATATGCTTCTCGAAATTCGTAAATGACTCCTCCGTCCATCCAGGCGTTGTTGCATGTTGACCGTAAGGATACCGAGTCCATTCTAACGTCGCTTCATTCGTTGTGTCTAGCAACACAACTTGTTCTGCCACTACACCAAGCACTAGACTCGCACCTATTATCAGAGCCCACATATAACCAGAAATCATTTCGACGGCATAATAAATGCATAAAATATAAAGTGAAACTACAAAATTAACGTCTTTGCAGTAGTTTACATATCAATAAAAATTACTTGTAAGTACATTTTTGCACAACATCGTGTACAAATAAATAACTATTCGCATCGGTCACAATGGTGTCCGATCACTTTTCAACACAACTAAATGCACATACTTGAGTCACCAGATGATCGAGATTGACCTTTTTAGCTTCTCATAGCAGTAAGAATAAACTGAATAACAATGACTTTTACATATTCAGATTGAATTGTAGAATAATCTTTACGGAAAAACACAAGATCGTCAATTTAAAGTAGAACACATTGCTATTGATTTCGTAACACAACTATCAGCAGACACTTGTCTTGACATGGACGCGCAGCGAGATATAATGTTGCCGTATACAATTATAAAAGTTTAATTTCGCCGTAAGCGGGTGTGGTAATCAAAATATTCACAATAATTGTGATCAGGCAGAAAGATTTATTTTATATAATTTCTTTAAATGATCCTGCACTGGAATTCCTGTGAATTCATTTTAATAGTGCAAAAATATATCATTTGTAAATGCGATACAAATTTCTTAGTCTACTGTGATTCATTTCAATATCCTATATGAAATACAATTTTTCATTATAATTTATCAGATTGTAATGACGAGTATTATTATAATTGTTTTAACAGTTATTTATGTAATTAGTTACATTATATTTTTATTTTATTTTTGTCATTTTAGAATAATTTTATTAAAAAGCACAACTGTGGAGTAATTTTTATTTAAATTTTTTTTCGCAATTAGTAGTTTAAAAAAGATGTCATTTTTATGTTATCAACACGGTTTTATTATATTTTATGTATTACTTTAATAGTCGTTAATAATACAATCAAAATATTATTTAAATCGTACGAGTTGCGCAAATTTAATTTTTATTATTAAATGTTATAATGATAATTTAAAAACACTAACTCACAAAAATAGCTGTGTAAATATTATATTATGAAATTTAAGTAATAAATATAATAAAATATTAACTAGTGAGTTTCTAATAAACTTGATAGAAATGTTTAAGTATATTTATAATAAATCATTCTAGAATTTGAATTGCGCTTAAAATAATCATTTTCGAATTTTTGTAATATGTAGTTTAAAGAATCGATTAAATGTATTTATTTTTGGGCATGACATGCAACGACATATAGTTTGACCTAGGGTTTGATTACATTTTTGTTTTTAAATATTGAAATTTTTGTTCATTTTTGTTTCACGATCCAATCGAATACCTTCTAGTATTGATACAAAATCATACGATACTTCAATGTGTTAGATCGATATAAATAACTGCGATACAGTTCTCCATCAAAAAATCAAATATGTGATCTTTCTTCGTGAACAGAAAATAGTTAACGATATACACTTCACTAGGCTGCTGTAAAAATGAAAGGCAACACTGTAAACTTACTTAAAACATATAAAAAGACATCGCGGTTACAATTGATCCAAATATATTTTTCTTTACTTACCTCCTGAATTCATATTATATATTTTTTACGATGTGAATACCATATCTAGTCATGATCCATGTCGATCCAAGATATCGAGTTAAAGGAAAAAATCATGCATTTCTATTGTAAACGGTCACACAAAAATATATTTATAGGTCTTGCACGCTCTACGGCTAATCGTTGCCGAATGTTATCTGCTGACATTTGTAATTCAGTTAGTGTGTAAGTACACGTACTACCGTTTTTTTCTCGGCTGATTTTAAAACAGCGACTGAACGCATTTTATTATACGGCAAAAAACCGTGAGTGTTTTGCTGGAAACAAATTATCGGACGCGACCGACGGAAGTGACTGATGCCACATCTGGCCAGTACATATTACATTTAAACTTGCAAACTATCAGCAATGAGTCGCGGACATGAATTTTTGAGCGCTCGGACGTCCGATGAAAATCTGGCTCACCGGATATTTCTATCAGTCGAAGACGCATTGGTCGTATGTGCACGGGGTTCGGCCGCGACTGCGCCCAGACAGTTGCCAGCTGCGTTGCAATGTAGATGTTTTTTTTCCCAGCTGGTCCAAAAGCCGTTACAATTTCATACGATGATAAAAAAAACTAGTTATATAAAAGAAAAAATATTTATTTATTCTGAAAGTACACAATTTGGGATTTTATTTCTTAAAAATCATATCGTCTATATGTGATCCTTCAGTTTTTGAGCACTGCTGCACCCTGGAGCGGAAATTTTCAATGACCGACTGACAAGTTTTTCGGGAAATGTTTTGCATTTCCCCGCGAACCTTTAATTCCTCAAGAGTCGCTGGATCGCTGTTAAAGACTTTACTTTTAAGGTATCCCCAAAGGAAAAAAATCCATAGGGGATAAGTTCAGGCTACAAGATGGCTAGTTAATGTCACCTGTTTTGGATACAACTTTTTGACCGAAAATTTCGCGAACTGCACTAAAAGAGTCGTTAGAAGTGTGGCATGTTGCCCCATCTTGCTGAAACCACGATCGATTGAAACCATCAAAACCCTGAAGCGCAGGAGCAAAAAAGTTCTGTAGCATGGCAATATACCGCTCTGTATTCACTGTAACAGCGTTTTCTCTTTGATCTTCATAAAAATATGGACCAATAATGCCTCTTGCTGACAAAGCTGTCCATACAGTAACCCTGGGTGAATGCAAGGGTTTTGATGCTTTAATTTCGGATTAGTGTCACTTCAATATCAGCAGTTTTGTCTGTTTACATGTCCATTTAGATGAAAGTGGGCTTCATCTGAAAAAAAAAATGTTGTTAAAGCTGGCGAACCTCTCTATTATTCCGTTAGCAAACTGCAGCCTGTGAGCGTAATCTTGAGGCTTTAACTGCTGAAACATTTGGATTTTGTACGGAGGCAAATGTAAATCCTTGTGTAGAATGCGGTTTAAAGATGTTATGGATACGTTTAAGACGCTAGACCGAGTAAAGAGTCCAGGTTGTTCACGAACAGACGCTCTATGTTTTTGGGATCCCGTGATGTTTTAGGTCGGCCAGATCGTGGTTTATCTATTGTTGAACCTTCAGTTCTGGACCCATTTTTTAATCGATTGAATCTATGGAGCTTTATTTTTATATATATTGTAAGGAGCGCAAAATGTTCGTTGCGCTAGAGCCGAAGAATCGTTGTTTCGATAGTACGCGCGTATGCAGAACGCACGTTGTTTCTCGTTGAATGACGCCATGGCACTAAATTCCCATCGGCCGCTCTAAAATTCCGTACCTTGCTCGCCCCACCTCTCCCTCGCTGCTCGACGCAGCTGCCAATTCAAATGTTAACGGACTTTTGGACCACCTTGTAGTTCACGAATAAGAATATTTATATAACAATAATCAAAATACTACAATAACGTTCCAACTCTGTAGAATGTCCACGCGACAGATCTGAATACGGCGTCCGAACGCGGGTATGCAGACTGTGAGTCGCGTCCGTCTGTCGCGACTGTAAGTCACATCCGATAATACCATATGTTTCTAGCTTTTTTGGGATTTATTGAAATATGTATGCGCACGTACAGCGGTTTCTTTACCAGTATTTATCAAAGTGTCCGTTAGGAAGGTAGCATGTAGTATAAATTAGCTAGTACGTAGTGTAATTATGCCATTAACTGACTCCGAATCGACGTTAACGTCGTTATTGCATGACAGTTTATTCAATTAAATTATATACGAACTACAAAAACTACTTATTTTGTATGATAAATCCTTACGTCAGCATAGAGACAGAAACTTGAAAGCTAAACTTTTAAATGGCTTTTAACAAAAAAAACTCTTGTGTAATTTCAAGTTTGTTCATCATTCAATAATTAAATTCTTTCATATTGCCCACTTAAAGCATCGACAATAGAAGTAAAATAAGTTTCTTATTTGCAAGTCTTGATAAATAAAACGGGATCGATATGATTATGACACCCGTTACGGCGAATTAAAATTTTTACGGGACCCGAATATAAAGTTTAAATTCGCCGTAAGCGGGTGTGATAATCATAATATTAAATTCTTGCAAATCTTTCCCCTCATTTTCCTTGCAAAGTTGTGTAATAGAAGATATGCTTTAATAAAGTGATCGCATAATTCAAGTTTCCCATCGAAAGTTCTATGTAAAATGCGGCATTTTTTAAATCAAATTTCAATAGCACATATTGAGAGAAATTCCCAACCCGTATTTAAACTCTCTTTGTTGTATTGATAGAAGTTTATTTGAGTATGGTCTAATTGTAAATTTTTTTTGAATAGAAAAAAAAAGAAATTTATTTCTTATATTAATAATAAACTATTATTATCATTATTAATAATAACATTTTAATAATAAACTATTATTTTGTTGTAAAAAGTGTCGTTTTCTTAATTCAAAATAACAGAGTTCTTTTCGTGATATTGATTTGCGAAATTACGTATTTTGAAACGTTTTGCAAGGACTCACATTGTGTAAAAGTTTATTAAAACAAATAGCATAATTTAATAATTAAACAAAAAAATTATCGGGGTGTTCTCTTCTTTAAAGTAAAGTTTATAAAATTACCAAATATACTGAATGTGTGAATTCAATAATATCTGATTACTGAATGTGTGAATTCAATAATTACGATAGCGAGAGCATTGTCTTTTCTCGAAGTCCATTTGTCAAGTAAATTATTTGGGGCTGTTGCCCGCAGTGCGTGTAGCTACGTAATTTTGCGATTGTGGTTAAAAATAATAAAATATTTTTAGTTAACAAATACAATTGTGATTGCTGTTAAAGCGCAACGTTGCAAATATTATTATGATTGCTATAATAGCTGAATGCTGTACAGTGACCATTTATCGTCATGCTGCCACGATCTGTATCGCGATAAATATTGATTGATCACGATTTATACTTGACGTTCAATATGGATCGAATTCCATATTTTTTGTGTGGCACACTAGGTTAGCATAAAAAAAGAACAAAGAAAATAAAATTAAAGCTTTTATATCTACTGTATTAGTACTTATATTAAAGCGATATATTAAAATGCTATTGGTGATAGCGTATTTCAAAAAGTACACGCAACTCAATTGAATAGACATCATCAATAAATTTCAATATTTCTATGTAAGAAAGACGCGATAATGAAAAAGTCAACACTTGAAATATATCATGCTCCGGCATAGACTCGAGATTTAAAATCAGTTCATTCAGTTATGTGTAGTCAGGAATTTCAACCTAACAAATGGTACAGACTATAATTAGTAGGTAATAAGGATGAAATTAAGGAGAAATATATCGGAATATATGAACATAAAATAATACGCATTTATTTAGGTATTTGTACATGTGTATGTGTAAGCACGCATTTGTTTATGAGTATATTTATATGTAGCATAATCTGTTTTATTTTTATTCTGTTAATTTTTTTTCATTTCTAAGAAATAAAACAGGTGAAAAATTAAACCTGATTTTTGAGTAATAAACAGACATACAGGGATAACAATTTTATACACCTAAGAACATGCCTAGGCTACGCAGTAATAGTTAATATTCTTTGCCCAGGGGCTACGTGGGCGGTTCTATCCTAAAAACATATATAAATGTTAAAGGACAACTCAGTGTAATATGGCCAATCTGATAAGATGACCAATACATTTCATTGTTCTTATGCTAGATGTTTCTACTTAATGCCAGTAAACGACGGCTTCTAGTACATAACATCTGCTACAAACGTTGTTTTTTCTAAAAAAAATAACAAAGTAAACATTTTATAACTCAAAAATTTGTAGACCCCAGGTTTTTTGAATGTTCACAGTAATTCGTAATTTATAGTATCTTTAATTTTAATAATTATGCTATTTGTCCAGTATTTTCGTTGAATTTAGTTGTAATGTAACCTCAAAATGAACCGCAAATGAATAGGTACATTTGAATATGTGGCCACATCATCATTGTGATTAGATAAGATAGCCTATTGTTTATTAAGGTAATATAGCCACATGCCTTTAAATGGTCTGTGTTTATGTCTTACATAAGAGTGATAAATTAGTTTGATTCCATTGCACTATATAAAAACATGATCGTTCAACGCACTCCTCTCTAATGGCATACGTTAAATTAAAACTTTAAACAAATCAAAGAACCCAATAATAATATTAGGCCCTTGATTCATAACTCATCTGTGTTTAGTGCCAGGACAACTTATCATAGTAAGAAAAAGAGCCAAAGATCTGATTGCATTATTGACAACTTATTCTTAGTTGAGTGGATTTCCTATTTGGACATACATATCGAACATGATGCCGACGACACGATTTTTCTATTTAATTTATATTTTATTAATAATTATTTTTACAGTTATGAAAGGTCTCAGTTTCTAAAGATGAGTATTATAAATTTGCTTATTAAAAAATTGTAGCATTAATATACTGTTTTATATTAAGTTTTAAAATAGTTTCCTAAGAAACATGGCCACAATATTTCGTATTGCGTACAAATGTTTTATGTTATTTGACCACTGAAATCAATTAAACAGTATTACAATTAATTGTACAATTTAGGGCGCTTCCAATCCTGGCGCCGTTGCATTTGTCATCGTCTATCACTGACTAAATGGGTATAGCTGGACAGATATTGACGGCGAGGCTATTCCTTCAATAATTATCACAGCATTTACGACGAATTTATGTATTTCTAGTAACTTTGCGATCTTTTAATACGCTACTTTGCACAATCAATAAATCACAAGATCTTGGATCGCGATCCAAGTATCACGATAAATATTAAATAAGCAGCACAAAAGTGTTGGGTTCGAAAAACTGTTTTAAAGATGTCTTCAGGTCATGGCAACATCCAGTGTTTCCTTTTTTATAGAATGACAACACTAATCTTGTGTTGGTTGGTGGTGGGATAAGATTAGTTTTGAGTTAATGAGTAGGTGTAGGTAGATATGCGCGTGTTTAATTTGTGGACATGTCTTCATTAAAAATTTTATGTAAGTAAAAATAGAATTAACGTATAGCAATTAGTTCATAAATAATTTATGGGTAACGTTTTAGTTTCTACATTTAACATACCGAATTTTGCTCTTTAAGTCCTTTTATCACTTTGCCATTTGAAAGTAGCATTAGAATATAAAAATGAAAGGTCCGTTAATTATGCATATTTTAATTAATGTGATATAGTCATAGAATTATGTAGTCTAATTTTTTTATCATCTAACTTTAAAGTAAATATTTTATTTTTAGATTAACTTGGAACAGTGACTCATGACGTATAAATATATTTACCGAACTATAAATATATCATAGTCGCTATTCACTTGTAAGTTCGAGTATTTTTAATAGGTATGTAATGCAGTTTTTAAATTTAACAAGTGTTTGTTGGATAATGTGCATGCTTCACTACTTCTTCGTTTCAAAGCATTCTTACCTAACAGATTCATACCGATATGTGGGTATAACAAACGCACAAATTACGCTACCCGCCTATCAAGTTAGCATTTCAATAGTAGGCACATACATTCAAACTTGCGTTGTTCTTAACGATCAGTTATAAATGAAAATTTGCTATTTTTTAACGTTCTCATTACTCAATGACATTACATGTTTTAGGATTTATTTTATAATACAAAAATGTGCGTATAACAGCTGACATTGTCAATTTGACAGGACCGAATTTAATATTGTTTAATTAATATAAATATAAAGTTTGAGTAATTAATATACTTTTTGGTTATTAAATTTCTCTCAGTCTTTATTTTCTACACATTATAACTAATTCCATTGGACGTTTGTCGGAAATTAATTGTGAACTACCCTCGTTACAGTTATGCAGATGTAACCTTTTAAAATCAGTTGCTTCTTTTTCTTTGCAGCCCTCGAAAGCTTGTCATTGAGATATTTGAGATTGTTAACACAATAAGCATTAGTAGCTTTTCGATTTGTTTATTTAATTAATTAAGGTAATTATTTAATTTATTTCCTTACTGTTCTACCGCAACTCAAGTAATTGGTTTTATTACAATTCTGCTGCTCGCCAACTGCTAACTACCCTTATTTTAATATTTATAATATTTTATTTTAAAATTAGTGTGCTTCCTGTTTTTGGCATAACAAGTTTTGAAAAATTTTCGTGATGTATAAAACTTTTTAAGAAACATAAAAGTAATTCACAATAGTAACGAACATTATCCTTAGGATTATATAGGTATATTATATATACATATACACACACACACACACACATATATACATATATACTTTTCAAAAGATTAAATTTATTCAATAAACTAATGTAGTAATGACTAATTATTTTTTAATTTCTTCTAATAAAATCATCAAAATGGAATACTTTTGAAAATACTTCAGTGCCTGTCTGTTGAGGGTATTTTCCTCGGAGACCGTTTGATAAAATAAGTTGAAATTCTTCATGGTTATAAAAAGTGCTTCAATTCGGTAGACGTTTGCATTACTTGTATTGACAGTAGCGAGTCTATCCTTTGCTCACCTTTTCCTACTTTCTAAAAAACTAATTTTATTGACGAATTTATATATTCTTCATTTTACCAAAGTCTTACTGATAAATATGCTTTACTGATTATTATATTTCCCTTAATCTTATATTTTCAGAACATTTATAATTAATTTTATTGGACGTTTTCTATTACTATTTGAAATTACCTCCATTATTGTTATACAGATATAACATTTTAAAATTAGTTTCTTGCTCTACGTTGCATATTACGTCAGATTGTAGTTTGGAGAAATTTGTATGAAAGTAGGTAGTATATTTTAATTACTTAATTTTTTTTTAAGTACATATGTAAATAGATCTCCTTTTCGCTAAAGTTTGAGTAATTAATATACTTTTTGGTTATTAAATTTCTCTCAGTCTTTATTTTTTACACATTATAACTAATTCCATTGGACGTTTGTCGGAAATTTTTTGTGCACTACCCTCGTTACAGTTATGCAGATGTAACCTTTTAAAATCAGTTGCTTCTTTTTCTTTGCAGCCCTCGAAAGCTTGTCATTAAGATATTTTAGACTGTTAACACAATAAGCATTAGTAGCTTTTCGATTTGGATATTTAATTAATTAAGGTAATTATTTAATTTATTTCCTTACTGTTCTACCGCAACTCAAGTAATTGGTTTCATTACAATTCTGCTGCTCGCCAACTGCTAACTACCCTTATTTTAATATTTATAATATTTTATTTTAAAATTAGTGTGCTTCCTGTTTTTGGCATAACTAGTTTTGAAAAATTTTCGTGATGTATAAAACTTTTTAAGAAACATAAAAGTAATTCACAATAGTAACGAACATTATCCTTAGGAGTATATAGGTATATTATATATACATATACACACACACACACACACACATATATACATATATACTTTTCAAAAGATTAAATTTATTCAATAAACTAATGTAGTAATGACTAATTATTTTTTAATTTCTTCTAATAAAATCATCAAAATGGAATACTTTTGAAAATACTTCAGTGCCTGTCTGTTGAGGGTATTTTCCTCGGAGACCGTTTGATAAAATAAGTTGAAATTCTTCATGGTTATAAAAAGTGCTTCAATTCGGTAGACGTTTGCATTACTTGTATTGACAGTAGCGAGTCTATTCTTTGCTCACCTTTTCCTACTTTCTAAAAAACTAATTTCCTGACGAATTTATATATTCTTCATTTTACCAAAGTCTTACTGATAAATATGCTTTACTGATTATTATATTTCCCTTAATCTTATAATTTCAGAACATTTATAATTAATTTTATTGGACGTTTTCTATTACTATTTGAAATTACCTCCATTATTGTTATACAGATATAACATTTTAAAATTAGTTTCTTGCTCTACGTTGCATATTATGTTAGATTGTAGTTTGGAGAAATTTGTATGAAAGTAGGTAGTATATTTTAATTACTTAATTTTTTTAAGTACATATGTAAATAGATCTCCTTTTCGCTAAAGTTTGAGTAATTAATATACTTTTTGGTTATTAAATTTCTCTCAGTCTTTATTTTTTACACATTATAACTAATTCCATTGGACGTTTGTCGGAAATTTTTTGTGCACTACCCTCGTTACAGTTATGCAGATGTAACCTTTTAAAATCAGTTGCTTCTTTTTCTTTGCAGCCCTCGAAAGCTTGTCATTAAGATATTTTAGACTGTTAACACAATAAGCATTAGTAGCTTTTCGATTTGGATATTTAATTAATTAAGGTAATTATTTAATTTATTTCCTTACTGTTCTACTGCAACTCAAGTAATTGGTTTCATTACAATTCTACTGCTCGCCAACTGCTAACTACCCTTATTTTAATACTTATAATATTTTATTTTAAAATTAGTGTGCTTCCTGTTTTCGGCTTAACTAGTTTGAGTAATTAATATACTTTTTGGTTATTAAATTTCTCTCAGTCTTTATTTTCTACACATTATAACTAATTCCATTGGACGTTTGTCGGAAATTATTTGTGAACTACCCTCGTTACAGTTATGCAGATTTAACCTTATACTTGATAGAAGACAGATTGATATGTGCAGAAATTTTGAAGTGAACAAATTATTAAAAAGGAAATTACCAGCATTTTTTTATATGATTTTAACACATACATAATTAATATTAAAGAGTCGAGAGGAACGTTTAATCATGTTAGTTTATTGGGGCTATAGGATGAAGGGATAGAAGCAAACTCATTTATGGCGAAAAATGTGGTAATATTTTGTTTGGAGGAATTCACCATTATTGCATTGCAAGAGAAATTTAAAAATTATTATAAGGTTATAGAGTATGTGACTTAAATTCATATGCTTTATTAATTTGGTTATGCTAACGATGTATAAGATAGTTCAAAATCTCGCAAAGCAAAATTTGAATAACTTTTATACACTATATACATTTTTAATCTACCCACTACGTAATGTGCATCGTGAGGCCGGTCTGTAGGTAATTTAACTTTTTTACACCTCCATATCCTACTGCAAAAGTAGCTGTTACGTGGTGTTAGTGTGTAAATTTACCATTTTAACGGTTTTCTTTAATAGTATCTCCTCAATGCACTGAAACAATTTTATTTTGTATAATTATTAAGTTAATTACTATGTATCACGTTTTTTACTATGTAACACAAATTAAATAAATAATTACTTTTTTGGTACTTTAAAATAATTAAAATACTTAATTTTTATTTTATAGAATCTACTAAAATTTTCGAAATTGCTTAAAAATAAGAGAATTTTCTTGTCAGTAATTAATAACTATATTTTCCTTCTCGTGATTTTAATTTTTTCTCGAGTTTTTAATGAAAAATTTTGTTAGAATATTGTTTATTCAATAAGGATTCCGAATGTAAAAACAATATAATTTCGACATGTTTGTCTGTTTCTCCATATGCCGCAGCATTATAGGTCAGTTTCGGTTTAAAATTGATTCTAATAAAATTTTACAAGACGATCTAGTTGTATTATCAGAATACTTAGAAATAAAAAAAATATTTAACAATTTTTTTTTAGTTCTAGTATCGAATTCACGGATGAATATTTTTTTTGTAATTTATCTTGTTTATTTTGGGATAGTATTAAAGAGGTCACTTTAAAACCAATCAAAAATGTCTTATGATACTGATATTGCTTCTCCTAATATTGGTGCGCTTATATCTTTGTCATATTGCTTCTCCTTCGTGGGATGCGAGTCGCAAAAATGTTTTTAATAATACCTCCACCAATTTTTTAACCATGTGAGTCAAAAATTTAAAAAAATGAGTCTAATGGTGTTTAGTACATGTTTCAATGAAAAATTAATTTTGATCAACATGCACTGATTAATTCAATGGCCATAGATAAACGGGCTATTTGTTATGTCTACTTTAATTGCAATACTATATACCCATAGATATTTACCCTTTTATATGTACCTATGTATGTATAGAAGTCTCGTAATGCGACTTTTACTTATACTAGACATATTTTATTTAATAACTGAATATGGTTTTGATCAGTGCCAAGAGATGTCGAAATAGTTTCGAAAATTATATGTATTGCTTATTACACCTGCTAAAAATTCAAATTAAAATAAATTTTTTTAGGTCTACTTGCCTTTATTCAAAATATGTGAACCTGGATTTGATTTCTAAAACTTCAACTTGCCTTTTGAATAGTCACGTAATTATGTAAGTACCTTTATAATTTATAAACGCTTTGCAAAATCAAACTAATAAAATCAAATCTGCCTATTTAAGCTTGTTTTAATAAGTTTTTAAATTGTCCATTGTATAATATAAATAGTTGCTCATAGTGTAAACACTCAACATATTGCATCTTATTACAACAGATCTAACTATAAGGGAAAAGTGACAAAATTGTAAGAAAACAACCTGGGAAAGCGTTCTATTATACATAATATAGTAATCTTTTGGTCTCTAGCAATCTAGCACATGTGTTAATTATGTACAGAACACGCTGAATATGAAATCTTTAAATAATATAATTTTTCTAAAGTTATGATTTTTCATTTGAGTCACTTTTGTGTTCAAAGCATGATGCTTCAGAAACAAAGATATGGATTTTAACAGAAACCATTATTGATATAACAATAGTTAAGATAGATGTAATTGTCATAATTGAACTTTTCTATTTATGTCATCGCACTTTCTTTCACTCTCATCACGCTTTTCTATTTAAGTGATTGCGCTTTCTTTCAATCTTCCATGGATGCAAGTCTTTTTTAGTTAATTCTTGTGATTCAACCTTTCTTTTCTACGGACTACATGGTTTTTTCTCTTTTCATTTAAAGTAATTAGCCATGGAAGAATCCTCCTGCAATAATACGAGCCAATTACATGACATAAGTTACTGTACTCTGTTTGTTCTTTTTGGTTAAGTTTGCGAGACCCAGGCTCCTAACTGTGACAAATCGTAGGGTGTGTATTCTGCTTTTTATTGTGGTTCGGCACAATAAAAAGCAGAACTTGAAAGAAGAACTTGAGAGAAGAGAGAACTTGAAGTCTTGTCTCTTAACTTGCTAACGTAACAATTACCTTGTTGTTTTTTTCTATGGCTTCCAAGATATTATTATCTGCAATATTTTTAGGTTTTCCCTATCGCAGTTCATTTTTGATACCCCATTTTTAATTTCAAAACTGGTATTGATATGCTCGTCCTGTTAGTATGTTTTCTCTGTAAATACTGTATATTCATCGGTGTATTTTCACCGAACTATGTCTTCTATTCAATTTGTATAATACAATGTCCAATATGCTTATTAGTAAATACCACTTTTTCCTTTTTTTGTTCTAATGGAAACTTCAAATTCTTCCTTTTTCAGTTCATTCGAAGCTCGATTAAAAAAAAATTTATGCTAGACTTTCCTTAAAAAAGATTAAGCTGAAAGTGTAATAATGTACAGGAAAATTGAAAAACTTTTGCATACACCTATAATTAAGTATCACTAATAAGATAACATGCATTAAAAAAGAATATGGAATAAAAAATGAAAGGCCACAATTGTACAAGATAGAATGAACAATATCTGCATTGGTTCAAGACATTCAGAGCAGCCACAGTTCGAACGGTTCTAGGAGTAAGACCCTGTCCCTGTAAAACGATTTATTTAAAAGGAATTGTCAGGAAGAAGAGAGCAGAGTGATTTAAAAAAAAATTATTCATTTTTCAGTGCTTAGTGTTAATGATTCACTTTCCTACGAGTAACCAAATATTATCTTGTTTTGCACTATGTAAATAATATGTGGTTAATTTAATTTTTAATATTGAGCAGTTGCATTGATCTAAATTAATACCATACAGAATTTGCTTGTAATTTTTTTATTCATTGCATTATCTAATAATTTATATATAATTTATACAAGCTTTGATGCATACAGCTATTGAGAGACTGTAAGAAAATTGTATTTCTTTAGCAACTTGAAAATATAGATTTGCTATTTGCATATTGTCTTTATAATTTTGACTAATATATACATATTACCTTCTTAGCATAGTGATGTATTTTACACGCTGGCTCTAGTACCGATTTATAAATACATGTACGTTTGCCGAATATATATTGCTTCGATGGATCATTTACTTGCACGATATTCCAATGTTTTTGGTGTCATTGTTGAAAAATTAGTCTTATGTTTAAAGTAAATATGAAATTTATTACTATCAATCTTGTATTTTGTAACCACAATTCCTTTACTTTAGTTACCTTTGTAATAAGTGTTGTGAACCCATCAACTATTAGCATTTTAGGTACATTTGTATGGTAATTTGTATTTTTATGTAATATAATTTTATTCGACGTTTCAAAATTTTGTGATTTCAAATAAAATTTTGTAATATCCATTACATTTGAAAAAAGTGTATTTGAGTCATATCTTTCAAAAACCTGGCGGCTGTATTTTTTATTTCAATTCTTGTTTTGGGACTTCTCATGGAAAATTACTCGTTGGGCATGGTGTCATGGTGGGTTTGCTTGTGAATCTTTCAAAATGCCAAAAATAAAAAAATTGTACTCCAAAAAATGTAGATTAATAATGCCCATCACTTTTTTTGGTTCCTGATCTTTTACTATGATGATATTAATACACTTCGTTATTTTAGCTGACACCAGTGTAATCATGAATCGCGGTTCAGAACCGACACCACCGGAGAGCGCATTGGCCGCTGAAATTTTTCAGAAGTTTTGTTCAGCTGATACGATGAACCACATACTTTCTCTCCATGGACAGATATGTGAAATTCTCAATTTGAAGCCGTCAAAAATACCTGATTTTTACCTAAAATTAAAGGTGAGTCTTTTACAATTATATAGATTGATTATATTAATTATATTAAGTTAATTATAATTATATTTTTCTTTATAGTTTTATATATCATAAATTACTAAATTTATGAAATATAAAAGTGATCAAATATGAGCCAGAAGTAGTCTAGGGTTATTGGTTAGGTAGTAAGCTATGTAATTAAGATAATCCGGTAGTTGACTCATTCTAAATTTTGATATTTTTGGTACAATATTGTGAAATATAAGTTAATTAAAAACCAATCTTGAAAAAAAATTCAAAAATTGATTGGAAAATAAGCCAGTTATAGACTTCTAAATTTGAAGATACGGATAGGGTTGGGTATATCCCAGTCTCTTTTCCTCTCGTAGAATATAATGTGCAATATTAAAAATGACCTCACAACACAGTATTCCCGTCCTTGTCTAAAGATTAAATTTAATCTTTTATAACTCGGTCAATTTTTAAGATTATTAAAAATTTTTTTCACTCTTCATCAGCTTGTACCTTTATCATAATTTGATTTATGAAATAAAAAAAATTTAGTCAAATACTCAATTATGTATGGTGGCGCATTGTTCGATTTTATTAAAGTTTCAAATAAATTTTTATTTTATTTTTTATTTTAACTTTTTATTTTAACTTTTTGAAATATTATCTGTACTCTGATGATGTAATTGAATTTTAAATTATAGGTAAATAGTTCTTCATTATTAAAATAATGAGGAACTATTTGCCTATAGGCAGGCTTGAAGTTTGCGCTTCATTAATTTTTGTATTAGCTTTAAAATTTCTTTTTTTTTTCTGTATTACCACTTGTTTGTAATTTTTATTGCACAGGTTACAACTTCTTTATTAAAATAGTTCCACTCTACACTAGACATGATTTTTTTTACAATATTACACGGAAACAAAACTTACGGGACTAAAAAAGAAAGAAATCAACTGAAAATTGAAAGTTACTTAATGCGCTAGATACGAGTATGGCACCATAGAGACTGCAAGAACATAGCTGTTACTTGAAAACCACAGAAATAAGAACTTGTAAACCATCTGCTGCTGGCTAGCATTTACCTGGGAAACATTTTAAAAATTTGTTTCAGTATAACCAATCACTTTATATTTATCTTCATTAAATTAGAATGCAACATTTAATTTTACAAATAATATTTTTCTTCAAAAAGTTTCTAAAAAATATTAATAGTATCATAATTGAAAGAGACGAGCATCTAGTAAAAATTTTAAAATAATCAGCGGTCACAGAAAAATGGCACGATAGATTTTCATGAAACATTGTATAGGTATGGTTTATGATTCAGACTGGTGCATTTTTTTTAACTCAAGATTTAGCATAATTCCTGTATGATGAAACTCTGTGTTAACAGATGTCAAATGATGGTGTAATATGTATATACATTCAATCTTACATTTGTATCTCGAGAGAACAGGGCAAAATGTTTAATATTGTGATTTATAAAGGGATGTTGCGATAGTAATCAGGGACAAATCTGAACGCTTTAACCAAAAATGGATACGGATGTGGTTGTGTTCTAAAACTAGTTCAACATGATTCTTTTTTTATTGTATGTAGTTAAAGGCTTTAGCCAATTTATTTTGCCAATATTACAGAGAGCTTATGTATAATAACAATTTGAAAAAATGGAATCCTTTCATACTTATGATTTTCCATTCATCATCATTGACCATTAATACAAGATAATTATAGGTAAATATTTATGAACAGTTTTATATTAATGATCATTAATATTTTTTTAGGCCAAACTCGCAAACTCGTGGAAAGCACAGGCACTTTTCAAAAAACTTGATCTCAGAGCTGCAAATAAAGTTTACAATAAAGGTAATGCCAGCGCTAATACCAAAGTGCTTATTATAGGGGCTGGACCCTGTGGACTCCGAGCTGCAATTGAGTGTCAACTTCTCGGTGCCAAAGTAGTAAGTTAATTAACAAAAATCTCGTATTTGCTCCTTTCTACGTACCACACTTTTGCAACGTCGCATTAAGTAGAGCGTTCAGAAGAAAGCTGAAAATTTCTTTAATGAAATTCGAGCATGATGAAACTACTCTGGTTCATATTAAGCTTTCTTTTATGTCTGAATCTTCACAGAAGTGGTAAATATTATTATTATCATTATTGTGTATATTGCAATGTCAGGTAACAATATCCTTTTCAAGTTTTCATCTTATCAGTTTCAACTGTGAGTCATTTGATGTTATCTTTTATCCAACTGTACTTACTGCGCTTGTCCATATATGTACAACTGAATGGATGGTAGAAATAGCTTACTGTAGCATGCACTAGTACACATCTAATTATGATTGCTAATTAAATCGGACTAAAGAAATTTATTACGGTTTGCTATGACTTAATTTAAAGTATTTAAAAACGTTAAGATCCTTTTTAACTACTCTCAATGCTTATAGTTGGTTATCAACAATGCATTTTCGATACATGGCCGTACCTACTAAAAATTCACATCTTTTATAATATCTTGACACAGTTGGGCTATTTATTACACATTTCAATATAGGCTAATATTCTTTCTTCATTTCAGGCTGTTTTCAGTTTTGAACCTGACTAATATATTCATAAGCACAATGACTGAAAAGACAGTTAAGATTTGCCTTAGTGGTGTGCAATATTACAGCACTAGTTATATTTAGTGATTCTAAGTGCTGAATTTCATCAATCCCCTTTGATAAACTTGTTTGGCATTATATTATTTACACCAAAAATGTCTCATATCATTGTTTAAAAATTGTAAAATTTGACTGGAATAATGCATGTCCACTGCCAAAATACCAAATATTGCTCCAGCCAGTCCCGACTGGAATGGTGTCAATTATATAAAACACTGGCAATTAACAGGCTCTCTATATATCTTTGTTTCGAAATCCACAGTATGCATGTCAAACATATGTTTCTGAGACTTATATTTTACACTTGGTAATGTACACAGCTATGATGTTCATTTGATAATTGCAGTAGCTACTTCATGCTCTAGTCTATGTAGGCGTGGTCCATTATACGTATGTCGCTACTAACGGTAATTGGCCATACTTCACAGGAATATTTCAGGGGTTATTATACGTTAGAGACGTGTTATATTGTGTGTAACGAGTATATGCTTATTTATCAAAATCTATTTGCATAATTTAGTATGTAGTTTTGTTTTTAGTCTAGGGTTCTACAAGCGATGTTATGAAATGAGCTAGAGTTATGAAATATTTTTAACGTGTTCCATGAAGTATTTGTACTTAGGAGATACTCTTAATTAAATGCTATTCAAATAGCATAAAACAATAAGTTATGTCAGTTTATGTTAGTCAAAAATTTTACTATCAGCCTCAGACCAAGGAATACTGGTGTGATGTTTTTGTTACAGAAGTTTTTAAAAAACATAAAATTTTATGATAGTATAAAATTATTGATTTTAAACCTGGATCTGCCATCAAACGTTATTAAATTGAAAGAAAGCCCTTGAATTATATTGCAGCTTAATATTTACAGATATGACTGTAAATATTTTGTTTTTCAACTGCTCGAGTGTTTTTTAAAAACTTACGAAGATTGCTAAGAGTTTTTTTAATGGCTAAGAAATATTTTTGAAGAAAGACATATATTGAATGAATATTTGACGAATAGGTGGTTAAATTACAGTAGGTTGGTAGCAATAGAAATTGACGCTTATTATTACTGTAATAGTTTTAATCTGATAGTGTTTAATCTGATATGACATTTGTATCAGATGTTTTTCGATAAACTTTCGTCGTAAGTGCCATATTTGTTTACATAATATTACATTTTAACACTTAATTTTTCAAGTTGACATATGTGTCTGAACACAATCACAATGTATTGTGTTTTTAACTGAATTAGTTATCTTAAAATTAAAATAAATTTATTTAGTGATGGTTAATTATTTGTTTCTATATTGCAGAAGAATTTTTTAGGTTTTTTTATAATACTCGTAAGTTGTATTTAGGCAGTTTAGTATTTTATTGTGTTGCTGTTCTGGAATAATATTCTTACGCTTGTTAGGAGAACAATTTTACTGGCGAGCAAGAATGTAATATTTTATAGAAAAGTGAATACTTTCTTATTAAAAAAATTTATTAAACTGAGTGTCGTACAATTACAGCATAATGGCTGTCCTTAGATGACTTTACTCTTTTTATGTTCCTTTTATTACCATTTACGTTTTATCTTTAATTTGATGTTTAACGGGAAGAGCCAATATTAACTTTTGAATTCCAATCATTTCTTGACAAGACTTACAATTTTAAATATTTGTTTCAGGTCATATGTGATAAGCGAGATAGATTTTCTCGCAATAACGTATTGCATCTTTGGCCGTTTACTATAAACGACTTGAGAGCTCTGGGAGCTAAAAAGTTCTTTGGTAAATTTTGTGCTGGCTCTATCGATCACATTAGTATTAGGCGACTTCAGTGCATTCTTCTGAAGGTTGCTTTGATACTGGGAGTGGAATTCCACGGCAATATCGTATTTGAAAGGCTCTTAGAGCCGACAACATCCGCAAATAACGAAAGTAGGTTTGAAGTTTTACTGATTTATGTTATATTTTGTCTGACGTAAACTTTTACTTTGATTAATTGATTTGTACTATAATTATTATTCTAAATGATATATTGCATCAGAAATATTTTATTATAGTTATAAAGAACATGTTATATTTCATTATTATCAAATTTGTTATCTGTGATTCTGTTTTTTTTAATGTTGTACAAAAAAATTGTATTTTTAAATTTGGCTTCATCTAGATTTTGGTTTTTTTCCCCTGGTTAAAGCGTAGATATTATTTAAACAGGGTAGTAGATATCTAAATATCAGATACATGTTTTTATTAAATGAAGAATGCTTAGCTATGTTCCTAACTGTTCATGGTGCTATCTTATATATTCTTTGAAATATTTTATAGACATTTCAACATGTTATTCCCATAATTATACACACTCATATATTTTATACCTTTTTTCGATTCATTGATAATCTATAAAGTCTTGTCTAGATTTCGGGTATGTCCTAATAAATAAGTGTACGATTTAATAATCTTGCAAACATACTGTTTTATAAATCACATATTTTTTAATTTATACATTTTTCCTAGTTAAATTTATTTATATTCTCTGTAAAGACATATCAAGATTTATAGTAGGTAAATTTCGCTGGCGTGTATATGACAATTAATAAAATTAAAGTTAAAAACAACCAATTGCAAATTTGCATTATTTGAGATTATTGGCCAGTACGTGACAGTCTGTCAAAATACATTTAAAATCGAAATAACTAATTTTAATTAATTGTTCAAAATTACTTTTATACAGAATAGAGGTAAAAATTTTGGTTAAAGAAAAATGTTTTGAAATTAATAATTCTGTCTAATTTCAGGATATGTTAAGGAGAAGTACTAGTAAAAAATATCTGACAAAAGAATATTTTTTTAGATTCTTCATTATAGAGTAATAAAGCAATAACGTGGTTTCATATGCCATAAATAAATATAATAGCAAATAGGAAATCATTCTATATTAACGCTATTTATACATTTTGCCCCGTTTATTCTTGTGCTGTTTCTCATGTATCATATAGGAAATTGTCGAATGTAAAAATAAACGACCCAAATTCACGAGGAATGTGGGGAGGTGAATATGTATAATGGCTTTTTAAATGCACTGTAGCTCTTTTTAGCATTTTAAATTGTATGCATTTATAGAAAATCAATTTCTTGTTTTTTTGTTATGATGCAAGCTGACTACTTTTTACAATATTAAATAGTAAATTCATTTACAAATGTTTAGAAGAAATATACACATGCATCGTTACTTATTACTCTGTAGGCGTTAATGTAATATATGAACTGAGTTTTCGTCTGATATTTTCTAAAAATTTCTCATTGACCTCTTCAATTCTACATGTTCTATAATTACCCCTTGTCGGTGTTTTTTACAGAAAAGTTTTGTATATATACGAAATGTTGAAATTAAAAATATTTTAGCACTTAGTTAATTTTAAATTAAAATAAAAAGAAACTCATTTTTACGTAAATAATTGTTTATTGTATATATGGCGATGTATGCTAGAAATCTACTATGAATGGTTCCTAAGTGGAGATATTTGGCTGACAAGGGTTAATTTTAATGACCAGCGTATGTTTAAATCAAAGAACCTGTTTTACATTCCGGCTATTGCCTTTGCTCGCAGAATGTTATCTCTTTTGGTTGTATGTTCATTTAAGTTTACATTATAAATGCCAGTGACAACATAATAATTAATTAATACTTTACCGGCTTTAGTCTATGGCTTCGTGGATTAAAACTAGTAAAGTGTTAATTAAGGCAGCGGGATTAACTAACTTTTTTTGGCTTTAATCAACAGACTTAATACACAAGCTGTGCCATCCATGACATGTTATAGTGCTAAAGTTTTATTATTTAATAAAAAAATATTGAGTTTTGTTATTTTGGAATTATGGTATTTCCCAGGTTAAAAAAAAACCTATGTCCATAATTTAAATCATAAATTATATCTTTATAATGTTAGCAGGATTATTCTTGTGACAATTTTTCTAAGTTCTTGACAGTGTGATGAAAACAGTAATGGTTTTCATGAAAAGCATTAACGTAAACATTTACTTCACACGAAAGTAAATGACGAAGCTAACTTTAACAAGACATGTTAACTTTAACAGTCAATAATATATTTAAACATACATTTAATGTGATTTACTTTGAAAGTTATAAATTTGAATGTCGTTTTTTTTAACAGGTTGTGGAAAATTAATTTATATAATAATTTTTCACAATTATATGAAACTACGCGATGTAGTATTATTTCTACTATCTTTAATTTATTTGCCACGACCTAGGTTTTGTTGTATTACAACATCTTCAGGTGGGATATTAGCAAAGATTCAAATACAAAGTTATTACAAAGGAATCTTTGCTAATATCCCACCTGAAGATGTTGTAATACAACGAAACCTAGGTCGTGGGCAAAGAAATTAAAGATAGTAGAAATAATACTACATCACGTAATTTCATTTAATTGTGAATAATGAATTTCTACAATATTAACGCCAAATATATTCAATAATAATTTTTTATAGGCAGTATTTTACATTGTTTAAAATGATTAATTATACAAAATTAGGTTATTCGGAAAAATTTATATTGTCAATCCATATTTTCCATTCATCATTGGGGATCTTTTATTGTTGGACATAATATGATTCAATAAAGGCAGAGTCCTTACAGCAGCTGAGTAGAAAAATTAGCACTGAAACTAATTTGGACTTAAGTGACAGTTGAATTGGCATGATTTAATTGCCGTTTTGTATTTGATTTTATATTTGAGTCTTTGCCCATCCCTGTATTTTACAATGTTTATGAAATGTGTACACAAATTATTCTGAAAGGTTTTCAAAGATTATAAATATGTAACGTTCCTTTTTTAAATTTCATTACATTTTTGTAGTATATTATGATAAAGCGAATTTTATTTTTATTTAGGAGTAGAGATTGTTTTACTAAACATTTGTTTTTAAAATATATTAAAGTTAAGCTTTTTATAGTTGCTGATAAAATAGTTGTTATTTTATTGATGGTATGATCCTTCTTTATCTTTTATTATGTTTGTAAATATTACTACAATATCATTATTAAAAGGCATATGCGATTAAAACAAATTTTATTAACATGTAATTGTAAAAAATTACTGGCGAATTTTAGCGAATAATGTTTAATATATGGCTATAAAGTTTTCTAAATATTTCAGTTTCAAAGTATTTAATAAAGTAGCTCTTTAATTTTATGTTCTAATATTTGGAATTACTTTAAGAAATCAACTTTTTTTTATAATTAATATTATATTTTAAATATCAGTTAAAAATTTAATTGTTTAAGGTATTTTGCTTTTTGATTTTTAACCAGATATTCTATATTATGTCACATTATATTACGTCCCTATATTATGCCACATCCCAATCTTTAGTAATTGCTGTCTCTAAAAAAAATTGTGGTTTCTCTGCATTAAAGCAAACGGTTTGGTAAATACAACATAAATGTAACGGACGCTTTTGCGCATCATACTGTAGTAGTATGTTTTGGTATGATATCTATAAATGTAAATAAAGTGGAAAAACAATGTACTTAAACTACGTAAAAAGATTAGATTGTTATCATTGAAATCTGATCTACAAATGCTCTGCCTCGAGATGATAGTGACTTAAAGCTGCACAACAAAACAGCTTGGTGTTGTCATTCTTTGACAACTTGGTGTTGTCATTCTATCCGTGTACATTGTACAGAAGCATATTTAAAAATTTCACATTTTTTGTAATGTCTCATTTATTATCTAAAATCTGTAGCATACTTTATTGTTTATCAATTTTCGAGATGTAATTATTATCATAAAACTTTTCACTTACGAGTATGAATGATTTGAAAAGAGGACAAAACATGTATTCGGTTTGTCTATTGGTTCATTGTAAAATTCTGATGATAGTACAGTTACCAGTGTGAAAAAACTATAAACATTACAATTGTTATTCCAAAAATTTATTTTATTAATTAGAGTAGAAGACGATTTGGTTATTCTTTCTTTTGCTATGTTTTAGAAAGTAGTA
This sequence comes from Druceiella hillmani, assembly GCA_039881145.1. Lineage (NCBI taxonomy): Eukaryota > Metazoa > Arthropoda > Insecta > Lepidoptera > Hepialidae > Druceiella > Druceiella hillmani. The sequence continues at coordinate 10,521,624 of JAYKKI010000011.1, read as the reverse complement.
GGGTTAGATTGAGTATATATTTTGGCGAAAGTTGTAACATTAGATGAGTATATAAATTGGCTCGAAAAATAATTTTTCTAAATCTTGGAGAACCTTGAACATCATTGTTTGGAAACAAGCTGATATTGAATTGGCTTACCCCAAAAACTAAGAAAAACATCAACTTCATCCTGTGTTCAGAATTTTGATATTTTATATTTAACTCTAGAATTTGAACTGGCTGTATCGAAATTTAAAATTTTTGAGAAAACTATTTTTTAACGCATTTTTGTATGATTAGGCTGTGGTATTTTCATGCCACGCAAAGTCTAATGCCTGATTCTCAACTGTAGTGGAATTTTTTTATAATGGCTTTTTTTATATTCCTTCATAATTATCACTTGTTATCAATTATTACAAAGTTTATAAATAAAGTTCTAAAATATAAACATGATTAAATAAATGCGTAATAGAAAAGTGATCAACACCTTGAATATTTTAATTAATTGAATAGTAATTTCTTTGTTTATCAAAATACTTTTACATATACACATTATTTTTAACAATCTCCTTTCTAGTGAAACTTGTAAATAATTGTTTTTCTTTTAATAAGTATGTTTTCCCTCTCTATGTTAATCTGTTTCAACGTTTATTCTAATGAACATGTGGTATGTTTATTGGAATAAACATGTATTTATTGTTTAATTTTAAATGTCAAATGATATAAAAATTGTTAACTTTCCTGGATTGTAATTTCTATTAAAACATTATAAGTAAATTTATTGGAATATAACATGTTCTTTATTGAGATAGATATATTGTTGCTTTATGTTAATTAACTTATTAATAGGATCGCAAAGTAAGTGAATTCCTTTTAATCTTATATCTTTAGTAAATGTTTAGCAAACTGACAGTAATTATAATGCATCACAGTTAGTTGTAATTTTAATTTCAGAGTTAGGGTGGAGAGCATTAGTTTCTCCTGCCGATCATCCCGTTGGACTTTATGAATTTGATGTTATTTTGGGCGCCAATGGCAACAAGCGTACAATTTTACCAGGGTTTAAACATAAGATAATGCGGGGCAAACTGGCCATTGCCATAACAGCAAATTTCATAAACCACAACACAGAGGCAGAGGCGGCAGTAAGTTTATTGTCCATATTGAGAACGATTCATTATCATTTCTTAAGTGGATTATTAGTTTGTGAAATAAATTTGAACCATAGTTATTTGATTTATTTTCAATAATTGGTTAGGATTATTTGTCAAATATGCATGTTGTGACTTTGAATGAGTTATATTTAGAAAGAGTATTTGCTATGGATTTACATTAGCTTTGCTTGTGGGCTAAAACTAATGAATCGGATTAGGTTTAATGAGTCACATCAAAACTCTAGAAGATCTTAATCTCTAAGTTTAATATTTCAACATAATTTTATGAGAGTAAAAATATATTGTATAAAGTCAATTTTGTCATCTGAATCATTATTCTTTTCACATTGTGTTTGATTGAGGGGACCATTTTTAACTGACTTGACCATTGTTAACTGTTTAAATAATTCATTTTCCATACTATGGTTATGCAGTGTAAATTGAATATATACATAATTAAGATCATTAATGGAGTATCGTTTGTCTGTTTTGATGAACCACCATAGAGTGTTAATTAGTCTTGATAGAATTTAACTATAAGTGAAGTTTCAATCCACGGCTTGAAAGAGTTGGTTTGATTTTCAAGGAGCTTTGGCGGAATTATCTGTGATTTAAGAAGTTATTGCAATTTCTGTATTTTGAAGACTTGATAGCTTTTTTCAAGTAGACTAGTAAAAAACCTTTTTTGTTCATTTTCTTAGCTGCAAAACGATAAAGCGTAATATTAATATTGAGAATTTTTTGAAAAGATTAAGAGTAAAATCAAATTTTAAAAAAATTTTAAAAATTGGAACAAATCTAACTGTGATTGCAGCCAGTTTCTATTATATTTCAATATCTGACCAGTAATATTGAAATGGTTTCATATTAATTATTATAATTCTTTTTCATTATTAAAATATTAAAGTCACGATATTCAATTGAATATTTTCCAAGCATTTTGATTTGTCAAATCACACAATTTCATTGAATCGTTTTTTGTAAATTATTTTGTAATCGAGGTTTCATTTATTTTCAGGTTCAAGAAATCAGTGGTATTACTTTTATATATAATCAAACGTTTTTTTTAAATCTTCTTCGTCAAACGGGGATAGATTTAGAAAACTTAGTTTATTACAAGGACGATACTCATTACTTTGTCATGACCGCTAAGAAGAACAGTCTCCTAGAAAAAGGCGTCCTACGAAAGGTAACACTAACAAATTATCTGTTTATTATTTTTACTATTTCTTGAATTTTATTTCGCATCCATAAATAAGCAGGTTTATTGTCCATAAGTAATGTAACTGCAATTGACTTAACACTACTTCTAAAATTAAATCATTATCAAGGTAAAATTAAAAAATTATTAAAGAAAAAATACTAGAATATCGTAAATACTAGAAAAAATACTAGGACAAGACAAAATAGCATTCAAAGATCTTTTGGTGAACTAAAATAACTCACTGCAAACCCAAACAAAGTAGCATTCAGTCAAATCTCTCAAATTTAATACATATTATTTAGTCTACAAGATTAAAACACCCAAAAACAAAATTCCACCCAGATATAGAGAAGGCTCAATCATCAAGGCTCAATCTCTTAATCATATTCGCTGAATATCTCAATACTGTCTTTCTGCCATTTGCTGAAATATCTTTCAGCAAAATATTGAAGTGAAAATGTACATAGAATGCGCACGCCAAAGGTGTCTGTCACTGAAAAGTACAAGCCCTAGAGAAAATTCTTAAAATGGTAGAAACTTTATAAGAAGGGAAATCCCTGGGATATGATTTTGTGGATGCGACTCTTCTAAAAAGACTACCAAAAAAGGTGTTAGCGAAATACATTAAACTACCGAAATATTCAATGCTTGTTTCCGAAACTCATTCTTCCCTGGACAGTGGAAGATAGCACAGGTGGTAATGTTATCCAAATCCAGGAAACCATCACAAGAAGTCACCTCTTACAGATCCATCAACCGTCAATCAGTCACTGGAAAACTCCTTGAAAAGATTCTTCTAAGCCAAATAAAAGAATACCTAATAGATACAATACCAAGTCTTCAATTTGTTTTCAGAGAGAATCATGATACAATGAAATAAGTCCATTGTATTGTCGATATTATAAGCAGGTCACTAAAGAAAAAAGAATATTGTTCAGCGGTCCTTTTGGATGTAAGCCAAGCCTTTGAAAAAGTTTGGCACAAGGGTCTATTGTATAAAGTTGTCCATTGTATGAAAGTGCGAAAGGGTCTATTGTATGAAAGTGCGAAAGGGTCTATTGTATGAAAGTGTTTTAAATAAAATTCAATGATTATACACGTTGGTATGAATTTACATCATGTTTAACACAGAGTAGTATTTTAGGACCAATATTATATATTTTTTATGCTGCTGAACCTACCAGTAATGGAAAATACCACAGTTGCGACATACACAGAGATACAGCTTTGTTAGCGACACAACACTCTAGAGATAATATTCGAATCCCTATCTCAATGAAGTGGAAAAATGGCTAAAAATCTGACTAAAATAAAGCAAATTTACACAAATCACCCTCGACGAGATACGTGCCCACGAGTAAAATTAAATAATGAAGAGATCCCTTATAGAAGAGCATGCTAAATATTTAGTCAGGCATTTAGATAGACAATTAAGATGGTGTTTCGGCCACCATCCATATCTGGTGTAAGTGAAACATTTAGATAAAAAACTATGTAACATGTATTGGATAATAGGACGGCATTCGCAATTGAACATAAATAGCAAACTGGCATTTTACAAGCCATCTTGACCAATATAGACTTATGGCATCTACTCATGGGGAACAGCCATCAACTGCAATATTGAGATAATTGAAAGTTTCTATATCAAGACACAAGCAATAGTGGACATCCCTCAATATATAAGTAACATATAGATATACTATGATCTGAAAATAAAAACTATAGCAATATATAAAAATTGTAGCACAAAATAGTGAATGGGCTTATTGATCCATAAAAATGAAATTAGCCTAGAGGACCAGTGGTGATTCTTGTAAAACGATTCTCTAGTAGTGAGTAAGAGATGTTCATGAAATAGCTCTCCATTTTTATATCACAGCCAAAACTGACACTAAATGTCAAACAAGTTAATGGTTTATTATTAAACTAGCGTGACCCGTGCGAAGTCTTCGCATTATTTATTTCATTATGAAGCTCAGATGACAGATCAAACAAATATTTTACTAAAATTGACATATAGAGGCGCAAGTATCAAAAGCATTGAGCTAAAGCGCCACTTTATTTATATGTGAGTGGATTTGAAATTAAACAACAATTTTACCGACCGTCAATCGTATTGACGTTGAGCCGTTAGATGGCAGCATTGCTGTTTCGTGTATATAATTTTAATAATTAAATAATTTGCAAAAACAACAGCAATAATACATTTTTTAGTTGTGGATGCCGGTAGAGCAAGCAATTATCTATAAAATGATATATAATTTATGTGGATTAGTTGTGAGGTTTTTTCTAAAAAGGGAGAGTAACATCTTAACCTTAGCTTATTAATATATATGATGATGACAGATCTCCATGGTGCAGTAACAAAAAAATGACGGAGAAATGATTTAGTCATATTTTTGTATTGGATAGTATTCTTGACAAAAAAAGTGATACTTTTAAGACAATGCAAGTTAATATTTTAAAATTATTGTAATAAATTATTTCTACATAAAAAAACTTACATGTTTTGAACACATGTTGAAATTCACACTTGATGGTTAATTTTATTGATACGACAGTTAATTGTTAGGTAAAAAAATATAATTTAATATCTGACATTTAGAATTAAGGTAGCAAAAGGTTGCTTGTTTACCAAATTAGTTTACCTTTAAAACAAAACATGTAACAGTGATATATCACATAAAATTAGAAGCATTATAAGTTGTGACATAAAGTTGGAAAACAATAATATTTGAAATGTGACTATTTTTAATAAAATATTATTGATCACATTGAGAGATCTTTGAAGATTCGTCTCTTCTTTTTCAATTTTTCTGAACTATTAAGATATTTTTAATACCTTGAAGTTTTCATTCTAGGACTTTCCTGAGACTAGCCGTCTCTTATCGGCGGATAACATTAATCAAGATGCTTTGCAAGCATATGCCCGGGAAGCTGCATTTTTCTCGACTCTCTCTAAGATGCCCGAAATGGATTATGCTTTGAATCATTACGGTGAACCTGATGTCGCTATATTTGATTTTACATCCACTTGCGCATCAGAAAACGCTAGTGCGGTAATTATAATTTTACATATATTTCAATGTATATACATGCACATAGCCTTGCGCTATTTTTCATTTTGAATAAGTCTAATGAACTTGTTACGTTATGTTAGCTGTGTTATTTTTTTTATTTCTTATATACATTAGTTTTGTATATAAATACATTGTTGTTTTGTATTTCTGGTTTTATTTTTGTTACTGCTTAATATTAAATCAGTATAACTTTTTAATATATTGACATGTCTTCCACATCTTTCGCAAATTCCTTCCAGGTTACGTTTTAATATGTAACAATCATACTTCCAGACATGGAGGTGTTGCTATATATCTTCGGGCTGACCTACCTTTTAAAATTATCGCAAAGTCTTCCACTGGCTGCACGCACGCCCATAATGGAATATTTATTGGTTGAAGCAACTTTTTTTCAAGCCAAGTTACTACTTGGTGTTGTATATGTCTCCTGATGTTTCATATTTAGGTGATTTTGAAAGTATAGTTGATCTACAGACTATTTAATATTTTCTTTATTAATTCTAAAAACCGAACACAAAATTAAAACTTACTCTCGACCTTCGGAACACACCCCTAACCTTCAGAACCCACTCCTACATATTTTACTTCTCTCTATACTCCTGACTGCAAGAGAGAAATACCCTTAATACTTTTAAACCCATCCAAATTTTTTACAATTTTTCTTATTAATAATTCTGAACATCTAACACAAAATTTAGATTCACCCCTAATCTTTGCAACCCACCCTATAAAATATTTATTTGTATTACCGTTTACACTTCAGACGGCAAGGGAGAAGTACCTGTAATACAATGAAATTCATCTAAATTTTTCTTAAATATTTTTTTACTATTTCTAAAGACGTTAGGTCTTTAAAATTTAAATTTACTCTCAATCTTCACAACACACCACTAAGCTTCAGAACCCACCCCTCAATATTTTAATTATGTCTATACTTCCGAATGCAAGAGAATAATACTCTTAATACTTTTAAACCCATCTAAATTTTTTTCAAAATAAATTTTTATCAATTCTAAAGAACAAACACAAAATTTATTCCCAACCCCGGCCTTCGGAACATACCCCTATAACTTTCAGAACCCACCTCTTATTATTTTACTTCTGTCTATACTTCCGACTGCAAGAGAGAAATACTCTTAATACTTTAAACCTAACTATATATTTCCTAAATATATTTTTTATTAATTCTAAATACCTAACACAAAATATAAACCTACTCTGGACGTTCGTAATACCCCTCTAACCTTCAGAAAACACCCCTAAATATTTTAATTCTGTCTTTTTTTCAGACTGCAAGAGAAAATTAGCCTTAATACTTTCAAATCTCTATGTTCTATAGACTATCTACCAGTCATACTTCAATTTTATTCATTGATTATGGATGATTTTAATACCTGCCTATACAGGCGTAATGCTAGAAACGAAAAGCTTTGTGACATTGTCAAGGCTGGTAACGTCACCATTCTCCCATCCTTTGCTACATTTCATGCTGATAATTGTCATTCTCTTCTCAATCTCATCTTAGTAACCTGCCCAAAAGTGTATCCTTCTATGGTCAACTTCCAGTACCCGGTCTGTCCCATCATGATATCCTTCATATTTTCTATAAATCAAGTAGTTCTAAAGCTTCTTCAAAAGCATTTTCCTCCGTGACTTTAATAGTATTGACTTACCATCTTTTTCTGAGGATGCCAGATCCATTAACTGGGACAAAATTGCGATCAATCACTCTGTTGATGAAAAACTCACTGTTTTCAATAGTATCACTAAACTGGTCGATAAACATTAACAAACGTTCCCCTAAAAATTATCAAAATTAAGCGGGAGCTGCTCCTTGACCAAACGATCCCATTAGAAAAATGATGGCCAAACGTGATCACGCTAAAGCGAAGTATAGAACTGATTCCAGGCCAAATCGCTGGGAGAATTTTAAGAGTGCTTAGAAATATATGTTCGCAAATGTGCCGAAATGCCAAAAAACACTATATTTCTTGCATCATTACGAGATTGTATTCCTAATAATATTTGGAAGTTTTTGGATACCCTAGGCATTGGAAAATCTTTTACCACTTCGGAGAGCTGGCGATTAGATATCGACCAATTAAATTCACACTTTTCTACGCCATCCATGGTACTTGAACCAGCTGTTATGTCTGCAACTATGAATGGTGTCTCGTCTTCATCTTTTTCTAGTGAACATCAATTTACGCTAAGGGGTACCTGTGAGTCCGAAGTTAAAGCTAATCTTGTGATAAAATCGAAATCCATGGGAATTGATAGCTTAAATATGAATCTCTCAAACCAATAATAGATATCGTAGCTTCGGTCATCGCTGATATTTTGCAACTGCTGTCTTCCCTTTGGAATGGAAAAAAGCATCTATTGTGCCTGTACCTAAAATTTTATTATCTACGCAACCCAAGGATTTTCGGCCCATATCTATCCTACCGCTTCTATCCAAAGTCTTTGAACGTATTTTTCATGGTCAACTCGTTACTTTCTTCAATGCTCATAAGTCTCTAAATATCTCATAAGTTCAATGCTCATAAGCTTGCCACAGAATCTCAACTGCCCTTGTTAAGGTTACTGATGATATACGCTTGGCTATGGATAATACACAATTTACTGTCCTTCCGACTTCTGACTTCGAGATTCTTCTTGCCCGCTTGAAATATCTTAATATATCCCAACATTCACTTAGTGGTTTAGTTCATATCTCCATGGACGCAGGCAATGTGTTAAGTCGTCAGATACGTATACTGAGTGGACTGATCTTACAGCTGGTGTACCTCAAGGTGGAGTTCTATCTCCTTTCCTTGTCTCACTATTTAATGATGATGTTATTAAAAATATTTCTAGCAATTATCTCTATGCTGATGACTTACAAATCTATGTGCACTCGAACCTCCATTCCCTATCAAAAACCATCTACATCCTTAATCGAGATCTCGCTTCAATTGGTCAGTGGGCTCATGAAATGGGTCTTTTGGTTAATCCAAGTGTCACAAGCTATCATCATTGATAGTCAAAGATTGACTTCTAAAGTAAACCTACTTAGTTTACCGAAATTAGTGCTAAATAGTACAATAATACCATATACGCTAACAGTTAAAAACCTGGGCCTACTGATCAATCAAAATCTTAGTTGGCGCCCTCAAGTAAATGATGTTAATCGTTGTGTTTTCAACAGGATACACTCTTTAAAACATCTTCAAAATGTTGTAACGACTAAAATGAAAATCTACCTTTGTCAAACATTCTTATTACCATTAATTGATTATGGAGATGTGTGTTATCTTGATCTTAATGAAGAATATTTGTGCAAGTTGGAACGTCTTCAAAATTTATACATTCGGTATATCTTCGGCCTCAGAAAATATGATCATATTTCTGAATATAGGTCACTTCTCAAAAGATCCGTGACCGACTTCAACTTCTTTTTAATATATTAAAAAATCCTCATAGTCCAAATTATCTTAGTGGCAAATTTAAAGATTGTCTGCTCACGGTCTTGGGCTATGATCTGAAAGTTCACTCACCCTACTAAACATACCTCTACCACTTATGAAAAATCCTTCACTGTCCAAGCAGCAAAAATTTGGAATCACCTGGATCCCTGACATCAGGAAAATCACGTCCGTAAATATTTTCAAAGATTGAGTGAAAAAGTCCTGCCTCTCCTGAAACCTTTTCCTTTGTGCCCTTGTCCTTTCCTGTCTTTCTCATCCCAAATCATGTCAATAGTTTGTTTTACTTATACTTTTGTATTTTTATTTGTCTAATGTACTACAAAGAATTTTCATTGTAAAATCTCTTACAGTCTATCAACTAAATTTCAATACTAATTTTTATGGTTGACTGTAAGAGATTGCTCATGTAGCAGTAAGTCTGCCATATGTACAATACATAAAAGATGATATATAATAAATAAATAAAGGAAATTGGCGACACTTTAATTTTAAGGAGATTAGGGAAGCAAATCTAATATAGTAATTTTTATATAAACGTTTCTTGCTAATTCCTTTTTGTAATTCTATATAATTCTATATAATACAAGGCTTATATTGAGATAGCTTTCTCATATTGAAAGAATTTTCCAATAATTTCGGTAGTTTCATGTGTTATCAATTGCATGCAAAATCACAAACATTTTGTCATAAAATTAACATAGATTGTAAGTTATCAGTCTATTACGATAATGACTAGTATTTATAGAGCATAGTGACGTAAGATAACATAGCGATAATAATAGGATTTAATAGAAAGATAAGTATTGAATGCAATGATACTCGCTTGTCTTAAATATATCACATTAAGTCATTTTTAAAAGTAGTTATAAAACATATACACTGGTGATAATCAATTTGCGATTGGCAACATTTATTACTTCAACTTTTTCATTCATTTTAGATCTTGGAGAAAAATGGCCAAAAGTTACTAATGTGCCTCATAGGCGACAGCCTCTTAGAACCATTCTGGCCAACTGGTAGTGGTTGTGCTCGGGGCTTCCTCTCAGCAATGGATGCATGTTGGGCCATGCGAAGCTTCAGTGCCGGTCACCATCCACTTGCAGTCATCGCGGAGCGAGAATCTATATATAGATTACTGGGTACATAAAATTGTTTTTTGTCCTGATATTTATATTTTTTCGATTATTTTTTAAAATATGGTTCACTACTCATCTGCTCTTATTCATTCGAAATGTAGCAATGATGTACTGATATAAAGTGTATTGCGGGAATCAGATAGAAGAGCGGGAAATAGGTTAAGCAGAGTGGACATTTATGAGCTCGTATGTGACATATTCCTACAGAGCTGGCTATGTACTAATATGTTACGTACTCACACTTACACAGCATACTATGGCCTTCAACGTGTGTTTTCGGCTTAGTTATTTTATTTCTGTAACTTTATAAATTGCTTAGCGAAGATATGTGTTTAAGCATTCAGCTTGATGACATAAGCTTGGCAGAAGATGAATTTGACTGTAAATTTCAAGAATTATTTATTATTGCCACGTGGAGAAAAAGAAATATGCGGGTTTCAAATCATATTAAAGAACACAAACTACATGGAGAGTTTATTACTCTTTTTTGTATATCAAATGAGGTACAATTGGAAAGATATTTTTGAATGAATTAGTATAACAATACATCTTTTACGGAAATTTTAATGCCAATAAATGACAGATCAAACTCGATTCAAGCCCGTTTGGTCAAACAAGCGTATTGAACAGATATGAGTGGTGTATCACGTTAGATATATATGTATAATGGGCGAGAACAGCAAGTCCGTACAAGGTGGAGATGGGGCGTGTATATTGTAATTTGTACAACTATGAAATATTTGTGTGGAACGGGTATAACAGTTTATGACATTCTACAGATACATATTACAAAATATGCAGTTTTCTGTCTCTGTTGATAATGACTTGACTACTATAAGTAAAAAAGAAACAAAGCGGTTATGAACTTACAGAGGCTATCACGAACTTACATACGATTACGGACTTACATGAACCTCATTATAGCAAAGAATGAAACAGAAAATTTTCCACTTAATAGACTCATATTCTAGTTAGTATCCCATATATTTATACCTTGTGCTTGCTTCGTACTAAGTATTCTCTAGTTTGTCTGAACTCTATTGCGTATCAATATTTGACACGCATATGTTCATTTATAGTTTCTGAGGGTCCGTGAGAAAAGGTTTTATCAGAATATAACAACCATTAGATTTTACTTTTGTAACTTTTTGTTTAGTTCACTCAAATAACTAATAACCGAATAGCCGGCTAGCAAATATGCGTGCTGCGTATGGCCTAGTATTCTGTAACAGGTCACTCGGTACGTCCTGCCATTTTGTGCAGATTAAAGTCAAATAAGTTTGGTCAAATACCTAAACATAGTATGTACCAAAACAAAATAATTCATAAAAAAGTCATCAATATTCATTGGCCAATTGTTGTATAAACATGTGTGCAAATTTCGACATGTCTTCTTGTAACAGATTCTCAGATTCGTGCTATAATTTTTCATAAATTTTGACTTGCTTTATCTCATCAACAATGCCACGATGAGATGAACTGCTTATTAAGCGAGAATGCACCATCTCTCCAGACTGTAGAGTGATGGTACAAACAGTTTGAAAGAGGTGTTTTTGATTTAGAGGACGATCCACGGCCGGGGTGATCAAGAGACTACTCCTGAAACAATGGCTGCCTTCGTAAAATTTAAGCAAACCGCCTAATCACTTATAAGCAAATAGAAGAGGCTCTAAAGATGTCAGCATGGGCGGTAAATGAAATTTTGTATGAGGATTTAAAATTACATAAAATATGTACACTTTTTGTGTTCCACAAGCTGACTGATAAGCAAAGAGCGAATTATGTCAAATGGTGCGAAAAAATGATTTCAAAGTTTAAATCAGGAAAATCCACTGAAGTTTCTTCAAAAGCAATGATAAAACATAGCTGTACTATTTTGACGTGTTGATAAAGTCTCAAAGTCGTATATGGATATTTGAAGGTGAAGACTATCCTACGATGTTCAAGCAGACCAGATCGATTAAGAAGAGAATGATTGTTGTTTTCTTCAGTCACTGTGGCATTATTAAAACTATTCCTTTAGATACTCAATGGATGGTCACAAAGAACTGGTATATTGAGTTCTCCCTACGGCCTAGAGATTTACATCCGAAGTGTCAACAACGTATTTGGCTGCTGTACCATGACACAATGCACTGGCTCATCGAGCTGACCAAACAACTGACTTTCTCAATTCTTCCAACATCAGACTCTTAGGTCAACCCTCATATAGTTAAGATGTAGAACTGTGAAACTTTGCACTTTTTCCATACTTAACACGAGTTTTCTAATGACACACAGCTTGTGGAAGCTGGGGTAGAAGAATGCCTTTCTATCCCAGAGGGGAAATGGAAGCAATGATTTGAACACTGGCTTGAGCGTATGAGCAAGTGTGTTATTAGTGATGGACATAAATTTGAAAAATAATAAGACTTACCGAGTGACCTACTTACATGTTTCTATAATTTTTATATATGTACTTTTACATAAAAGGGTGACCTGGTACGAAAAATACTGATAACGCACATCTCTAGTTTTTTTTTGCACGCGCATCGCTTCACCTATTTTCTTCCCGTTTTTGTTATGCCCCCTTATATGTATTTCTAATAGTTGATCATGCAATTCTAGTGAAATAGTATTTAGAATTAAAAGACCACATGACCGACTGATCCCTAAAACCTTGAAGTATTGTTTCTATAACAATTAATTTAACGTTTATGATTTGTAACAAATGATATATTGCTTTATAATTTATTTTTATGTTTAGTATACCGGGAAACTTCCTACTGAGAAAATATATTAAATATATAAGTATGTCATTACATGGAGTATTGACAGAGTTACATATTTAATTTATTTTATACATATAAAAAATAGTTTTCTATATACTACAATCTATTCTACGTTTAGGATTTGTAACAAATTATATATTGCTTTATAATTTATTTTTATGTTTAGTATACCGGGAAACTTCCTACTGAGAAAATATATTAAATATATAAGTATGTCATTACATGGAGTATTGTCAGAGTTACATATTTAATTTATTTTATACATATAAAAAATAGTTTTCTATATACTACAATCTATTCTACGTTTAGGATTTGTAACAAATGATATATTGCTTTATAATTTATTTTTATGTTTAGTATACCGGGAAACTTCCTACTGAGAAAATATATTAAATATATAAGTATGTCATTACATGGAGTATTGACAGAGTTACATATTTAATTTATTTTATACATATAAAAAATAGTTTTCTATATACTACTATCTATTCTACGTTTAGGATTTGTAACAAATGATATATTGCTTTATAATTTATTTTTATGTTTAGTATACCGGGAAACTTCCTACTGAGAAAATATATTAAATATATAAGTATGTCATTACATGGAGTATTCACAGAGTTACATATTTAATTTATTTTATACATATAAAAAATAGTTTTCTATATACTACTATCTATTCTACGTTTAGGATTTGTAACAAATGATATATTGCTTTATAATTTATTTTTATGTTTAGTATACCGGGAAACTTCCTACTGAGAATATATATTAAATATATAAGCGTGTCATTACATGGAGTATTGACAGAGTTACATATTTAAAATATTTTATACGTATAAAAAATATTTTTCTAGTTAGAAATAAAGTAGAAGGCTGTGGGACAAAAACCATTTGGTACTTAATTTCAGCCAATTTTTCGTTTTTAGGTCCAGTTAAAAAAAATTTACTTTTCATCTTGAACTTTATGTTATTCTAATAATTTTATAATTCCAAAATGAAAGTACACATTTATTTAGAGATGCTATTATGGAAATTGGTTTTTGACTATTTATGGAAATTGCCATTTGTAAATTTTTACCTAACTTTGAAGTTGATAAATTTGTGTCGTGTTAAATCAAATGGGACTGTAGACTTTAAGAAAGCTGTTAAAAATACAATGACAAGCTTATTGCTTGATTTTATTGTTCAGGGCAATCAATGCTAGCACAAGTAATTAAGTGGATTACTGCTTTTTGGGTTATTGTAGCAATAGAGAAATGTCCTGTTCTTAATTTATGTGTTCCTCACATACTGCTTATAGCTTCCTACACCCTATTCTTTGTTTCTTCAGAGGAACCTGTTGTCACTCTTCTTCATAATACAGTCTAAACTACTATGATTATATTGTTGATTGATATCTGGTTTTATTTGTTTTCTGTTTATTTTAATACATATTGTTTTATCTTTATATTTTTATTGTCTTTATCTATATTTAACATTTTTAAATAGTTTAGCTGTGAGTGGGCCTTCGTACGAGTGTCATTAGGAAAAACAATTTTGTTTTTTTTTTCCTCTTATATGTTGCCCCTGGGAATATATTATTACCATATAAAATTTCATTAAAATCCATTTAGAAAATTTTGCATGATACCCGCTCAAATTAACATACATATAACTTTTATATTTTTCTAACATTATCGTTTTCCATTATATGTCTAAACTATACATAAGCCACATATCCGTTAGAGGTAGTCTCGAGTTGAAGTACGCCACACTATAAGGCAAAATTTATCTCCTCGGGATGAACCAGTGTCAGTTGTTCGTCATGCATCAAAGGAGTTTCAGTCCGAGTCTTTTTTTCAAGTGGAGATAGATGTTTTGCCGCAGACAACTACATGAATCGTGAACAGTATGAGGATTGACAAGAAACTTCATTTAAATTATTAAAAAGATATGAAAACCTTTCTGTTTTTTGAGTGTTGACAAGTAAAATATATTCCAGGCTGAATTTATTTCCAAGGTAGCTGTTTAATCCAAGATTCTCTTTTCTGATCTCTTTTTTAATGTCATGAATGATTATTAAAATAACAGCAATTCTACGGGCCTTTAATGCCATTGTGTTTCAATAGAAAACTTGTTCGTATTTGTTCGTATACTTGTTATTGACTGTTTATTCCACAAATTGTTTAGTTAATGTTTAGGATTTGTAACAAATTAAGTTTGTTAAGCCACATATCAGCCTCAGTAAAAGCAGTCTTATTTTGCCTCAAGTTGAGGCTGTTCAAATGAATACCCAACTTTATAATGGCTATATACTTGGACTTGATATAATTATAGACCATCATTATTTTAGATGGTTTTAGAAAGTCCTAGAGTTTTCACTTTAAAAACAATCTGCCTTAGTATAAGCAGTCTTACTTTGCCTCCAGTTGAGGCCGTTCAAATGAATACCCAACTTTATAATGGCTGTATACATGGACTTAATATAATTATAGACCATTATTATTTTAGATGTTTTTAGAAAGTCCTTGAGTTTTCACTTTAAAAATAATCTGCCTTAGTATAAGCAGTCTTACTTTGCCTCCAGTTGAGGCCGTTCAAATGAATACCCAACTTTATAATGGCTACATACTTGGATTTAATATAATTTTAGACTCATTGTTTTAGATGATTTTAGAAAGTTCTTGGGTTTTTACTTTAAAAATACAAATTATATGTAAAATATTTCTTGCTTTACTTCATCTAATAATTTCAAGAAAATATAATTGTAAAATATAAAGAATACCCTGTTTATATGAAATATTTGGCCTAGTTATGAACATGAATGACTTTTATTTTTAAATTTTTTAAATTAATTTTAACATTTTTTGAAATTTATAAATAAAATTAAATAATAAATATTTATAATAAAATGAAATAATAAGTACTTATATAATATTTTAGGGTATGTGTATACAAATCAAAATATGAGTTTTGTCTCACTGTAATAGATCAGATCTTCAGTAAAGGCAATAGCGTGTGCGATTTTGAGGTTAAAATTAGTTGACAAATGGTATTACAAAATACAAATAGCGTGTGATGGATGTGTCAAACTGTAAATAGCGTCTCCAGACTTTTTTAGGTTATGACCATAGATTTATCTATGGTTATGAGTGTTTGTGATGGTGTCGTGTAGGGAAGTAGCAAAGATAGGGTATGATATCGATTAATCGGAAAGTCAATGTTTGATCTCGGAATATTTATTTCCAAATCAACCTCAAATACTCGTATCCCTATCCTAAATGTACAGAAATCTAAATGGTTTATTAAAAATTTTGTTATTTTTTAATATAGGTCTATTTTAATTATTTGTATCTTTTATTTTAAGAACTTCCTCATATATGTGATTATTCTAAAAATATACATGTTTTGATGTTATTAATTAATGAAACGCGGTATGCAGTTTTAGAATCGACTGACATTTATCCTTTATTACATCCATAAGTTAATACATAGTTGTCAATAGATGGCGCTACTTGTTATCTGGATATACATAATAGTCAGCAGATGGCGTTATTTGTTATCTTTGTTTTAATACATTAACATTAAATAATTGATAATATTAAAACATGTGTATTTTACATCATCCAAATATGTAATAATAGATAAACAGGAAAGGAAGCAAAACCTTTGTTCCCCGGTTTATAAAAATGACCAAGATTTTATTTACTGACTTAGACTGACTTGACTTTTAGACTATAGCTTCACCAGTTTCGTCAGAAAGAGTGCACAACAAAAGAGAAACAGACTGACTACAAAATAAATAGGCAAATTATTATTTCTAGTAGTGTTAAATGAAGAAGTTTTTTTAAGTAAATTTTTAAGAACTTTATAAATTTTTCAGATAACTGTTATTTTTTGTTTTGATTTTTCAAATAACTTAAAATTTTATATTGTTTTTTATTTGCATGTGTAAACAATAACGTTTGTAGTTTGTAACATATCTTTAAAATATCCATTACATTTATAATTGGTGTAAGTAAATATTCGACACTTTCATACAAGTATTTGAATAGTATCAGTACTAGGTTCCGATACTGAATAATGACTACGAGTATCGATAAGATGTGATATATAATTGTCACTAACTATCTCTATTTTTACATTATGGAATAGAGAAAGTTTTTTTTTCTTGAGGCAGTTTCTATTTGTGTCCATCGTATTAAATATTTTGATGAGTTTCTTTCACTCTAGGAAAGTTAAGCACAGGAAAAAGAGAAAATAGAATTAAAGAATATTTCTTTACATGTTCGTCTTTGTTCATGACTAGGTTGAAATTGAGCATTCTTCTTTATATATCACCAAATTTTGGTTCTTACCCCCAAGTAGTCACACTAAACTTTAATGAATATGTATATAATTTAAAGTTTGAATACATGCTATAAATGCAATTTCCTTGCTGCCTTCTCATTTCCTAATTAACTAATCACCCAAATTAACTTAATAGTGCATTATTAAGTTGTATGTTATTTCGCTAATACACATGTTTAAGAATCAGCCAAGTATGGAAATAAAAAAAAACTGTTTTATTTTTCATAAATAGCGCAAACAACACCAGAAAACTTACGCCGCGATATATCAAGGTACACACTGGAACCTAGCAGTAGGTATCCAAACTTGAATCGCGGTGCAGTGTCCACTCATCAAGTCTTGACACATTATCATACTGACGATCCTAACGCCAAGTCGCCACAAGCCATAGCTTCCATCAGCAGTATAATCAACACATCACAGACATCAACAAAGAAACGCAAAAGGGGTATGTATACTTTTGGCTGAGTTGTTTTGAAATTTATCTTATCCTTTCGAATGCAGACCACTCAGGAACAAAAAGTACCATGCAAATGCACAAAGCATTTGCATTTCCCCATGACAGATGCACAATTTATGGGAATGATATTAGATTTGTGTCGAAAAAATTTAAAGAAAGACCTTACAGTACTGGCACATAACAAGTAGAAAAAACGTGATTCTGGTGAACAGAAGGCACTGTTTGATGCGAAAAATTTACCAAGCATAACGGCATCAATTTTGGGCAAATGCAAATGAATACTGTTTTCTTTGTTAAAACCTAATTCCATTGTGTATTATATTTGTCTTTTAAGGTGTAATTGAGGACAAACCTGTTAACTTGACAAAAATGAAAAACGAGAAATTAATTAAGTATTCATTTAGATTCATATAGAGGCCTATATGAAAATGTCAAAAACAATAACAATGGCGTTTCACTAAGTGTGATGTAATGCTTTCTAATTGCTGTTCACTGTCAAATGACTGAATTTGTAATTTTGCCGAATCTATTTCCTAAAAATAAAAATAATCTTTACTTTTAATAATAAATTATTTGGTATCTGGTATTTCCATATCATGATTAATCATTAGAAACTGCAACCGATCCGATTTCCGAATCCAATCGATTTCCGAATCGATTTCCAACTGATCGATCTGATAGGCTTGTGTCCGCTTATTGGACACAAGCCTATTATCATAATTATTTGTTTATAAAGTTTTAATAACCTTTTAAAAAAATATTAATTAAACATATCCTTATTTTAATATATTTGGCGTTAATTTTGTAGAAATTCATTATTCACAATTAAATGAAACTACTTGATGCAGTATTATCTTTGCTAATATCCCACCTGAAGATGTTGTAATACAACGAAACCTAGGTCGTGGTAAAGAATTTGAAGTAAGTAGAAATAATCACGTAGTTTCATTTAATTGTGCATATCCTTATTATAAGTTTTTGAATAACAAGACTTACATGTATCTTTAATTTTCATCTACGTATATCTATGGTAGAATTTATGGTAGAATTTTAATATATTAATTAATTGAGATAATTTAAATTGAATTTAATATATATGATGATATATATATGAATTATATATATATATATATATATATATATATATATATATATATATATATATATATATATATGAATTAATAAATAACTTGGAAATCCCATAGTTATGTATCTTGACTTATTCAGTGAAAAATTATGTTGGAAAAATGTAATTAAGTCTAGTATAAGCTTTTTAAAAATAGTGTTTGATAGTTATAATTACAATAGGTTTATCCGAAAGTAGCAATAATTGCTACAGTAGTAAAAACCAAGAATATAAAAGAAGGATTGCAACCTGAAACAATATGCTTCTACGCAACAAAGCATGAAACTAAGATCTTAACAGAATAAAGGAGTAACAGGATTATTTAAATTTTATTTCTTTTTTGACACGCTTTTATTAGGTCGACCAGTAGCTATGTAATGAAATTTATGACGCTATATTTATAATTGCATTGTCATCATGAAACTTGGCAGTTGTGTTTGTAGTTCTGATAACAATACAATAATTTCAAAGAAAAGAAAAATAAGTTTTAAGTTAAAACAAAAAAATAGTGGAAATTAAAATATTTCAGTTAGTACTTTTCAAATATTTAAAATTTCACACAACATACCGATGGCAATAGCATAATTTTATAATATAAAAAAAATTTCAGTCTTAAAACAATAATATAAGATTAAAAATAGTAAATATAAAAAAAATGCACTTAAAAATACTGCACTAAAAATATTTAGAAAACAAAAAAAATGCACTTAAAAATACTGCACTAAAAATATTTAAAAAATAAAAAAAATGCACTTAAAAATACTGCACTAAAAAGCAATATATAATTATCGAACTTGTTTTCTCTGTCTACTTAGTAAGGGATTTTAGTGTATGTCATATTTGTTAAATATACTATTTCAAAAATATATGATTTTGCTTCTCAAATTAATATTCACCCATTGTAAGTCTGCCGAACCGATATCGGTTTTGAAACTGACGCGCATACTCGCTGAATTCTTGAACGACAAAAAAAAAACAATAATGAAATGTAGACATCTTGCGATTTTTTTTTATGTAGTGTTGCATATATGTAGCATATTAGTATAGTAAGAAAAAAATATGTTTTTTTGCTTATCTACGAAGAAAATGGCTTAATTTGATAAAAATGGTAATATAATGAAGAAAAAAAAAATTCTACACATTTTCCTTAATAATTTATAATTTAATTTTCCGAAAATTACGCCAGGTGTTTCAGAATTTTATACCAAATTTAGTGAAGTAAGTTGTACAACAGAAAGATAATTAGTTTCAGTGCAAATTTTTTTTTGGCCATGGCCCAACAACATATCCAAATATGTCACTTTTTTTCACCATGTTTGTGAATTTTTTTCGAGTATTTCTATGTGATTTCGATTATATAACTTATATAATTTCTGTTGGAAATTTATTTGAGATATTATTAAAAGAAAAGTTAATTTTTTTCCATAGTTTACAAAATATTATGAAATAATTTAAAATGAGGGGAGAAATTAGACTTTTAAAAATTTTACATTTTTCGATATCTACATATATTTGTAAATAAAGTAATTATACTAACATTTAGGAAAATTCATAACCTTTCTGAAAATGTATATTTATAGATAGTTTTCATTGGAACAATTTCTGCAATTATTTTATAATTAAATTTTGATAGTGTAGCTTTTGTAATTTTCATTTGTTCCCTGGACCCAAGAGGGTTAAGTGAAAAAAAATGCTTGAAATTTCACTTAAATTTCAAGACAAAGACACTAGGATTTTTTTACTCAAATATCATCATCATATATATTAATACGCTAAGGTTAAGATGTTACACTCCCTTTTTAGAAAAAACCTCACAAGTAATCCACATATATTATATATCATTTTATAGATAATTGCTTGCTCTACCGGCATCCACAACTAAAAAATTTATTATTGCTATTGTTTTTGCAAATTAATTAATTATTAAAATTATATACACAAAACAGCAATGCTGCCATCTAACGGCTCAACGTCAATACGATTGACGGTCGGTAAAATTTTTGTTTAATTTCAAATCCACTCACGTATAAATAAAGTGGCGCTTTAGCTCAATGCTTTTGATACTTGCGCCTCTATATGTCAATTTTAGTAAAATATTTGTTTGATCTGTCATCTGAGCTTCATAATGGAATAAATAATGCGAAGACTTCGCGCGGGTCACGCTAGTTATACTTAATAACAAACATGGTTTACACTAGAATCCTCACTAAGTAGATAGTGAAAACAGGTTCGATAATTATTTTCTGCTTTTCAGTACAGTATTTTTAAGAGTTTTAGTTTTTCGAACTATTAATTTAAATTTACTTTTCTCTCACATAATCGGGTCTTACTGCAGATGCCAACTAATATTTTAGATAATAATTGATGTAAACTATTTTCCAGTGTTATTTCAGATAAATGTTCATAAAAAAATGTTACTAAACCTCTTCCGATTTGACATTTAAACAAAAATACTCAAACTATTAATTTGCAGACAGCGGACTTTCTGAAGAAACGGTGCTCCAGTGGGTCAGACGAACCTTGAGACATATAGAGGGCGCTCCCCCTCTTACTGATGTACGCTCTGCTCTGTCTGGCAGTGCCATTTGTGGTCTGCTACAGATTTACCGCCCTGATCTCTTGGCGTCTAAACCTACAGAAGAAATGAGTTCTGCTGAGCATGCCCAGTGGGCTTACAACGTTCTACATAAAGATTTGCGTAAGTTCTGAATTTGAGATCAAAATTAGTTTCAAGTATAATTAATCTGTTTTTGCAGCTTTTATAAAATATCCACATAGCCCACTTCCAGTGTCTGTTTGATAGGAGCTTGTAGAGGGAAAATATTTTGGATGAGGAATTGAAAAAAAATTGCACTATTTGACAAACCGTGATTTTCGTTTTTATGGGATTTGCATATGGCAGCTGCAATGGCCAGTCCAGTGCATTAATGTCATATTCTTGTTTCCATATCATATAAAATTTACTTCGACGTTTGCAGTAGCAAATTTTGGCTTTTTTCTTATATGCCATCTTTGGGCATATGATAATAAAGCTCTCTGATATATTTTGACCTGCAAACTGGCCTTCGGATTATAATTGAAGATGCAAATACCAAATCCCTGCTTTTAAAATCAGTTCCAAATGTGCATCTTCACCTGATGTTTGATGGTTTGCTGGATTATTCCATTAGCGTGGGTGGACAATTAATGGATTATTCCATGCTTAAAAAGAAGTTTCGTTCAAAAAGATTACATTGTTTCAATCTCTATCTAAATATTATGTCTTTTCTTTGTATCTATACATAAGTTGGTTTTTAATATTCTCTATGGCCACATGAGTTGTTGAAAAATGTTGATTTATTCCATTAAATAATTCTAAAGTCGTATGTATTTATATTTTTATGCACTGCTATTATTTCCTCATAATAATTTATTAACCAAAGTAAATTCTTTCTAGTTATTCAACCCCTTGTTACTGGTGTTGAAATAACAGCTGGAGAACCAGTAGATGGTAAGAAAATGATGCAGTATCTCAACAGTGTGTACCACGCTTTCAAGGGAGAAATACCACATGTTAAACACCCCGATTATGTAAGTGGCTTTTATAAATTATATTAGTATTCGTCAGGTCATGACACCATCTAGCGTTCACAACTTTGCTGGCTTTGTCAACTTTACGTGGTATGAAATTGTCGAAATATTTCTTTATTTTGTGTAGATACGAATATAAGAAACGTTTGTTTTTATTGAGTTCAGGGATATAATTTCCTAAAAATTGCATTTGTATTCGGCACAATTAGGTCAAGTTGTCCAGGCATAAATACACTTTAGCAACTGTGAAAGTTTTACTGCTTTCTTGAACATGTCCAACGTACGGGCGTTAATTAGTCAATTGACGCAGATAGTCCTGAAAAAATGAACTGCCTAAATTAAATTATCAACTAATTGCGGAAATTACTTCAGTGGATTATTTCACATTTAAGACTTTTCAGAACTTTTTTAAAAATGTATAGTAGTAGATAGATATCTACTACCATACATTTTTAAACAAGTTATGAAAGGAAATGTGAAATAATCTTTTTATGTACATGTATGCAGATCTCAAAAAATGTTATTAAAGACCAATTGGTTACCCTATTTTCAATTATTTGACAATAATTTGTGAACTACGGTAGTTGAAAAAGCAATTTTTATCTAAAATAAACGCAAATACATTTAACGTATACAAATCGCAATAATTGTTAGATATTTAAAAAAAACAAAGTAAATAATCACTGTCTATAATAAATATGGATTATTTTGATATAATACAATATGTATATATTGCCAAAGTTACCATGATAATTGTTCCTTTTCCGACAGAAATCTTACAAAACGCACCGCACAATTCACGAACACTGGTCGACTGAATTCAATTATTTATTTTGCACATGAGTAATATAAAATATATTTTTTTATTATTTATCACAAAATACATAATATACCAAATCTAGATAAAATTATTTCTTGCCGGAGTATGGAATATTATAATTATAATTAATTTGGAAAGTAATATATTCATGTACTTGAATTCGTGTACTCATTCTCGAAAACAAGGTATGGAAATGACATTGTTAGATATTTACATATATATATATATATATATATATATATATATATATATATATATATACATACATATTTTCTTTGTCGTTACACTCTGCGGAGCGGTTGTGGTCCTCATGTCAACATTAGTGGCATTTTTCACAATGCGACCCCACTCTTTGTGAACTCTCGCTCTCCTTGTCCATTTGTGCAGTGGTCCGGTGAATGTCTTCTTTATTTCATCTGTCCATCTCATTGGTAATCTGCTGTGTGGTCTGATGCCTTCAGTTTTGCCGTGCACTAGGCCCTCTATGGATTCGCATCTGCGTAGTGTTAGATGTCTAAAAAAAGTGAGAATACAAGCTTCTACTGTGCTGATAGTCTTTGTTTGATGCCCAGCTCTTGAAGAATGGACTCATTGGTTCTGAATTTTGTCCATGATATACCTTTTATAGCATTCTTCTCCAGCACCATATCTCAAGGGCATCGATCTGATTTTTTCTCACTTTCTCGTAGACATAGAGGAATGTTTCAGCAGCATAGAGGAATATGGGGAATATGAGAGCGTTTACAAGTCTAGTTTTGATGGCTTTGGTGATGTTTCCATCCCTCCATATTTTACTCAGTTTATCCACAGCTGACCTGGAAATCTTCATACACCACTTGATCTCGTCTATACAGCTGCCATTATTTGATATGAGCGCCCACAGATATATATATGATGGTACTACCTCACAGTTCACTATTTCTGTAACCTCTGGTTAATTGCTGTTTGCACGATCGAAAATCATCATTTTGGTCTTGCTGCGATTTATCTTGAGACCAACATCAAGATTGACATATTCCATTCTGTGTAGAACCTCTTCCATGTGTTGAGCGCTACTTGCGAACAGTGTGGTATAGTCCGCATAGCATAGGTTTAATATTTGTTGCCCTCCAAAGGTGACACCATCAGGCCAACCTTCGAGACCAATTCTCAAATTGTAATGTAGGTGTTAAACAGTAATAGTTGCTACAAAATTTTGTGGAGCCTTGTGTAATGGTACAAACACAAGTATGCCAGATATTATTACACAAAGCGCTGTACACCATTCCCTCCCAATGCCTTGGTGGTTTCTATAGGTATATCTCTTCCTCTTGCCTTCCATTTTTGAGGCGGTTTATGGCTGAAAACATTGCGATTGCGAGTCGTGAAACAAAGATTGATAATATTCCTTCAAGGTTTCCGAGATAGCGTCCAGTTCTGTCACTGTTTCTCCTCGAGTATTTTCTACAACCCAAGTTCTGACGTTTAAAGATTTTGTTATGGATCGGATCTTATTGTGATGGTCTCTGGATTTGTATCTATCTACCAATCTGGCCTCAAACTCCGCACAGATTATCTGGAGGTGGGTATTCTTATCATGCCTGCACACCTCCTGTATGCGTGCCGATTTCTCATTCAGTACTCTTGCATTAGCTCCAGAAGCCTTTAATAATCTTCTTTCTTCAATAAGAGTTAGAGTCCTATCAGTCATCCAGTGTTGGCGTTTACGCATTCGCACAGGTAATTTCAATTCTTTGACAGCTTTTCATATAAGGTCTTTTGCTTGACACCACATTGCGTCCGAACTATCCACGCTCACAATTTCACTCTAATGCAGCAGTAAACTTTGGGACATCCTCTACGCCTAGTCTCCTTTGTGAATCCGGTTTTCTAACTGCTCTTGGCTTTAATCTCAATTTAGAAAAAAGCCTAGTCTAGCCTAGAGGTAGTCTGTTCCATATGTTCAGCTCCAGTGTCAGCTCCAGGCAGCGTGTGAATTTTCTATATTGAGCTTTTTCACTGTGACCTGACTAGGTCTATTTGATTGCGATGGTTGCCATTGGGCGAGGTCCAGGTGTAGAGTCTTTGTGGATAGTTTTCAAAGAAGCTGTTTCCTATGAGCAGATTGTTTTCAGCCGCGAGTTCTTCAGGTGTTCTCCTCTCTCGATATGCTGTCACAATCTAAATTTTCTGGCACATGGGCTTAGGTGATGAGCATTAGCTCCTATTTTCGTGTTGAAGTCCCCAAGTACTATTAGAACTTCTCTGTTCTCACATGGGCTTAGGTGATGAGCATTAGCTCCTATTCCTATTCCTTTGCATAGAAATTCTCCAGGTCTTCATCACTCGCAATACTTGTTAGTATATACACTTGTATTATGTTAAGGTTCACAGGTATTGCTTTCAGTTTCATAGACAGTACTCGGTCACTAATAGGTTCATATCCTATCACACAGTTCCTCTTATCCATTGGTAGAACCATGGAGCGGTAACACGCCACTCCATCGCCACTGGCGCGCGTGCAGGTGAGTTTGACAATAGGTTTGGATAAGATCTTAGTTCCATTCTCCTCTTATTCTTCTTATATATAAATATATATATATATATATATATATATATATATATATATATATATATATATATATATATATAATTTCCACTGTAACTCAAACAATACGGTGCCAAGCTGCTTAATATGACACAATATTTACTTTTATATAAATATTATAGGTGTGTTTCATTTATATTTATTGAATAAAATCAATTGAGTCTTCAGTACGCGAGACCATTCATTTTCTCCTGCCTCGATCTTCAACATCCATTCGAATGATGGTCATGAACTACGGAGTGACTCTTCGTATGAAAGTCCTCCATGAATTGTCGTAATTGAAAGATTTCCCGCTTCCTTTTGACGAATGGACGTCTTCAAGTAACAGGCGGTATCTTAACATGATCGTCCATGCCTATACAAATGATCTTGCTTTGTTTTGTAATTTAGGACTTACTCGTATTTTTCGAAGTATGCCAGCAACCGTTTGTGTAGAAAGTTTAAAAAAAAATTGAAGAAATTTGACCTTGATTTAGACATGGATATTACGGAGTCGGTTATGGTTAAAACCGGTAATTTAATACCTGCATTTCAACAACTCTATTAAACTATGGTTTGCAACTTGGAATATTGGCCGTAATTTATAAAAAACATGAGTCTATTCGACAAGGACAAATTGATTATCCACTATATGATTACAAATTGTATTAAATTTTTTGCTCTTTCCCAATTGTCAATTACTACATTGTTTGTTTTTCTAAATTCTAAAAAATACCAGCTTTTTTAAAAATCATATGCTATTTCGTCAGACCTATTTTCGTCGGCTTCCTTCGCATGTTTTAACGTACTATCACTTTGAGAGATCGTTTTTTGCAGAAAATGAACTTATGAGGAAAATATGAACAATTGATTTGTATTCTAATAATGAAAAATTAATCTCAGCCTAAATTGCAAAACTTTTCTTTTTCAAATCCATCTTTAATGTTTACATCAATAGAACGCTAAACTTTATTTAAAAAGAATAATTAAAAAAAAAACTATCTTATTAAAATTATCTTATTTTTTATCGCCACAGGAGCCATCTGATGTTGAGAGCAAGAAAATACCTGTGGCTAGATCAATCTTCCTTACTCCACAAACAGGTAAAGTTAGAAAGTATATAAATGTTTATATAAACATTATAGATTTTACATGTTATCATACCCAAGGAAAAACACTGTAATTTACTGTTTGCGATTTTACAGAAAGATGTGACATAGTAACTAAACGCCATACAAATATTGATATAACTTCATTTTTTTACATTATCGAAAAACTTACACATTTGAAGATTTATACAGTCTGGTAAGAAAAGAAATGAAGAACAAAAATGTAATTGTAAGTTAAAACCATCAACAGTCAGTTATTACATTCAGCCTTGGAGCAGTCTGTATTCATGATGGTTTTAAAATAGAGTCGAAACTGAGAAACGTTTGTGGGTAAAGTTTTTGTATTCATAAGAAACCAAAAAGTAATATGAGCTATTCAACCAGTTACAGATATATTTTTGGAAATAATTATGACAGTGTTTTTGAAAAAAGTAAGGTTCGATGAATTTGTTACCAATGCATAATGTCTTCGTATGATTTTGGCACCTTAACAGAAGGAGAGTCCTAGATGCCACCAAAATGATTGCTTCATTGAAACTAATGCTTAGTAACCGTGATGCAAGTTCCTTCTAATATATTGTGGTCTCATTCTTGCGCTATAATATTATGCTACCTTTATGAATTATTAAGTGAAAATAAGGTGGAGTTTTACGTTAAAGTAAAACCTCTACCTTAAGTAAAACTCTACTCAAGAAAAATGGAAAATTATGTCAAAAACTAAATTTTTCTGATTCCGTCAACTGTATGTAATTCCATATGAAAAATAACTTTACTAATCTTATTTTTTAGCTTTAAAAGTATATAAAATATTCAGCTTATTTGATATTCGGGAGCAACAAGTTTAAACAGCTGTCTATGTGTACGGTCTTGTATTTAATGTATGATGGATTTATAAATTAACTAAAAATTTATGTCTAATTTCGATTGTTGCTTGTTTACAAATTAATACTGTATTCGTAATATTTACAGAATATGCTTTTTAACTAATTAAAATTATAGGGAGATTAAGACAGTAATAACGTAGGGCCAATTATTTGTTTATGACTGCCTGGAGTACTATATCAAATAAAAAAATGTATGAATGCCTGGAGTACTATATGAAATAAAAATAAACAAAAAACTTAGTTAATACATATAATCTGGCAACAAGTATTTCTATGTAAATTAAAATATTCAAAGAACAGAGTTAATGAACAAACTCAAAAATTTACCGTTACAGTTCATGTGAAGATATTTGGAAATACATAGATGCAAAATTATAGCGTTATGTGTGTAATTTAATTCAATATTTTGATAAATTTGATTTTTGATTTTAGAAGAAAAAATAGGAGCCTTAAAGTGTCAAAGATTATGCATAGAAAAATTCTGATTAAACTTAGTGCAGAATGTTACAGAAAAATTATGATTACATGTTTATAATTTTGTTATCATTATCTTTAGGTTAGGATAAGTACACACGCTGGTCTCCTTTCTGGCAAGTAATTAGTCTAACAATTATTTACATGTCAGGTTCGTTTATTGTAGTTGCAACTCAAATAACAGCAAATTTTCAGATGAAAACTATGAACCTGAAGTGGTATTGAGGAAAAAGAATATCACTGTCAAGGATCCGTCAGGTTATACGGGAAGTGAGAACGGTACAACTAACAAATGTGAAACTGGTATCTGTACCACAATACCTTGTAGTTGTGGTAAGTTGAGGTGAAGTTGGCCTGGTTGATGGATCGTTGTATATTGCGCCTTTTATGTGTTTTCTTTGGTGAAGGGTTTCGTAGTTGGCTAATGTGCTTTATTGGAGTTATTGTTTGCCTTCTTTGCGTTTATTATGGGTATATGCCGAGTCAGTCATGCCGGGCAGGTTAGGTATTAAGATGTCAATATGAAATGAAATTCTTATTTTATTATTTGCGTGCGCACCGATTTTAATCAATTAAGCTTATGATCTATATAATTTTTTGTTAGTAAGACTTAAAGGAAACAAATTATTTAAATGGACAAGGGATTCACCTGTGGTATTATGTACCACAGAAGTGTATTTAAGTACTGTACACCACATTTCAGTCAAAGTTTCAGAGAATGTTTCTTTTAAAATGAAAAAGCTTCTGTATATCTTTTTCACCTTTCTTATCGAGTACTTTTACAATTATGACCATGCTTTTTACAATTAGAGTGATTTTACAATTTTAATGAACAGTTATCTTTTTTTCTTTATTGGAAATTTTGCCATAGTAGTAATTGTTGTCGTTAAACTACAAGAGTCTCTCCACTGTATGCGTGGTTATATATTCTTTTGGAGTTTAACCTATCTAGAAATTGTTAATCATTGTCATTGAATAGAAACTTCCACAGAATTCTCAAACTTCGAGAATTGTTTTTATTACCGGAATTTTCACTCGGTCCCTCTCTCCCAGTTTTTGACTCGTACAATAACGAGTCATATTAACAATAACTTGTTGTATTAAAAAAATGATCCCAAAGTTACATAATAGGTAGGCCTGGGAAATGTAAGTCGAAAATTACTTAAGTCAGAACACCTAAAGGTTCGCATACAAATCACATTACATGTACATTTGTGTAATAGGTTTTTAAGTAACTTGTTTATTACTGGTTATATGTGTTAATTGTAATTAAAGACCCATAATCAATAAATCAACAAACTAAATATGTGCGATTTAACCATCGAACAGGCAAATAAAGTTATTTATTTGGAGTGAAAGTGGTTTCATGAAACCAAGGAGACTCATTTGACGACTTGAAAATTATTTTTTATTCTTACAAGGCTTTCCACATAACCAAGGAACTGACCTTTTAAATTTTACCTGTGGTCATTACAATTTTTCTTTGGAATACATTTTGTCTGGAGTCCAAATTCCATTTTATATCTATTCAAGAACCTCAATTAATTTTGCAGCATTCATAGGTTTTTACAGTGGTAGTGCTACTTCAGAATCTTCATATTTGATAGTATCGTATTGTTTCATTTCAATGGAGTTGTCAAGTGTGAGCGCCTCGTCATGCGATCGGAAGAGTTTTTTGATATCCTATATGTCAATCACCAAAACGCACGTTAATGAACAAAATAAAATATACTTAATCTTTATAGTATGTTACATAGCAATCGATTGGTTTGTTGCATTTATGCATAGACACATAAATTTCCTATGTAGCTTCAGGTATTACTGTATATAGTTTTAAATAATATATAGTATTACTATAATATATAGTAATACTATATATTATTTAAACTATATAACTATTACTATAATATATAGTAATAATTATATAGTTTAAAAAATATCAACACTTTTTGCGTGACACAGTTGAATTGGCTTTCGAAAAATTTTACATACTCAAGATGTTGACATTGTTAGCGATATGTCGTCTATTTTATCAATTAATTCGGAGACGGATATATTACATATTAGAGTTAGAAGTTTTCATTATGTCGAAGTGTAGATCAATAACTAATAGGCACAAATGAACCTTCTATGTTTCTACAAAATCTGAATAAATCTTGGCAATTTTGTACTTAAAATTTATGTGACTTGTTATCTATGAGTACGTTCTCTAGGCGATCGCAACACTAAAAACTCTCACTGTATCGTTCCACTTGGCGACTGTAGACATTGCAGTCACGATCAAAACGCAATCGATGGCATTATTGTACATGACCACTTCGAGCCCATGCCAACTCATACAAATTTGACTAAATTTATATCATAGAGAATCACTTTATAAAACACACCAGAAGACACAAAATGTACAATCATAAAATTTTTAAAGAATTTAAGTGTAAATTATTATGTTATTAATACATAATAAGAAAATACAATGCTATAATCTTTTTATTTCTGTCCAATAACCGCCATTTGTTCATAGTTATGAATAAGCATTGTTCCTAACGTGTTTCACTTGGACTGTTAGTTGCAACGCTGGTAAGCTAGTGGAACGGGTATGATAGCAGTCGTGGGTACGAGCATTGCGAGTGGCTAGATGAACATGTTCTATGTCTGCCGAAAGAGACTGGGTGTGTGTAGCGAAAGCATTTTTAAAAAGTGACTCCCCTGTGTTATCCCATTATACATTTGTATGTCGATTTGATTGGAATCATATGGGCGTTATGTAACTTGGGTATCCTGTTGAATAAATAAATTAAGAGATATTATTATTGTCAAGGGGCAAATTGGTACAGCATAATTTTTTCGAAATTCAGCAAGCACTTTAACAAATTGCTTGCTGAATTTAAAAAAATTATGTTGTATAAATTAGCAGCGGAACAATGACACATTCACAGCTCATAAATAGTCTCCAACTTAACTTATCAAAAAAGTTTTATGTATAAAAAATTATGTGCCATCTTAAAATGCATGCAAATAACACTGCTGTCAGAAGCTAATTACAATCGGTAACCTATACGACAAGATGGACATTTCTAGTGTAAAGTTAGAAAATTTAGTATGTTATACTACCTACATATACATTATCGCGCCCATTTTTCGTATGTTATACTACCTACATATACATGAACACTTTTAGTATGTTATACTACAGAACACTTTTAGTATGTTATACTACCTACATATACATTATCGCGCCCATTTTTCGTATGTTATACTACCTACATATACATGAACACTTTTAGTATGTTATACTACAGAACACTTTTAGTATGTTATACTACCTACATATACATTATCGTGCCCATTTTTAGTATGTTATACTACCTACATATACATGAACACTTTTAGTATGTTATACTACAGAACACTTTTAGTATCTTACACTACCTACATATACATTATCGTGCTATGCACCTCTTTTTTATCTTTTCAAAACTGTCTATTCACCTTTTTTGGTTAGTTTTTTCTATTGCTTGGATAAATTTTATTTTGCATTCTTTCACCTTCTGCGATTTAGAATCTTTTTTGAAATTATTACTTTTTGACTTTTTTTGAAATGATACACACATTTCAAAAAATCAAATAAACAACTTTTAGCCTCAAATTCAATGATAAGTTTTTATGTAGCCACGGGGACTATTTGGTATGGTAATAAAAGATGCTAATAATTTTTTAGTTTGTTTTACGTCATAGTAAGCGGTTAAAAGTATTAGAGTGAATGCCCCTTAGTTTTTGAATTATTCAGGCGAAAAGTTTACCGTGTAATTTATAAAATATTAAATTAACATGCAAGCAGTGCATAGCGATGCGGCGTAAGTGTTAAGTATGTAGCTACTGTGGCAGAGATTTTTTTATTGTTTATGTAAAATACTCGTGGTTATTTATTTTTATACATTACTATTGAATGGATTTTTTTATAAAATTTGTCAATTGCAAAAATAATCGTGATTTTAACAATTACTGATTAGATATTTTAAAAAATTTTATTTGTACACTCCTTTTAAACTGTTATTAAAATTTTGCAAAAGTTAGTAGTGACAATAACACTAGATAAATAACTTGTTCCAAATATGTTAATAGACATATTCAGAGATACGCAAAAAAAGCAGAATAAGGTAAATTTTTTTTCATTTCGCACTGGCCATTTGTACCAGTATAGGTAATATGAAAAAAGAAGGATTTCAATTGAATTTTATTTATGACTTTCATTTTTTATATTGTCTCTTAACGCAGTAAAGAAATTATTGCGTACAATGTTCAATATTGAGTAGTGTAAGGAACTTCTCAACAAACACTTTAATTTTGTTGTTTTTCTCAAAAATTTGTTATCATTGCGATAATAGCACATTATTTAATAAATTTAGGTGCTAACTTAAGGGTTGAAAGAAGTAACTTTAGTTGAAAATGGTTACACTTACAATCAACTGCCTCAAATATTACGAGTTTCCAAGTCTGTGGTTTTTCACAATGTTAAATGATACCGACAGACTGGAGAGAGTATAAAAGATGGAAAGAGCAAGGCCATAAAAGCGTAACTGCTGAGAGGGACGACAGATTTATTGTAAGCAGTGTCTTAAGATACCACACTTTAATTTTTTCTGAGCTAAGAATCATAAAGTTCGACAAGTGACAACTAGCACTAAAACCATTAGAAGAATATTTAAGGCGGCTGGAATAAGAGCATACTTACTTTCCAGAGGACCTTTAAACACTGCAGGTCATTGAGTAACTCGTCCAAATTTGCTTGTTCGTACTGAAACTGGGATGATGATGACGCTTGGGAAAGGGCACTCTTTACTGATCAATCAAGACTCTGTCTTAAGTCATATGATGTAAGGGTTAAAGTAGGGAGACGCCCTGGAGAAAGATACGTTTAGTGTGACATTGTTGGAAGACAGCCTTACGGTGGAGGATTAGTAACTGCATGGGGCGTTATTTCCTTAGCAGCATGTGAGCTACACGTCGAAAATGGGTCCCTGATTGCAGCCAGATACATAACAGAGATTTTAGAGCAGATTGTGGTGCCTTTCGTCCCATACATTGAAGATGATTTTCTTTTTATGCATGATAATGCTCCATTTCACACTGCAGCGGTTGTTTCAGAGTACATTACTGAGGTCGGAATTAAAGTTTTGGGGTGGCTAGCATGCTTACCAGATCTTAATCCGGTATAACATGCTTAAGATAAGCTAGAAAAACAAATTAAGCAAAGAAATCCAGCACCAGCTAACTTAAGGGACCTCAAAAGTGCATTGTTGGCAGAATGGAACCTATTGCCACAAAGTTTCATTGACGATTTAACAAAAAGATGGTGCTGATACCATTAAGAAAAAAATCAGTCTTTAGAACAACATTCAATTTTCACTATGATAGGTCAAAACTCCTTACAATTGAAGTACTGAGATTATTGTTTCTACTTTGTTTTTTTTTTGTTAAGTCTCAGTTTTTCTATTTTCAAAAATGTTAATGTAATTAATTAATTCAATTCAAACTCATATAACAAACTCATACAACGCAAGTAAATCTATTTTTATGTAAATTTTTCCCTTTTTTGCCGTTTGCATGTATTTGAATAGCTATTAAAAAAAAACTTGTTTGCTATTAAAAAAAAAAACAAAAAAGTTGTTAATCTTTTTTTTGAAGAATAGTAATGAATAAAAATTAATAACAAATATTCTCACAAAAATGATTGAAAAAAAGTTGGTGTAGGGCACGCATCTAATTCTCGAGTGCGGTAGCTACACTCCTTTACCTCTGCACCACATCTGTACTGTGACTAAGTCTTTATTGTAAGTTACACGGTAAACTTTCCATAAGTAAAAACCAAAAAGCATTGGCTCCAATCCTTTTAATCACTTGTTATGGAGATTCTCTCCTACGACATTAATAAATGATCCAAATCCATTATTACCATACCCGATAGTATTCTTGTAAAGTGATTTCACAGTATCATAATTGATGCAGCAAAAGATTTTTTTCCATGTGAATTTTTCTTTGTATGTAGGTTTTTATTTATTTTGTTTTGTTACATTGTTTCGGATACGTTTTTTGTAACTGATGACTATTTAACACATGATATCTAATGTCTTACTAATGATCTCTTACCTTAGAATGTCTTACGTAGATCAAAATATATCTATTTCATTTATGAAGTTTTTCGTTTCGAATTGCCATTATCTTCTGGTCAGGTTCTCTATGCCTTATTTTGCAACAAAATCATTATACACAAATCATAGGGCCATCGATTACTGAGCCTCTCCAATAAATTCAATAATTACGTAATCCGAAAGTATGGAATATTGAAAAAAGCCGAATGGCGTGACCATTATAGTCACAGCTGTGTGTTCTCTAAAGTTTTGTGTGGCAACGAATTAATTATGGCATCCGTCGACTCGTAGATTTTTTAAATTGAAAGGCGTGAGATAAGGTTATGAAATAAACACATTATCTGAACCGATTTGTTTTGTGTTATGCTTCTAATTTAATAAAAAAAAACGTTTTAAAACTTGAAATACCAGAGACAATTTTAAAATTATAAACTGTAGAAATATTTGTACATAAAGCTTTATTTATTCACATACTACTCATTTTAATGCTTTATATCTTGGACTATTTTTACTTGTTTTGTCTTTTGTATCATTTCTCTGCTCTATTTTAATTTTTTCTATTAAGATACGTTGGTCCTCCAAATGAACAATTTCAGGAGTCACTCCGTTATTTCTAGAACCTCTTATTATCCATAAAATTTTTTTATACCCGTATCTTTATTTCTCGGTATATCTTAATTTTACTCTGTATTAATTTCGCTTCCATTTCTCTTTTACCATATGAATGACACATTTCGGTACGTAATTATTGATGATAAGACTATCACGCACTGATTTGAGATACATGTTACTAATGTGTGAGGTATTGTATTGTAAATGATGTATCTTACTTACAGGCATGAAGAAGCATGAACGATCAGGTAGCAGCGTCTCACCAGCGCAAGATAGCACACGTAAGAATCGAAAACGTCGCTCGTCCTCGTATAGCACTACGGTATGTGATTCAAATATTTTTTTGAAAATCCAATATAATTGGTCAAATTTTAAAACATTTTTTCAATATATTTTTGATTGTGAACTTCTAAATGTATTGAAACATTAAAATAGAAGAGGTAAACTTGTTTCTATGGTTATTCATATTCTGTGAAACCATTATATTAATTAAATCTCAGCGAGTGTATTTTGTTTGAATTGGTACCATATTAAAAGAAAAGAGTAAAATTTTATATTATTAAACGGGTACCATCTTACATCATTGGAATTATTGGAGCTTCCAGCTTCCAATCACGTAATGTTCCTCTTCCGAAGGACTCGGAATGTTATATTTCATAATTTGGGTTGTCACAAACTGTTAGGCAGAAAGAGTGAGACGAATAGAGGAGCTAGCTGAGTCAAAATCACACCATAGCGATCGACATACACGACGACAAGTCAGCAGACTTCAGCTGTACAAGAGCCAAAGAATGCTGCTCGAGAATTCACGACCAGAGTTCGAGCCACTCGAGGAATACTGCCTTCAACTTTACCGACAGAGCGCACCTTGCTTTAAGGACCGCGTGAATCAGCTAGAACAGAAACTGTTATATCCAGTAAGAAAGATGCACGATGTAACACTTTGGTTGTGTGCTAACAACAATTTGTCTTACTTCAAAGTGTGCTCGATTGTGGCTTTCAGATGTGTGATGTTCGCTCAGTCTCTTTAATTTCTTATCTATTTTGTATATTATTATAGTTTCTGATAGTTTTAATAACTGGATAAAAATGTTGTTCTTACAAACTACTGCTAGGTACGCAGGCGGTTTAGTTTTGGCGGAAAGATTTTGTTGAATTTTTATTAGAATAATCTTATTTCCTCAATGAAATTAAAAAATTAATCGAATATGACTATTAACGATTCGACTGTTTCTTTCCACCAGACTATTTCTTTGTGCAACTTACTGGCATGTTATGAATTAAATTAATGAAATAAAATTAACAATACGTATACAATTGTTTTGGCGCAAAGATAAATTTCCTTTTCAATACGCAGAAGTGATATTCTACTTTACAGATACATTTCTATGTTGTGGCGGTAATATATAATTGTGTTTCTAAAAGCATGCGTTTTGATTTTATTTTTCTTTTATTGCGTGATACAGTTGTTTAGCTAGAAAAAACATTTAACAGATCTGCTTCTAGGCATGGATGAAAATAGCAAATGTTTCATATTTCCAAATTTTTATTCACATTGTGGATTTATTATTTTTTTTATCTTGTTTTGTCTGGATAGATTGAAATTTGTAAAACAGTAGTAAAATGGAATTTATTAATAGTGAGTTTAAGCATTTATTCCTAATTCATTATATTGAATCTTTTTTAAAATAACTTTGGTTACTTTGGAGATACAGGGATGTATTTGAATTGTCTTAAGAGTAATAAGAATAATTTTTGCCTCCATTTCATAAAAATGTGTTTATATATAAATATATAATGTATGTTTGTGTTTGTGTATATAATTATATATATATATATATATATATATATATATATATATATGTATATACACACGGTGTCCGGGAATAAATTTCGGACAAGGAAAGAAGCTATTCGTTGGCTATAAAGGAATAAATAATTGTCATTGAAATAAAACCTAAAACATGTACTTTTTGTAGTTGAGTACAAAAAATATTACACATAACTGTTTTTAACACAACTAATACCATTAGCGCACGCACATAAGCTCACGCTAGCCTTACATATTCTCTTTTATTCAATTTACCAAACAGTTGATAATATTATTTCACTATACCTGCGCCATAACATACCTAAAATTTGAATTTAATTAATTTGTTAAATAACATGAAACATGATTATTAAAAACATAATAAAATAATTACTAATGTCTTCACTCATGTTGCAGTTATGTGGAAATCACTTATCACATGACTTAAATAGTTAATTAAACTATATATAAAAGTTTATTAAAAATACTTCAATTAAACTTTATTCACTTAACATACACTAAAAAATTACTTAACTTTGATGTTTGATTAGCCTGAAATATGAAATATTAACCGTATTATTGTAAACACAATCGTATTCTCCTAATTATAGAGTTAATCATTTTATCAATCATTTGAGTATTTCTATTAATCGTATTAAAATTTTGCTAATCCTTTCGCATAAAGTCTCTTCATAGGTCGATCGATATAAACAATAAAATGTAATCAGCTCGTAGGTCCATTTTTCCTACCTACCAGAATGACATCGAACGATTATTTATATTTTTTTGCGTAATGAAGTGGAATACCTTATTTCAAATTTGCCTTTGAGCATAGTCAGAGATATGTGGTGGCATCACGACAGAGCACCGTACATTAATAATATTATTTGTTAAGTTTTTAATAGTTGTATTTCATGCTATTTAACCAATCAGTTAAACGAAATACTCGCTACATATAAATTACTTATTGTGAAATACAATATCTCACACGGCAGGTTTGCGGGTTATTTCCCTGAGCGGTGCCTAACAATGTGTGCGTACGAAAAAGATGACAAATAATTATGAATATTATTTGAATTTTCAGAAAAAAAAATCTATCATCATAATCATCTTTTAAATTTTATTTTAATGACAATCAACTATTTTTCAGTCTACGAATAACGTCTTTCTTTGTCTAACATTTATTCCCCGCCACCATGTAAATGTTAAAAACTTCACCTATATTTTTACGTAGATGTTTCCCTTTCCTACTCTAGAAGCAATGTATATACTTTGTATATTTATAATTGTTTGTAATTATAACCCCAAGTCTTGTTTTTTAATTTCATTATTTTATAAACACATAGTGCAAATAAACAATGGCCCTATTTTCTTTATGATAGGTAAGAAGTGATTACGTAATATCTTATTCAGCGATTAAAATTATGTAAGCAAAATTTAATAAAAAAATGAACTACTTTCCTTATTTTTGATTCTCTTATTGCTACGGACAATTATAAGAGGTCACATATTCTAAGGTAAGCAGTAAAAACTAGCTTCACAAAAAAGAACCTGAAAAGTGGGTAGAAATCGTTGAGCGAATAATTAAGTTCACATTGGTGAAATAACCTCTATGAAAATCTTGAGCGGTAAAACTAATGATGGCTAATAACATATGCTAAGCAATGTATGAGGTAAATCTTTGAAATATGAAGTAGTACAGGTGTCAAAATAAAATAGTCGCCCTTAACAAACAAATAGTGATATAATGTGAAAAATAAATTTTTCTTATAAAATGGCCTAACAAGAAATTATAATAAAAGCTATGAAATAAATAAACAAGTGACTTGATCGTTAATATTCTTATTTACTGTAAATATTTTAATATCAAATAGTTTTTCCATTCGGTATTAAAATGTTGATTTTGTGTAAATGTTGATTTTGTCTATTGTCTTTTTTGTTGGCTAATAATTTTTTTTAAAAATTCCTTTGATTTTCAATCATAATTTTATTTTCATAATGTATTAATATAGACATAAATCGTACTATATAAAAGGTATAATAAATAAAATTATAGAAATTTTATTTTGAGTGTGTGGAGAAATTAATACTTAATGTATGAATTCAAGGATTGAATGCTTGTCATTAACAGAGAATGTCAACAAAAGTGTTTTCAACATAATGTTAATATAACATAATGTCTAATCATAGGTACGTAGAAAGTATTCATAAGGATTGTACCAAAGAAGATTTTAGAAATTAGCTACAGATTGATGAATAAAGTGAACTAGCGTGACCCGTGCGAAGTCTTCGCATTATTATTTATTCCATTATGAAGCTCAGATGACAGATCAAACAAATATTTTACTAAAATTTACATATAGAGGCGCAAGTATCAAAAGCATTGAACTAAAGCGTCACTTTGTTTATACGTGAGTGGATTTGAAATTAAACAAAAATTTTACCGACCGTCAATCATATTGACGTTGAGCCTTTAGATGGCAGCATTGCTGTTTTGTGTATATAATTTTAATAATTAATTAATTTGCAAAAACAATAGCAATAATAAATTTTTTAGTTGTGAATGCCGGTAGAGCAAGCAATTATCTATAAAATGATATATAATTTATGTGGATTAGTTGTGAGGTTTTTTCTAAAAAGGGAGTGTAACATCTTAACCTTAGCGTATTAATATATATGATGATGATATTTAGAACATCTGAGCATCAAACCTTTTTCTACATAGGAATGGTGTATTTTGATATCATATTTGAATATAGTGATATCAAGGATTGTTATGCCTGGTTGAGTGGTATATAACGTTACAGTATGCACAAATATAATTTTGATGAGAAATTGTGTGATTAATACTTTTCTGTCTGTACTTTCAAGCTTTCTGATAAAATTATAAAGTTAGGTTCCGTCACACTCAAAGTGCTGATAAGAGATGCAAAGCACATTTGGTGATCATATACAATAGATAGTAACCAACATTTTCCTACTTTACTAAGTGTTTGATTGAGAACTGTGACTAGAATTTTTTTTAGCGAAAAAGTAAACTGTAAAATTTGCTTCTTATTCACATATTTCTAGCTTTTATTCTACAGCATTTTTTTTAGGAAAATGTAAAATTTTAATCAATACCTATCTTTTCGTAGCCCATTTAAATTGAAGATGCTTAAGCTTTATGTTATCTGTAACACTGCTGGCTGGAACTAGTATCCATGTAAATGTATTTATTCCAGTGCTTATGGAACTTATGATGTCTCTGAAGGAGTAAGAAAATGTAAAATTTTAATTAATACCTATCCTTTCGTATCCTATTTAAATTGAAGATGTTTAAGCTTTATGTTATCTGTGACACTGCTGACTGGAACTAGCATCCATATAAATGTATTTATTCTAATGCTAATGAAACTTATAATATCTTCGAAGGAGTAAGTAGGAAAATGTTGGTAGCGAGAGAGGCTAGACTCACTGAACGACAAAGGTAAAACATTGTGTATCAGTGAGTATCTATGTCACACATCAGCAGCCTAGGCACTTATTTACTTTTTTTGTAGATATTTTGTATATTTATTTACATATTAACTAAAATTTTCCACCTTAAACTATTAATGCAACCCGTAACGAATAAATAAAGCATTCTTAGCTATTTGTTCACACTTGTCATCCACACGTGTGACCAAAACTCTTTTGTGTCGTACCAGTAAGTCCCGTGAAGATCTTTTGCCAGTATTTTTGGAGAGATCTTGCATAACATGAAAATTTGTATAGTTATGACAACAATGGCTTTGCATGACACCAATGTTGTGTGACCACCAGCATTTGCCCGACAGTTTTCTCCTCACGAAATGCGATGTCATTGGATGGTATAGTGTTAAGACAAAGGAAAAACAATACAGATAGTATTTTGAGACGATGGTGTTCCATATAGCTCTATACTGACCTATAATGACCATATTCGAAATGGTATATATAAGTCAATTCAAATCATCTTTCTTGATTGTACTTTCAGAATTTCTTTGAATAGCCTACCATGCTCTCTAAGAGTTTTTTTATTCCATTGTAATATTAAGATGTGTTCCCAAATATTCTCTAAATGATTCCATATCTTTACTGTTAATTATTTTCCTAATTTTGCATTTCCTTTTAATTCAAAATTATTAAAAATTGTGAATTATATGGTGTAAAGACAATTACATTTTCTTATTCTGAATCTCACATTTATATGAATTTTATAAAACTAATGTATAGGAGACCAATCTGAATATAAATTTTTAGTATCTACACTGTACATTCATTAAATATCCTTTGTACTATTCAATATTTTGTGTTTTACAAATATTTTAATAAAATTTTCTCCTTCGCCAGGATCGAGGTACAACAAATCGTGAAACTATTGTACCTGGAGCCGTGTCTATTCCAGCGGTTGGAAAAAAGGCGTCACAAATTCCCATACTCAAAAAGAAACCAGACGACTTGCTTCGGGCAGTAGGCAAATTAAGTAAAACGGATTGGAAGATACAACTGTTAGAGACAAAGATACAAGAAAATAAATTTGGGAAGTCTCCAGCACACGGGAGGGAAAAAGTGCCAAAATGGACATACGAGCAGGTAGAGTTAACCACCTATGTATGGAAATAAGAAGGTACAAATTTGAATATTTTTATATTTATCAAAGTGACGGCACAATATTTCGTGGATCAGTTGGCTGAGTAAAAATATGCGGTATGGAGTTTTCTCTTTATTCTAGGTATATAATAATGTATGCATATAATAATGTATTAATGAAAATAAAAGGCGAGGTCACCACCGACACATTGTCGCAGGTTTGAAACTTTCTCGGGAAACCTTAAAAACTAGGAAAAATTGTGGAATCGCGTTGTCCTTAAAATATCCTGGAAAATTCAGTTAAGTCTCATAAATTTCCTGGAAATTGTGATAATAGTTTACTGTGCATATTGAAATTAAATTTCTAGATTTCGGTCTTATTGTAATAAATTTAGATGACTTAAAAAAATATATAATGAAATCAGATAACAACACAGTTCAAGTTACTATTGAGGAAGGTTAACTTACACTGACCAGCGAATCAATTTCTGTGCCCTCAATTCTATTTTAACATAAAAGACTAATCTAGGCCGATATTTTTATTCTACTGAAGGGTGTTTAGTAAAATAAAAATTTCGGCTCCTAAAATTTTTGTAATACATATTTGAAGAAACAAAAAATGTTAGTGTGTTGCCGAGTGTATAAAAATAGTTAGCTTCACAAGTCATCAACTATTTGCAAAACTTAAAAAAGAGTGTTGGGGTTTGTGTTTTAAGTTTAACTTTACTAGCAAAAATTGGAATTTAATTTCTAAAAAGTGTGGCAACTGCATTATCAGAAGAATACTATAATATAAATCGGATTAAACTAAAGTTATAGTAATGATAAAATGTGAAGTGTGAAATGTGGAAATGAATATATTAACAGGATGATTAACAGGACTTATTATAGTTATGTAAAAATAACTGTCAGACGGTTTTGCAACGCTTTATAAATTTTACTTCACCAGCATTCTTTCTAACAGCTAACGTTTGCAAAGTTGTTAGCCAGCACAGGAAGTTTAAGAGTATTAAGTGTTATTGCCTGACATGCTCTGTGAAACGAATAAGACGACCCTCATTTTAATAAACGCTTAACACACCAGAAACAAACATAATAGTGACCAAAACTAAATCAAAATAAAAGAATGTTAAATTAATTTATTGTTATAGTTCATCCATGGTGTTTTGTACATATTTGAATTATACAGAAGCTTTTGTTGAATCAGTTGCTTTTAGGATCGTTCCTACTCTGTGAGAAGAGAATTGTACCGAACC
The DNA here is from genome assembly GCA_039881145.1 of Druceiella hillmani. Lineage (NCBI taxonomy): Eukaryota > Metazoa > Arthropoda > Insecta > Lepidoptera > Hepialidae > Druceiella > Druceiella hillmani. Next base: position 10,479,065 of record JAYKKI010000011.1, on the reverse strand, counting down.
AGTTAAGAACAAACCTTTAACATGTTTGACATATTAAATTTAAAGATCGAAGATTAATATAACTGCGTATCTTTGTAGAAAAAAGAGTAGATTGTGATTTAACGAAAGCAACTTTTACTACAAAGATTGATTGAAAATAGTAAATGGATTCTGGAGGCAATTAAAAAGTATTGAATAAAATATTAAATTTAAGAAGAATTTTTTTAAATAACTACTCGGAGGTTACACTATTTATCAAAATTGAGAGCATTTATTCAGAACTATGCTGTACATAAAATTTTTGTACATATGTGACATTGACGTTCATTCGTTATTTCTTAATAAGGTGCAATTGATTCATTTCTATGCACTGCATGCAACCTATTTACTGCCGTCTTGCAAATGTCGAGCAACAAGTCGTGTATAATTGGCTGCAGCAATCAGTACTCACTCGGCTACGCGACTCACAGGAAATGGCTTCACTTAAAAACTGATTACTATTAACACGGTATAAAAATATTTCAGTTTTTAGCAGTACAAAAGAAGATAACATCGCGATTTGCTGATCAACCCGAGGTTGACGCCAAGTTTTCCAAAATCGATGAAACTATTAAGAAAGTTGAAAAGCAAATGAAAGATGGAAGTAACCTCGAAGTTGGAATAAGAGGGAGTAATAAGGTCTGTTTAAAAAATGTTTAGTTTGTGTGCATATTTACATAATTCCATTGAGATACTCGCATTGATTTTGTTTCATTTTGTTTTTGTTTTTGCTGATTATTTGTAGGTATCAGATCTGGCAAAACAATTTAAAGGTCAAAGAAACGAAGAGTCAAAATCTGGAGTAAGTGCATATGCATCAATTTTGTTTTTATTGCTTATGTATAATTTATTCAATTTGTAGTATAAGTAAATCATACCATTAACGAAAGTAATAGTGATGTGTATATTATATTCCAATACATGTTTTAAGTGCGGTAGAATAGGCCTGCACTCATGTGTAAAATGAGGCAACAAATGTATAATTTCATGTTAAAGTAGGAAAATTGAATATATTGATTACAAGTGGCTTTTCAGACTGTAACATAGACTTTTATTTTTTACCTATGACATTTATGTAGATTGATTAACATGATAAAACAAGGTAGAACGTTATTAGGAAGCGAAAACAACGAATACAATAATAATGTATAGTAGACAAAAACCACTTGCCAAAAATTTTATTCCTAAATGTTGTTTTATATAAGAGTGAATAGAAGCTACTTTTCTCAAGTGATGGACGAAAAGATTTAGATTTTCAAAAAATGTTATAACGTATATTAACCGTTTTAGTGCCATGGTTTTTTACTAATGTATACTTAAAAGTGCCAAAGAAATCTTTTGTTTTTGATGTCATTTACCCTTGTCTTGAAAGAAAACTGTATCTCTTTCAATAATTATCCAATTTGAATAATTTTTTTCCGTGTTTTCTTAATAAAAACTTGTACAAGGATAATAATTTATGGAAATATATATTGTGAACAAAAATTATAACAAAAACTGAAATCAAGGTCACATCATATTTTCGCAGTCCGGTACATCCTCCGTATCAGCAAAATAATTGTTATCGTCACTATTATCTCTATCACTCAAAATTTGCATTACGCCAAATTGTGAGCGCACCGCAATGTCACTCCCACTATCACTTTCTTCACAACTTGAAAAACGATCATTTTCAATCGAATTATTTTCGTATTCCGACATTATGGGTTAAAAATTTTTTCTTCCTGGATCCTTTTTATATTGTAATTACTAATAATATTATAATTTGAACTTTATGTAACATGTAGAAAGATAGAAAATTACCGTTGCGTGCGAGCGACCTCCCCTATCGCGCACTAAACAGCAACTGATTTCATGAGCACATTCACGCTCGTGGCAAATTTAGTTAGTACGCGCATGAGCGCGATGGTGCTTGTCGGTACTCAAACGGTTAAATTCAGAAAGAAATATTTTTAGTCTATTGTAATTTTTTATTAACTACCTTTCATGTTAATTTCGTGAATAATGTAAAAACAGATACAGGTATTCCATATAATTTTCAGTTATTTTTCCGGTCAAACCTTAATATAGTGTTTTTTAAATAATCGGTAACTCGTAATGATTAGTACTAGTGTCTTTATAATAAAGACTTTCGGGTTGGTTCTAAGTTGGAATATAATTTACTATAAATGTATGATAATTAGTGTTACAAATCATTTGCTTGTTTTCTTTTTATGTTTTGTTTATTGCTTATTTATCATTTTGCATTTTGCTCTTTATTGGTATCATCACCTGAGCCATTATGAAATTGATGAAACTTGTCTTATGTTTTGATACAAGGTTTATTTTATAAGTTAAACAAGTACAAATAGCATGCAATGCCAACAAATGGAACCAGTGCCATAAACACATGATATGTTATTGGTTTATTTTTGGAACCAGTGCCATAAACACATGATATGTTATTGATTTATTTTTGGAACCAGTGCCATAAACACATGATATGTTATTGGTTTATTTTTGGAACCAGTGCCATAAACACATGATATGTTATTGATTTATTTTTGGAACCAGTGCCATAAACACATGATATGTTATTGGTTTATTTTTGGAACCAGTGCCATAAACACATGATATGTTATTGTTTTGATACAAGTTTTATTTTATAAGTTAAATAAGTACAAATTGCATGCAATGTCAACAAATGGAACCAGTGCCATAAACACATGATATGTTATAGCTTCAAAATTTCAGTAAAGGTTTTGGAAATTTCGGTTTCAAAGAAAAGTCTCCTGTATTCCTGGTTACTAACATTGATTGTGATGAAATGAGGACAATAGTGAAAGTAGGAAATAGGAAAATAATAATCTTGAATAATCAAAACCAGTGAGAAATGTACTTGGAAGTGCATTATTCTGTTGAATGGACACAAATTTGAAGGAATTTTGAATCAAATAGCTGAAAAGTGAATCCTATGCGACCATGCCCCATAAAAGATTGATAACCTATTGTGGCTGGATCCAATCATCGAATCAAACAGTGTACACAGCAGATCAGCCAGAACCTTATGATGATAATGTAGTAGTCATATGCTGGTGATGTCTAGAATAAAAACAACTATTGCAGCGGATGTATACTATCAAGAATTGCAAATGATAATGGAGAAATTCCGATGAGACAACGGAGGCTGCTTATTTGCATTTTATAACTGCTACTGCAGCGTGCCAACACACAACCATTGCTACCTGTTTCCAAATAGTTTATAAATTTGTCAATTCTGTCGATTTAACAGAAACAAAAGTGCATTGGCAACATACATTTCTACTCCAATTGACCAAAAGAATGAAAACTAATCAAACTTACACAAAACTATTTTTAATTGCACAAAAATTTGTTTGTGTAAAAGATATATAATATTTAATTTCGTTATATTTTAAATTTAAACTAACTTACTCTAGTTACGTTTATTGACTATAACCTTTATAATAATTAACATAATAATAAGCCCGTTCACGATTCCAGATTATCCATGCATAATTTTTCTTGCTTGATATTCAAAGTGAATATACTCCTTTACATTTTGAAGAATCAAAAAAACAATAAATTATTTTCAAGCGTGTGTTCAAAAAAACAATATATTATTTTCAAGACTGTAATTTAATTAGATTGAAATAGAAAAAAATTTAATGTCAGTTATTTCTAACTGTATATTTCTTTTCATTTATAGTTAAAGTTTGCAGTCACAAAGGGGCACAGATCATAAACTTGTAAAATTTTACCAAAGTTTTTAGTATATTGAATTTACAACGGGAGCTGAACAGCCCTAAAGAAATATAGTCCTTAATAATAATATTATACTGTTAGAGAGTTATGATTATTCCATTTTATTTTTTTTGCTTCCTATAGTAGCAATTTCAATATCTTAATATGTTTAAAATAGATATAGGAAGGCAAAGAGTGTTAAACATTTTTTTGAAACTGAAAAAATTTATAATATACCTATTGTTTTCATTTGAGAGTAGCAATAATAAGACCATGTATATATTATTACTGAAAAAAAGAAACAGGTTTCGTTAGAACCTGAAAAAAGGGGATTTCTTTGGAATGCACATATATTTTGGACCCCCTTTTCATTGTTAAAGCTTGAGTACAAATCGTGTCTTGGGCGGGTGTAGGGTCGGGCATGAGAGGCTAATCATGACCAATATAATCATGGCAGCAAGATAATATAATCACAGCTGTCATCGATTGTGAAACATTGTTTACGCACCTCTCCCCAGAATTTGCGAGACTGAGTTATGCTCAGGAAGATGTTTCCCTTTATACCTGTATCATCCTGATGCAGATTTTCTATAAATCTTGTCCAAAGATATAGAGTCGCTAGGGTTTTAGGACTTCAGTAGACAGTTTTACCGCAGTGATATATGAGATAACATTCAAATAAATTATATAACTCTTCACAATAATAGCAAGATTATTTCTAATCGACCTTCAAGAGAAAGCGGTATCTTAGCTTGCAAAATTTTCTATTATAGGAACTCCTTCTAGAGGTAGTTAAGAGTAAATAGGTTAAATTTAGGTGAGATCATTTTGAAAAGACTAAGTATCCGAACTTCTTTATTAGTCTACACACCATTATTTTAAAAATTTCTAATATTTCAAACGCAGTGAATATATGTATGTTATTTGTACTTGGGTACATTTTGTTCGCTTCATTTTCCAAATATTATTAAAGCTGAATGAAAACTAGTCAAATTTATCGACTTAGAACACAAACGTATAAATTCCATTGTATTTGAGGTGCTTTTGGTGAAGATAAGTCATTTATATGGTTGTGGTTTAATTGTTCTTTTCACATTTTTCTCTGATTGTAAATTGTTTTTTTACTATGTATCTTGTATACATTAACTATCGAGGATTCCAAGTTTTCCTGCAAAGATGGAATGGGTATTAAATTGAATTAAAAGTTCATTCTATAAAAGTTGTGGATTTGGGATTGGATTGCTCATTCAGAATGATACGTACAGTGAATCACAAGGAATCAGAACCGTACGAAAGAACATTTTATGATAAATTTTAGAAGATGAGCAAGGTTCCAATTTATGATTCTGGTATAACTGAATAAGTGTAAGTAATCAATTTTAACAGTTTTCATTATAAACAATTTATTCTAATGCTTAAAATGAAATTGAAATTAGCCAATTGTTTTAAAATGAAATTTTCTCATTTAATGTATGAATATCCCTAAAGGTAATTAAATTGAAAAGAATTGACTATAAACAATTTTGGTGTCTTATTAATATATTTTAATAGTTATAATTATTTAACTAGTTTAAAAATTTTTTTCAGATTGTTGTCATGGTAGCTGTCACTGTTATGTTGTAGTAGGATAACTCCAGTTATTTTATGTTGTATACAATGAACATTGTAATAAATGCTAATAAATGTAATATAAAAAAGACAAAGTTGTATTATTTTATTAATGAAAAAGATCCAAAATTTTATTTTCCTTCTAGACGATTTGAAATGATTTGATTATAACTTAATATAATCAAGATTTATTTTGCATTTTTGGAAGGTTTTTTTTAGAGAATTTTAAAATTTTATTTTATTTTAAATTGCTAAATATTATCTTCAGCTTTATTAAATGTGATATATTCCCTAAATTAATTCTTGTTTTTCTTCAACATTACAGAAAGTTACGGAGAAGGGTAAAAAGGCAACAACAGACGTACATTCAAACAAAAACTTTAAGTATGGTTCTAAAATTCCCTCTCCACAATCCTCAATTAAGAAGGATGAAGATATTGTTGATGAGTTGAACAAAACTTACACTATTGAAGAGGTGTGTATCTCCCTTAAGTATAATCAATATTGTTATATATATATATATATATATATATATATATATATATATATATAAATTTCTAAAGTATCATAGGTTAAATTTTGCTTCAATTTTTTTTTTATTAACCTGAGGGGATTGTTAAGAAAGAGCCTGGTGAAGTTGCAATTGACAATTTTTTTGTAAATGAGGTTATTTCCGTTATAAAAAGGTAAATAAATTTTTTGCTATAAATAAAGCATTTGAAAGTTCACAATTAATTTTTTAAATAAAGAAATTGATCAATGGTTCCTCCTAGCTTACAATTTTGAAAAAAATATTGCCATTTGAAAATTTTTAACATCCATAATTGGCAACAATATCCAAGATTAGAAATAAATTTCTATCATGAATTTTTAAATTAAATTTATTTGAATAACTATTAATATGATAATGTTGTATTTATGACGCAGATGAAATATTATTTGCTTCTTAATAATAATATTAGTCTAATTTTAATTATGATATCAAAATAAATACATAATTAAATGAAACTATGTGATAAAGTATTATTTCTACTTTCTTTAAGTTCTATACCACGACCTAAGTTTCGTTGTATTACAACATCTTCAGGTTGGCAAAGATATCTTTAAGCGGGCTATTAGCATAAAATCTTTGCTAATAGTCCACCTGAAGATGTTGTAGCCAAATATATTCAATAATCAAAATAAATTGTATGTTTGTTTTATTTATTATTTAAATTGGTGACACTTACAAATGTCTTTAAATCTCTAAATTACTTTCTGTTGCTTGTTTTTTGACTTTGATTCCTTTTCTAAACACGATTCTTTTGGATGTTGTTTTTGGATCTGAACCCATTTTACTTAATGATCTGACTTACTCAAGGATTTCTTTTTTTGTTGGGCCAGACACCAAATTAATATAATACTTCTGGTGAAGCTGCCATTAACAGTCTATATGTTACTCACTATAAAGTAATTTTTAAGCATGCCAAATTTCCTCTAAATCTGTTAAACTGCTACAGCATGATTGAGTAGCAGTCATCCAAATATATTACTTGTGGTATTTGTATTCCATGTGCTGGCGAAACTGTCAGTAATAGTCTATGTTCGATTCTGCCTTACGACCTTTATGTATGCCAAATTTATCCAAATCTTTTAAAAGTTACAGCATGGTTGAGTACAAAAATCTAAATACTTCGTGACATTAGTATTCTGGCATTAATATTAGTATGAGCTGGTGACCCTGCCAATGATAGTCTATATGTTACTCAGCCATATGAATTTTATGCGTGCCACATTTTATTCAATTCTGTTCAACCATTACAGTAAAATAGTTAGCGTAATTATGGATCCAAGTTTCATCACTCTTAACAATTTGGCTAAAAATTTCATCCTTATTCTATAGAGATCCAAAAAGTCACAGGACACTCAACACGTTGTTGATTTTGCGTCAGTATGAGCCTTCTTGGAACCCATCTTGTGCTGACTTTTGATATGTCAAGATGATCATGAAGAATATTCAAAATGGTTGTAGAAGATACTTAAACAATTTCTTCTAACTACTTCTTACTTAATTAGACATCTTTCAATACAAGCTTTTCAACTTTTTCTATAATGTCTGAGGAGCTGGTATCGATCAGTCATCCTGAGTGCAGGTCATCTTTGATGGAATTTCTGCCTTGTTTGAAGATATTATGCCACTTATTACGGGGTCGGTTACGGGGTCTCTTGCCTGTCATAGGGCAAAAGTCTCTGTAAACCGATGACATCGCATTCAATATGATTTTCGGTGTTTTTCCTTACTTTATCAAGAACTTGATGACAGCTCGAAATTAGATTTTATCTATAGTCCGACCAATGATAGCTCAGAGTTTAATGACACAATTGCACTGAAACTTGGTTCATATAGTCATAATAAATTCCTTATTAGTGACTATGTGAGTAAGCAATCTCCACTTTTTGCCATCCCGCCCCTTCTGCGTACTTTTTGATCCACCCTCGTAATTTACCTCGTAATTAATCTCTAAAATTTCATCCTTATTCTATAGAGATCCAAAAAGTCACAGGACACTCAACACGTTGTTGATTTTGCGTCAGTATGAGCCTTCTTGGAACCCATCTTGTGCTGACTTTTGATATGTCAAGATGATCATGAAGAATATTCAAAATGGTTGTAGAAGATACTTAAACAATTTCTTCTAACTACTTCTTACTTAATTAGACATCTTTCAATACAAGCTTTTCAACTTTTTCTATAATGTCTGAGGAGCTGGTATCGATCAGTCATCCTGAGTGCAGGTCATCTTTGATGGAATTTCTGCCTTGTTTGAAGATATTATGCCACTTATTACGGGGTCGGTTACGGGGTCTCTTGCCTGTCATAGGGCAAAAGTCTCTGTAAACCGATGACATCGCATTCAATATGATTTTCGGTGTTTTTCCTTACTTTATCAAGAACTTGATGACAGCTCGAAATTAGATTTTATCTATAGTCCGACCAATGATAGCTCAGAGTTTAATGACACAATTGCACTGAAACTTGGTTCATATAGTCATAATAAATTCCTTATTAGTGACTATGTGAGTAAGCAATCTCCACTTTTTGCCATCCCGCCCCTTCTGCGTACTTTTAGATCCACCCTCGTAATTTACAAAAAAAAAATTATTTTCTGAAAAATTAAACATATTTTATTCACAACATGTAAAATGACAGGGTTGGTAAAATATCTGAGATGGGGGAAAGAAGTGACATAGTTGTTATTCCATATTTGTCAACCGTGACAGCAGCAGTCGATTTGTTAAGAATAAACATGAGATAAAGAACCTTAAAATAAAAATGCTTTTTGCTACTTATTTGTGATAGTTATTCCTGTACAACTTTTTAAGAGGTACGTGTTTATTATGCAATGGTTAATATTGACTATAACATTGATAGCACATCAAATTTCTGGCAGAAAGCAACTTTTTCTTGTATGACGACTTTGTCATCAACAAGGTTAACTTTCTAAAGAAGAAATCCAAAAGATCCTAGAAATTGATATACTCAAAACTTTTTGAAAGTAATGATAAATCAGTAAGAAAATGGTGAAATCGCCATTAAAGTTTTTGCAACTGGATATTTTCATTTAAGAAGTTACATTAGGATTTAAAAATGTTGATACTTTAGTTTTATTTATTAATTTCTCGATTGATTTCAGAGTTCGGACACTGAAAAAGAATCGGAGCCTGAACTCCAAGAAGCCATACCTATCTCCTTTTATGTGAGAATATTTTTATATATTTATTTTATTATAAGTTAATATTAAACTTGTTATAGATAGACTAATAATTTTGGTTTTCCTTTCAGGAACATGATAAACGTGGCCTAATAGAAATGGACGAGGAAAAATTAAATGAGCACAATTTTCCATCGTCTAGAGCCCTAGACTACTTCTCTTGGTAAATAAGTTATTTTGGTACTTATATCCTTTATTAGATTTAAAAATGAAAATTAATTTCAACAATTAGTTAATTACAGTTCAAATTTGAAGGACAGATGAAAAATTTTGGAGCTATTATGTATTTTTCACCATCTTCTGCCTATGAATACATATCCATACTGAATAGACCGATTTTAATAGCGCATTTTAACTTATGTCTTGTGCCATATATTGAAGTCTCTGATGAAGTGGTATTTTAACTTCATTATATTTTTTTTTTAATAAAATTTCTACAACCTGTTTGTGGTAAAAAAATAATTAAGAGGCAAAAAAATATTAATTTTTGGAATAGCTTAAATTTGTTTTATAGAACATCATTTTATCTAAATACATCTATTCTCTTCATTTCATTTTTAAGACTCTGTATAGTATTACAAATTTCATCGAAATTGTACAGTCATTTTTACGTGACACACTTGCAAACAGGGAGATGAAAACTTCACGGACTCTGTATCAATATAAGATTAATATGGGAAATCCGTCCAGGGGCTATTTCGTAAAGCATAGAGAGATAGAAAAATTCCTCAATCGCATGGAAAAAAATGCTCATGATAGTGATAAAAGAAATATATACGAGTATTAGGAAGCTTTGATCAGTGATAACTAAAGTTGAATTCATTAACTCTACCTTTATACAGTGGTTTTGTATATAAATTAAAATGACTAACTAGAGTATTATGTGTATAAATACATTTTTAGGAAACTTTGATCACCGATAACTAAAGTTGAATTAATTAACTCTATCTTTACACAATGGTTTAAATATATAAATTAAAATTACTAACTAGACTATTATATGTATAAATACATTTTTAGGAAACTGTGATCACTGATTACTAAAGTTGAATTTATTAACTCTATCTTTACACAATGGTTTAAATATATAAATTAAAATTACTAACTAGACTATTATATGTATAAATAAATTTTTAGGAAACTGTGATCACTGATAACTAAAGTTGAATTCATTAACTCCATCTTTACACAATGGTTTAAATATATAAATTAAAATTACTAACTAGAGTATTATATGTATATATAATTTTTTAGGAAACTGTGATCACTGGTTACTACAGTTGAATTCATTAACTTTATCTTTACATAATGGTTTAAATATATAAATTATACTAACTAGAATATTATATGTATAAATAAATTTTTAGGAAACTTTGATCACTGATTACTACAGTTGAATTCATTAACTCTATCTTTACATAATGGTTTAAATATATAAATTAAAATTACTAACTAGACTATTATATGTATAAATAAATATTTAGGAAACTGTGATCACTGATAACTAAACTTGAATTCATTAACTCCATCTTTACACAATGGTTTAAATATATAAATTAAAATTACTAACTTGAGTATTATATGTACAAATAATTTTTTAGGAAACTGCGATCACTGATTACTACAGTTGAATTCATTAACTCTATCTTTACATAATGGTTTAAATATATAAATTATACTAACTAGAATATTATATGTATAAATAAATTTTTAGGAAACTTTGATCACTGATTACTACAGTTGAATTCATTAACTCTATCTTTACATAATGGTTTAAATATATAAATTATACTAACTAGAATATTATATGTATAAATACATTTTTAGGAAACTTTGATCAGTGATAACTAAAGTTGAATTCATTAACTCTATCTTTACACAATGGTTTAAATATATAAATTAAAATTACTAACTGGAATATTATATATGTAAATAAATTTTTAGGAAACTGTGATCACAGATAACTAAAGTTGAATTCATTAACTCTATCTTTACACAATGGTTTAAATATACAAATTAAACTTACTAACTAGAGTATTATATGAGTAAATAAATTTTATCGAAAATCAGTGTGCTTAATAAAAAAAATGTCATTCCTTCTGTAAATTCATTCATTCTTTGAAGCATTCGATTCTTTTGAACCATTTAACATAATCAGATGTTTGTTAAACAATTTTCACAAAGTAAAGAAAAAATTTGTCATTTCAGTTATAAGAGTTAAAAGTTTCTAGAAAACTATCCAGATCCATTAAATCATTTGAATCATATATTATAATTGAGAACTGTATTATTTGTCTTTAACAGCGGCGAGGCAGACGACTCGTCTAGTTCTTCTGATTGCGACGCAGCTAGCAGTTCTGCCGATGATTATTTCTCAGGTTTGATTACTTTAGAAGTTATATGTGATATTTATTTGCTAACATACTTAGTGAGGTTTGGTTGAATAGATACAGGTTAAATGTTTATGTCTGTAGTTTGGTTTGCGTGAAATACAGTTAAGTTTAAAAGGTATATTGTCTAACTGGAGCAATTATTGATTAAATTCATTTGATACATTTTTTAATAATAATTTATTCATTTGGTACATTTTTTTATTCATGACTCTTAGAACTGACTAGTGTCCTTTTAAAAATATTGTATTTCCGCAATAATGATAATTGACAATTTATCGCAGGGTAATAACAGTAAAAGATCATATTTTTTATGTACAATTTTATTTCATATAACTGCTAATTTAGATAAATTAGATGACGCAGTTGATACGAGCGATTCTAGTAGTATTGAAGATAGTGAAGCACTAAGGATCCGACATAGGGAGATACCGAGGCCGCCACCTCCACGCTTGCAATCGACTACAACTACAGCGAGTGAAACTGAAACCGATACAGAGGTGAACATAGACACAAATACTGCACTAGATAAAGCCCCAGCACAGCTTGACATATCATCTCCCGTAAGCCACAATCCATCATGCGATGAGGAAGTTACTGATCTGTCGTTCAAAGATAGTCTTGATTTCAATATTGAACATGAAATCAATAGTTTAAGAAGGCTCCTAAGCGATGCTCCTTTAATTGGGAGTTCAGATACTTTACCGACCGATACATCTTTATATGAATTTAAAACAAATAAAGTAACATGTGATGCACGCATTCAACCTGCTACAGTAATTGAATCAAAGGCAAATATTACTACTTCACCTACCCTACCCGTATCTGATAAACATTTAAATTCACCAAAGTTAAATAAACCTAATTCGCCTGTGTTAGGGGCTATTAATGTAAACGCATCGAAGGTTACTATTAAAGCACATAACCAACCCATTGCAAAATTGCCAGCCAAGTACTTTGGGACAGTATCGTCTAACGATGAAAAACCTCCCATCACAAATTCTCTACCTGTAACAAAACATTCTAATCAAGCGATAATAATGGAAAATAAAGAAGTGGCATTGAATGTCGACTATAAAATTGATAACTCAAATAATGATAATACTGTTTTACCCCTAAAACCACAAAGAACAAAAAAACTTAATCCCAAAATTCAAAAGCAATGTGATGTACTTTCTTCTATACACAACCCTTTAAATAAGACAGAAATGCAGCCAGTTCCACAGCCTCGTAAAGGGCCAAAGGACAAGTCCAAGAAATTGGACTGTGTCGTCTGTTAACAATGAAGGGATATAGCAACATGGTGCCGATTTCGTGTAGCAGTTATGACGAGGTAAAAATCAGTCATGCTTAATACGAATGAACACTGTGTGTTGTTCACGCACTCTACTTGAATCTAACCTGCTGCTGATTAACAAAATAATATTTGTGTTAACTCGGCATCCAAGTGTCTGACGGTAAAGTATTTGAAGTGTTTCGCGAACTTGAGCATTCATTAATCCACCTAGAGTATTACAAAACAGAATACTTGCATTTTGTGGCTTTTGGTGTTGTGCTTAATTACATCTCAGGCGTTTTATAGTGTTTGTTTTATTTGCCAATAATCCGAACTTGTTTCAAGAGAACCGTAGCCAAGTAATACTGTGCTCACGAAATTCATTTGAGTAATAGCTTGAATCAGCGTGTTTTACTATGACTAACATTATTTTTCAATAGCACAATATGTAACTGTATTTTATTGACTTTTCAAGGTGGAATCAGATTGGGAATCGAGTTCAGATGATGCTCGTTCTGGAACTGAAGTGTCGACGGACAGCGAATTTGCTCACGATGACCCAACATTTTCCCCCCCTCCCTATGCACCACCTCGAATCACCATTAATGATGAACACGAAGCTGATTTACATAACTATCCGGAACCGGCTGCTCTCTTTGGAATGGTTAAAGTGTGTATTACTGGCAATGATAATAATTCTAGAAAAAATGATAAGCTTGATAACGAAGAAATCGTAAGCCCAAAAATAATATTGAAAGAGCCTATTAAAAGGCCAACTGAATTTTCGCTTAGCAGGACACGTTCCACCAGTGGTATAGCAGCGAAGCGAGCATTAGAACTAAAGAAAAAGTACCTTCTAGGGGACCAGTCAGGCCTCTCCATTCAAAAGTCTGATTCCGCATCTCAATTAGACTCTAAATTTAAATCATTTCAAAGTAATATTTCTGAATTTCAAAAATTATTAAACCCTGGTTCCGATATAAGTCCATGCATGCAGGCCTTTTTAGCAAATTCATCCAAACGGAATTTTCCCACCTCACCATCAACCTCCATGTTTATACCTGATCCTTTTAAACCTGAAAAAGAGGTAGAGGAAGTAAAATTGGAACCTAGTATTATAACGGAACCCATGCCAGATATAATTCAAAATATTTATTTACGCAATAATAATATAGATGACAATAAAGAAGAAAATTATGAATCTAAAAACTTAGTTGATTTATTGTCGAAACATAACTTAGATGTTGACACAAATGTTGACCCCATAGACTTATCAGATAAAACAGTTGCTTCAGATGAGAAAAATTCAGTTTTAGAACAACAATTGATTGTACCTGACATAGACAGAAACACTAGGCCATTTGATGAAACTCTTTCAGCAATGGAGTCAGATATTGAATCAGACTCTTTGCTAGATTCAGATAACACGGAAGAACAGGAGGTAATTAATGAAGCATCTCCGTTCGTACCACGAGTTGAAGTGCACGATGAAACAGGAGCACTGATGCAACCTGATAGTCTCATGATGGTGGAGAATGAAGATGTTCATACTGAATTAAAAGATGTAAAGATGGAAGACATTTGTGAATTAAAAAGTGAACCTGTAGAAGAAGCACAGCCAAATTCTTATCAAGAATCGGATGAGTCTGCTAATGATGTTACAGCTCTGGCTCTGACAGAAACTGAATTATCTGATTGGGCAATCGACGCAGCAGCTCTCGAGGATTATGAAGATGAAGATTTAAAAATTTGTTCATCACATAAAAATTTAAGTAGGTTGAAAAAAACTAAAGAGGTTCATAAAACAAAGAATATAACAGAAACTAAACATATGGAAACACCACATGTTTGCGGGAAAGATTCAGGGCCAAAATCAATGTTTGCGAAAGCGGAAGAAGAGTTTGACTTTATGGATATGGGTTCCCAGGATAGTTTAATTGAAGCGAGTACAGCAACGACGAATGTAGCTCTTTTAAAAAATAGAGGTTTTCTAGAATTTGTCGATGTAAAAACTGAAGAATCACAATACCCAAAAGGCTACAAAGATCTTTTTAATTCTGAAAATTTAACAAGCTCTCTGAGGACACCATCTCCTGTCAATGACCGATCTATGAATTTCATCGAACAGCCAGTGTGTACAATTGAGGATGATGGACTACACACTCCCACGAGCGAACAACAAAACGAAAGCAACAATACTACTTCAACCAGCCCCGATGACAGCCCCGAGAAAGAGATTCAGGATACCACCACTGAGTCTTCCAGTAGTTATAATAACGAACCATCCAAAGCTCAAGACTCTGTCATTGAGTCAAAAACTGATATTCCTTTGCCAGTAGTTGAATTTGAGAAAAAATTTCGCATAGATCCGGTCACCCATCCTAGAATGTGCCAAAATATAAGTGATTTGTTATTGAGCTCAAGCGATTATTTCAGTAAATCTAATGATAAAGTTGATAATGTAAATAAAGATGTAAAAATTGAGGATACTGAAACAAATTTAAGTCAAGTAAAGAATGTTACAAAGTCACCACAAACGGCGAGGAGAGTAGAGGAAATAATGAAGGAGAAGGTGAAACAAAAGGACTTAGTTAGGGAAATGGTTATGGATAGGCTCTTGGCAAATAGACTGGAGCGTAGATCTTGTAAACGTAATCGCCAGTCACCAGACGTAGCTGATGTGAAACATATAAAATCAATAAATAAAGATAACAATATCAATAGTATAAAAGAAAATAAAGAAATAAGATTACCAGATGCTTCCCGGAACGTGGGCAAAATTGAGAGTGTTTCATTTGCCGATGGCATAGATTCTGAAAAATCTGTTATACCAAAAAGCAGGCCGCTTATTTCTAAAATAAGCGACGTAAATGGAAGGCCATCTGGTTCAGGTATACCTCAATTGAGCAGAAGTCGAACAGACACTGATGTTAGGCTTAATTTAGCCGAGGGCGTTAGAAACAAACCGAGTAAGTACGAAACTCCTGTATCCCAAATTTCATCAATAAAATCAATGAAGCACGCTTCAGGTAGTCAGGCAAGCAGTCCGCCTTCACCCACTTATGCAGAATCGACTTCGTTGAGTGAAATATCAAAACCGAACTCCATGTCGGATCCAAATATTCCTGATTCAATACATATGGATGCGAAAAAGACTGGCAAGGAAAGAAGAAGAAGCATAATTAGGACCGTATCGGAGTTTTTCAATAAACGTTTAAGCCCTAAAACTAAGGAAGTATCTAAGGTAATATTGGTTTTCATTTATTTTCAAGTAAGTTGTACAATCTAATGAGAGCACATCACTAAGATAATTTGTCTATAGTTTAATGAAACTAGTATTCACCACTGTAAGTTAATGTCAGTAATTGTTTGTAGCATTGCGCTTTTCTTAAATCACATTATTTATGGAATATATATCACTTTCCATAGATGTTTCACTATACTATTTTTTACCAGTATTTAGTAATGGTATTTAGATAAATTTCATTGTAACAAAATTATATGCACAACAAATAGAATATAAAGTAATGTTGTTAAAATTGTATCTTTGGAATTAGATTTGACATAAATATAATAATGTTATTTTTAAAAGTGTAAAAAATGCTGTTCGATTCCAGAGACGTAACTATGGAGTTTGATGAAAAAATTTATTTCTCTGGATGTTTTTGCATTTGATCATTTAAATATATATATATATATATATATATATATGTATATATATATATGTATATGTATATATATATGTATATATATATACGTATATATATATGTATATATATATATGTATATGTATATATATATGTATATATATATACGTATATATATATATATATATATATATATATATATATATATATATATATATATAGGTGCATCCATTACTCAACTGTTTATATAATTGTATTCATTTTTTGTCAATTTAATATTTCAGTCTTGCTATGGCTTGGAGGAGACTTATGATGTAAGGACCTTTGTATAATTAGTCTTTTGAGGCGAAGAGTTATTTCCCTCTTCGTTGACTTGACAGCTTTGCTTGGAATTTATTTTTATATGTCAGTGTTACTATGTTTTCCTTCTTTTTTAAATGTTTACAGATATTTTAAATGTATCTTCCTGTTAAATAATGCATTGCATGTGTCTCTATAGTCATTGACATTGCCGCGAAAAAAAATAGAAGTGTTGATATTGTTGAATTATTTTGTTTTTAATTTTGTTTTCTTCACCATCAAATATCTTTATCTACCTTTAGTAAATTTACCTTAGACAAATTTAGAGACTGATATTTTATTATCTGTTGACGTATATATAAAAATTTATATAACTTTTGCATACAAAGTTGTTACATCACAATTTGTAATAACAAGTTTGTTTACAAGTTGTTGGTAGTTAATACCATAGAAATGAAGACGATTGGTAGTTGGGTCAAAATTGAGAGAGGATGTATTGGAAATTCATTTATTTTTCGCTAAAAACATTATTCCCAGATTACTTTATGTCTGTGGTTGTTTACGTATTATACATATTTATACAAGGTTTTAAGGATATTATTTACCTATTTTACTACTTTTATAAATATTACAAACATAATGCTAAGTATATGTTTCGCGTATAAATGGCGACGTGATTAAAAATTATGCAGATCATTTCATTTCATAATTTTTAAGAAAAATATTTTCGGCACTATTTTTTATGACAAACATAACACTTTTTTAGTAACTCCTTACGTATGAAATGAAGTGTGTGGTTCTTTATCTTTATTACGTACACAGGAAACATATATATTGAATATTGTGCTTGCAATGTTTATAAATTTATTTAAAACGTAATAATTAATTGTAACTTCTTCAGTCAAAGTTTGCATTGAATAACTACGTAGCACGTACATTATTTTATTTTACTCCAAACTTAATTTTTGTTTTGCTCCATCAAATTTCAAATTTTTTTAAAGCAATCAACAAAGATATTTATCCGAGACATGATTTAGTCAGTATCGCTTAGCTCCATCTTCTTAAGTCAATATTAGTAAAGGTTCTCTGTCTAAAAGAGAAGGAATGGCTTAGATAAAAAAAAATAATTTTTGTATCATGATGTAACTTGGCACAAAGTGTTAAACAAATACCAATACATCCCTGTCTGCTGATAAACGAGATATCAATAGTCGTCAACAATTGCTATCTCTCTCTCATTTTTGAGCCTACTGAGTTGATTTGAATTGCGTAGTCCAGTCTTTATGTCTATGGTTAGTACGGTTTATTTTCAACAGCCGTTCTTTTATATTTAACTGCCATTTAATTTTTTTGTTTTTGGGTGCCATTTTATATTTCTGGAAAAAAATTTTGAACAAATATTTGTTAACAAAGATATTTAGTATCATTACGTTGAAAAAGAATTATACGTTATATGAATAAAAGCTTGAGCTGCTTTATGGTATTTTAAAAATTTTGTTAGAAATAATATTTTGTGTTTTTAGTTATGTGAAGTAATTTGTTATGTCTTAATATTTGTGTAGTTTGTTGTATAGAATAATCTGTTGTTTTGGCCACTTTTTTAATTTCACATTGGGCTTATTGACCACTTCTACCTACCACTAGCTATGTTATAAACGTTGCATCTTTGTTTGTTTATGTCTCATTTGGTCCAGCATGTCCTGTGAAACATCATATTGTTCTTTGTTCTTCAATATGTGTAGTGCACTCAAATTTCGTAGTTTATCGTGCACATGAATGTTGTGTTTGTCAGTAATTTTTCATTGTTGTCCGTTCCGTTAATTAAATTTGTATTGGATTCTATTTTTTAAAATTTAATATTGTATATGTTGAATGTCATTATTAAATTAGTCATTTCAAACCTTAATCAGACAAAACAAATTTAATAATACTATATATATATATATTATATATATATATATGTGTGTGTGTGTGTATATATATATATATATATATATATATATATATATATATATATATATATATATACATATATATACATATATATACATATATATACATATATATACATATATATACATATATATACATCTATATATATATATATATATATATATATATATATATATATATATATATATATATATATATATATATATATATATATATATATATATATATTATATATATATATTATATATATATATATATATATATATGTATATATGTATATATATATATATATATATATATATATATATATATATGTATATATGTATATATATATATATATATATATATATATATATATATATATATATATATATATGTATATATATATGTATATATATATATATATATATATATGAATTACTTAGAAAGGCACATCTCACAAATTTGGAATGTTCCATTGTTTCTAAGGAATAAAATGTCTAGTATCAAAGACAATTTTTGACATTTCTCAGGAATCACTTTTCTAGATATAGGAAGTATATTTCCTATTTTCGGTGACTATAATGATGAATCATTTACTTCAAGTAGAGCTTGTGTTTTAATATTTCTATTTCGATTACAAATTGGATATTTGACTAATTTTTTTTATTTCATTAATCATAATTTAAAGGTACAACCTGATTAAGAGTGAAAATTCTTATTAATAATCTTAAAAATTCACAGAGTTATAAAAGTTTAAATTTAACCTTTAGATAAGGACGGCAATACTATGTTGTGAGGTCATTTTTAATATTGCACATTATATTCTACAAGAGGAAAAGAGACAGGGATATACCCAACTCTATCCGTATCTTCAAATTTAGAAGCCTATAACTGGCTTATTTTCCAATCAATTTTTGAATTTTTTTCAAGACTGCTTTTTAATTAACTTATATTTCACAATATTGTATGAAAAATATCAAAACTTAGAATGAGTCAACTACCGTATTGTATTTTTATCTAGAATTTTTTATTATTTCAGTATTAAAAATTAAATTTATCGGTAACAATAGATTTCAACAAAAGGTTGGATGTGTGGAATGTACATATTGTATGACGAATGTGAAATATTTGACTTTCTAGTCATACTGCTCTAAGTCACAAGTATTACCAATCTTATTTCTCTCTTACACACTGTTTGCATGAAGTTTGTTCAAAACAATTTTTATAATTTTTGTAATAACTTCAAATAGCTATACTATTGTTTACCAGACTGATTATCAGTGGAATAAATTCATTTATTGTTGTTTAACAGCTTATTTGCTAAATGAGAAACTGGCCCTAAGTAAATATAATTTTTGCTCATTGTAACCTCCGTGTTTACATTGTTTCTCCATTCCACAAGATTAATTTTCCTACAACTAAAACTGCCACTGAAAATATTAAACAAGGATATTATCCCTTCAAATTATTTCATTATATTGCCGTTTTGTTTCTAAATTTTGCTTTCTTCAAATTCTACCTTATTTTCAGAATTGCATAGGAATTTTTAGTGACCATTTTATGGAAGTTATAGCAATTTCATGATAAATTAAACAAAGTTTACAATTAATAGTATATTAAAAAAATAAAATTTTATTTTGTAGCAATTCGTGAGCACAGCACCCCAGAAATGTCAATCGGAGGGCGACATGCAATATATAGATACGTATTGCATACGCCCAGAAAGGTAATTTGAGTTTTTGAGTTCTTTTTTTTTTTATATTACTCTTCCTAAATTAAAGAAATATACTTACAAAGTTTTGAGCTTAACTATATTCCATTCAATTTCAAAAGAGAATCTTGTAAACAAATTGATTTGATAGTTCAGTTATTACAAACTTTTTTCTGGTATTTGTGATACCTTTTATTTGGTATTTGTGATTAAAAAATATAATTGTTTTAATAATATGCACATTTGTAATGTATACAAACGTAACTTTGATTATATAGGTTATATTTTATACTTAAGAGAAATTCAGATAACTAAGATAAAGTGTTTTAAATAATTTATAAATATTACTGTTACATAAAAAAACATAATAAAATGATACCAACAAATCTCGATAGAAATAGTAGTTTAATTAAAAAAAATGTTAGTTAAAAATCACAATTACATAAAGTAATCACAAATACTTAATTTTTGAGTAATCATTAGAAGATTTTTTTAAAAACGAACTAATGTATAAAGATATACGAAATACAATAATATTTGACAAAAAAAATACGCTGCATACATCATACAATTATATCACAACGAACCTGCTCCTCGACACCGATGTACAAAGACGTTTGAATGCGAGCACCGGTGAGACAGTAGGTCGGCACTCGCATTCAAACATCTTTGCCGATATCACACCTACATCACTGAGAAGTACTATTACAGAACATATATCTATTACAGAACATGTTCATTATAAATCTATCTATTACATTGTTTATCTACATTAATAATGTGTGTTCAGCCATGCCGCCGGGCTTATTGACAATGATTCTAGTTGAAATTTTTTGACATCATTTAATTTAAAAGTAGTGTTTTCTTTCACTGTATATCATTTCTTTTGTGCCCAGATGATTTTGATTGTGTTTAGTTTTATAGTGATATGACGGCAATCTTAGAAAATATATTCTCGAACTGCTGTATATTGTGCTTAGAACGACATTCACCATTTTAATTACACTATAAAACAAACTTCAAAATAATACACATACAACACAACGAACTTAACATTATAAAACACATAATAATATAATAAACTTGATATAATACAAAATAATTTTATGAAGGGCAAAAAATTCAGCGAGCAATATTGGAGAATGACAAAAATCGAGCTTATTTCAAATTTCAATACACTGAGAGATCAGTGTGCTTTCTGGATTAAACGCCATTACGTTGGTAAGTGTGGCAAGCATGCATCGGCATATAGCAAACAAAAAATATAATTGATCTTCTGAATCTATATGCATTTGGACGTGAGTAGTGTGACTCTTATGAACATATAAGTAATGAATGTTGCAATAATTTTACTAGTTATACGCTCTGATTAATTCAGATTTGTTAGTCCTACATAAATGTACATATATGACCACTTCTAAATTCGTGTTTGTGTAACAGGCAGACAGACTGTTGATCATATGGACCTGTATTGGTTATCTTCAAAACAAAAACTAATAATTTAATTTTACCGAACATACATATCCGAATATAGAAAAAAGTTAATAGTATAATGCGCAATAAAATTATGTATATAGTGTTCTGGTTGGCTGTAAGACATTGCTCTCATAGCAATAATTAGACACATTAAAGTATATAAATAAATAAATAAACCATTGTCATAGCGCTTCGACTTATTGCAATCCTTTATATTACGTTTTTTTTTGGCGGTAGGTTTGGACATGGTTTTTTATCCATATTAAACAATTCGAACATAACGCATGTCTGTCTCGCTTTTAATGCTCGAAGAGTGCATGCGGAATATTGTGTTACTAATGCATGTATATTCGAATTGTACTTAATCAATTACAGTTACCCGCCAGCAATTGCGGAAAAAATTAAATTAATTTTAAATTTTGTTTACCAATTATCCCGCAAAATTAATAAGTACAAATCAGTATTTTTACCTAATAAACTTTATGAAAGTCCGACGTAGATTTTATAAAAGTCCGACGAAAGTACGGTTTTGAAACAATATTATTAACTAAAGGTGTATTGACCATAAAGAATGGGCATTGCATTTCTTTCCTTCCTAAAGTCTATCCCAATGATTTTTCAGATTTTACAAGTAGTAAATTTTGAGATGAGGTAAACATTACGTTTTCTGCATATATATATATATATATATATATATATATATATATATATATATATATATATATATATATATATATATATACACACGCACACACACACATACACATACATACATATATAAATAATTAGATTAATGATATATGAATGTTAAAAACCCGGCCAGGAATCGACCTTTTAATTCCTGAGATGGGCGGTAGGAGTCTTAGCCACTGCGCTATGGGTCAATATATATATAATGCAGAGTGCATATAAATAATGCCGAATATTAATATTAAAGGTTTTTCTAATGTTTTTTGAAATAAATATACCTAATGTAAATATACATTGAAATAAGAGCTATTATGAAAATAACACTACCCGTGTATTTATATACTGCGTGTATAAAATATGTAGTCATTACTTCAAAATGTTACAACACTTGTTTGTAAAGAAAATAACAAGTCACAATGTTTGTTTTATTATCTATACGCTAAATATAACATAAGTATACTTATATACGATGCAATCAAATTTAGAAGTATAGCAGTGTAACTGACAC
Organism: Druceiella hillmani; assembly: GCA_039881145.1. Classification (NCBI taxonomy): domain Eukaryota; kingdom Metazoa; phylum Arthropoda; class Insecta; order Lepidoptera; family Hepialidae; genus Druceiella; species Druceiella hillmani. The sequence continues at coordinate 10,456,013 of JAYKKI010000011.1, read as the reverse complement.
ATTATGGCTATCTCACTCTAACGCCTTATAAAATTAACGAGTAGTATAAATAGTCTAGAACTTTCAACTTCTAAATTTTGAGTATATTCACAAAATGTTTGAAACATCTGAATTTTGGTCAATAAAAATGGAAGGTTGTCCATTTTTACCGTGTTAATTTGACAATTCGTATCAGTAAAACAATGGTGTAATATTTGTATTTATAACATAATCTATGGTAAAACTTTCTCCGTTTAGATTATGTATATAGTTTAATAATACTATGAGTTACTCTTTTGAAATTGAATGGAGTATAACATAATTTATAGATATGAATGTCGCTTACATGTGTAAACAAAGTGTTGAAATGAGGGACTACAAGATGAGAGGTGTATTAAAAGTTGGTAATGGGTCAGTCAACTACTTAACAGATTTTTGAAGTGGTTATGATAGTCATTAAATCAAAAAATAATTGTTTAGGTATTTTCTAGTTGTGATCGTATTTAACTATTACAAGTAAATCCTGCTTTTATAACCTAGAAAGGGTTGTGACGTTTGATGGTAATTATCCTTGTTTTTATTAAAACAATGAAATTACACTTTAAAAACCATCACTTTGAGTTATTTACAATTATGCTACAAAAAAGTTTTAATACTGTTTTTTTTATTACTTGCTTTTCCATGCATTTATTTGTTATCATTTGCATATATTTGTTATGATAATCCTTCACGTTTACACAGAATTTAAATACTTTTCTTCCGAATGGAGTTATAATACATCTAATGTTTGTTTGACTAGTACTTTGTTTGGGGACAACAATTTTTTATATATGGCCAGTAAATATTTTGTACATGAATGAGTTACTTAGAAATTGAATGTAACTGATGGAAGTTTTTTAAACTAAACAATTTATTACTGTTGTTGCATTCTGATCTGAAATTGAAGAAATATTCACCTCTCTATTTTAGATATATTTTAATTATAACTTGGAGGGACAACCTAGTGTCGATTAAAAAATTGATTAACTCTTAATGTGATTAAATCATTTGAAGTCTGCATGCTGCTAACACATTGGTTATAAACTTGAATGCTGATTTTCACTATATAAACTTATTCGCAGGCCAGAAAGTTATTTAAAGGTGTCTCCGAGACTAGAGCATCAATCAGAAAACGCCTCATCTCACCAGACGTAAGATTTTTTAACTACTGTAACTATTTATTTTTATAACATTCTCTATGAAATTTTGCAATTACCATTCCGTCTATGGGTACAAGCACACTAGCAAATGTGTATATTTCGCTGTGTTTTCTTTTTTTTAAAATTCAAAGTATACTTATGAAAAGTAACATTCAACGGATATAAATACTGCTCACGATTAATTTAAAAAGCTATGAATAAGGCTAATAAGTGAGGCTAACAATAGAAAGGAGCCAAGAGTTTTACTCATCAATATTTATGTGCTTCATCACACTATTCGAAGGCATTTGATTGTGTGTAGCGGAACATCCTTTTAGAAATGGGTGAACTTAAAGTTATATTTTTTTTTTATTAAATCCTCTTTTTTGGTTTTTTATTTCTTTTTATGTTCAATATTTGATAATTTGTGTTCTTATTTGTACGTTAACTGATTTGTCATATCTATTTTTTTTACTAAATGTATCATGCCCTTGTACCAAATCAAAGTTTAGTAGAACTTTTATTTTAATTTAATAAAGGAAAACAGTAAAAATATTAACTTTTGCTAAAGTACACTTGTTCTATCTGGGATTTTATACCCACATTGAAAGCGTTAACGTTACACTTGTAGGTAATCAAATTTAGCCAAAAATTAATTTATATCCTTTATTATACACGGTGCCCACGATTTCGTTTGTGTAAACCTCTCAAAAATATTGTTAACTGTAGGATTAATACATGTAACACCATCATCATATATATTAATACGCTAAGGTTAAGATGTTACTCTCCCTTTTTAGAAAAAACCTCACAACTAATCCACATAAATTATATATCATTTTATAGATAACTGCTTGCTCTACCGGCATCCACAACTAAAAAATTTATTATTGCTATTGTTTTTGCAAATTAATTAATTATTAAAATTATATACACAAAACAGCAATGCTGCCATCTAACAGCTCAACGTCGATACGATTGACGGTCGGTAAAATTTTTGTTTAATTTCAAATCCACTCACGTATAAATAAAGTGGCGCTTTAGCTCAATGCTTTTGGTACTTGCGCCTCTATATGTCAATTTTAGTAAAATATTTGTTTGATCTGTCATCTGAGCTTCATAATGGAATAAAAACGTAATAAGCAGTGTGCAAAATTAGAAATGAATTGAATACCTGCAATCAATTTTGATTTATTAAATTGAGTTGAATAATTTATAATGCGAAGACTTCGCACGGGTCACGCTAGTCTATTATAATAGTCTAACAATTATATAGTATTAAACTGAACTGTTTTATAATTATAAAAGTTAACTTTTTTTTAGTTCCTGTACTTTTATTGAAATGTCAAATTTCCATATCTTTTATTAAGTTGGTCGATTACTATGAAACATAGCCTATGAGTAACATCTCCAGACCCAACAAAATCCACCAGTAAAAATTTAATCGAAATCCCTTATCTGTTCTTGCGTTATGTGCGAACAAACGCAAGAGTTTTATTTTATTGTATTAGTATGTTACAAACAAATTTGTGCAGCCTAATACTATAGAAGTAAATTAAATTATGAATATTGACAAAAGATTTAAATTTTAAACAAACTGAAGAAACAAAGTAAGCTTATATCGAATATATATATTACATTAAACAATTTTATATGCAGAAGACGACCGAAAACAATGTCTGCCTTCATGTATCTGTTCGCACCACATTTCATCTATACATTTCATATAATACATTTCATCTATAAAAATTGTATTGTGCAATTTAAATACACGTTTTAAGGTATATAGGAATACAACACATATGTGTAATTTTTATGCGTTGGATAGTTAGGTATTTCTTTGTCATTGCACTGTCATAAATTTAATGAAAATATTGAATTCACATATCTTTTCATTGAATAAACCAGTTGTGATGAAATAAAAACTAAATGTTACTTTAAATTGACTTCTATATTTTTTTAAAATGTTCATCCAAATTGGGTCAGTATTGGGCATTCTACGTTACGCTTATTCTTCTCCCCTCCATATTTCCTTTTGCAAATATGTTCAATGTTTAGACATGTAAAGTTTACGATTTTATTATATTTATAGATATTATTCATATTTCAAAATAGAGCCAATGAGAATATTGGTAGCAATGAAAACGTTTTCTAATTATTAATTGCATATGAACGTTCATCCGAAGTATGTTATAATGAATTTTATCACAATGCCTACGTAAATCCATCATGAAGAAATGATAATATTTTGTGTCATGACTTGTTTAATATGTATATGTATATATGTATATGTGTATGTATATGTGTATATGTATATGTGTATGTGTATATGTATATATTTATGTATATGTATATATATATATATATATATATATATATATATATATATATATATATATATATATACATACATATACACGATAGACACAATTTAGGCACCCTTTTTAAAGAGGTCACCATAGCCACTTGGTCATTAATTTTAGTAACGTGAATTTGACATAAATATATTAGTTAATGTTACATTCTAGGTTTTCAGTATGCTTTTTTAAGTGTTTGTAAATTCCAACGTGCCATATGGAAGATTACATGAAACTTCGTATAATTGAAATATGTAAAAGTCCCTATAAAAATTGCAATCGAAATAAATTTTTGAATAACATCACCTCATATTTTTAGCATCAATTAGCTACTAATCAGCAAAATCAGCAACTAATTTTACAAAGACAGTTTTTAAATTGATAGTTTTTGTATTTATAGTTTTTATATTTAAAAAACAGATTTTGTGGTCAACAGGTATTAGATAAAATGAGAAAACGTCTATTTAAAAAAAAGTATGTAAATTTTTATTATGTTACGCCTATCTACTATGTCTGATTTTACAATATTTTTCTCTTGATTATAGATGTTTACATGTACCTCCACTCCCAAATTCAGTGACGGAACTAGAGAAAGTCCTGTCTTCATTGGAGCAGAGGATAGCGCAAGCAAATATGGGTTTGTAAACCTGTTTAATTATAGATTTTATATAAATACACAAAGTTTTGCAGCTAGATTTACAGTGAATAATTGTTTTTTTCTTACTATACAAAACAATACTTTTATTATACTGTTCTAACACGTTTGAACATCATATGTTTGTAATGCTAGTAAAAAGAGATTAGAGGAGATTACTTTAGTTTTTTTGTAGTCTTTAATAAAATAACAAAATAAATTTTTTAAAACTAATGAAATCATTATATGGTATGTCAGAAAATTTGCGCACAAGAGACTTACATATGAAAATGAAATATAACAGTGATACTGTTTAAATTGAAGATCTGGGCCATTTAAGATGGTGACCTAAGCAATAGACAAGAGATCAAGTATGTGGTCCTAAAAAGATCATTTACAATTTCTTCACTTTTTCTTCTAAAATGGATCATGATTTTTTGCAAATGAATTTTTTCTATTTAATGATGACTGGCTGAGGCTCTCTTTACCCAAATCTGAAATTTGAAATGTTTTACATAAATTAAAATTGATAAATTAGACAGCAAAATGTTTGCTGAACTGTTTTCATCATTTCAACAAAGTATTTCATGGATTTAGAGTTCGATAATATACTTTATCTGTATAGACAAGTATGCCGAACGAAATGATGGGTTAGCGACTGGTAGAAGTCTACTTATCTTGGTTTACAAAAATGCCTAGCATGACTATCTGGAATTTATTGGATAGTGAGAGAATAAAATCCGACATTCAGTGGCAGATTCAATATGAAGAAGTAGGTTTTGTGAAAGATTGTGGCATGAGAGAGCAGATCGAGAACATGAGGTTAACAATTGGAAAGCCAGGAGTTCTATTCATAAATATTCATGTGGTTCGTCAATTACTTGAAAGTATTTCACATAAATCTCTTAGAAATGGATGATCCCAAACAGTTATTGATAGTGAAGAAGTCCCATTATAATGGTCCAAGGAACTTCTACCATCACCATATACAGAGTTTCCATCCAGATACCACTGTACAGGCTGTTCCTCATTATACTAAAGTAATGTGTCCAGAGCAAACTGCGTAGTGCAAGAATTATATACTGAAGGTATGCATCCTTCAAAGTCATTATGTGAGAGTCCTTGTGTGATGTATCTTTTAAACCAAATATATAGCCCAAAAATAACTCTCGTAAAGAAGTGGCGATTTTGACATCGAGAGGGCTCCCAGTAGACGAATCATGGCACTAAACTCAACATTATCTACTAAAATGTCAGAGAAAATGTCATAAAAAATGAAGTTGTTTACTGAGACTGCTATGTAACTTGTTTACTGAAACATGGCTCAATTACTTATTTAACTATGTAGAATTGTGCATTGGTTGGTAGTGGGAACTGAGGTGAGTTCATGAGGCAAACCTAGCAAGTAATGTATGATGTGAGAGCATTAAGTATAGCTAGCATTTTCTGGGTGACTCCCGTTTATCAATCTGGTTCTAGATCCGATATAAAAAGTTACACAGTGTATCATCTTCATTTGTCAAGTATCAAGTATATCTTCATTTGCGTAAGTATTGTTGTTTCCTTCCAAAGCATTCCAAAATCAATGATATCTGACTGAGGCACTGTATTGAGGTTAGCAAGTAGATGTAGTTTATTTTGATTTTAAAAATTATTGACTGACTAGACAATGATGTTTTACTAGTAAAATTATCGGTGGCAGGATCTGGCCTACTAAATTTTTCACTAATTGCCTTCAGGCTCATAAAAAATATGTCCAGAATTTCGAATCCCAGCCTTATACTAACTCAATGTGGTGTCAGCTACTTTTGTTTCTCATTATAATAAATGACTTGCCAGTACTACTCATTGTTTTCTGTTGTCGTTGAAAACTTTTCTTAGGTATCAATAGCCAACATCTGATAGTGAGCTTTTCCAATGTTGATATCAACTCGGTATTCCAATGGAATTTAAGCAATACGCTACATTTTAATGTGAGCAAATGTATAAAGATGATGTACTCCTTTTACGTGTTCCTTTGTGTTCTCAGTTATGAGCTGGATGGAATTATGCTTGAAAGGGTTTCATCCATGTGGGATCTCAGTGTAATTATGGATAATCGTCTCACATTTCAGTCATATTATTGTAACTGTCAGAAAGCCAACAAGGTATTAGGTTTTGTCACATAGCATTCCCACAATTTTCACGTGTTGATAGCCTTTCAATCTCGAGTTCAGTAACGCTTTATGCCCCTGGCCATTATATGACAGGATGATGTTATTTGACTTATCTACAGTGCACAGAAATATCCTGCGGCGATCACCCTTCTGTCATGCATTCACATTGTTCGGCATAGTATTACCAAAATGTGTTCTCTGTTCCATTGTCCGCTTCAGGAATAGGGTTATGGAGTTGCTGTTGTTCACAATTGACTACTAGTTAAAGTGATGTTTATTTGAATTGCTGTATTTCTGTCTTATTCATTATTATTTGTGTTACATTTTATAACCATTTTTTTCTTATAGTACTTTCACTTGTCTAACGCTTTGGGTATGGGGTATTGAAAATTGGGCATGGGGTCATGAGCACTTCATGAATTGGAAGCATCCCAATAAATAACGGTAAGATCAACAAGCTAATGTATGCTGACGATGGCAAATTACTCACTTCCACAGAAAGAGAATTTACTGGACCGTTTAAGGCATGTTGAATATGAGTGTGGATTGGTTGGACTAATGATGAATAACTTTAATATGAAAGTCATAATTGTAGGTAGAATTGGTGAAGTTGCCTGAACAGAAGAACTCCCAGGTCTAGGTATGTCTGCGAGTTTATGTATCTCCGATAGATAATGAATGAATAGAGAATGCGAAAGAGAAATTCAGATAACTCATATGGCCAAAAAGCAAGTATAAAGTATATACTATCCCTAAATTTCACCACTTCAACCACTTGTGCCATTAATCATGTGTGATCCAGCAAAATGTTATTTTTTTTCATTAGTCACTTAGTTTATAAAGTGAAAATTTTGTGTAAAATCATAATTATTATATAGTTAATACCCTTAATTTTAATATGGGTATTATTATTATATAGTTAATACCCATAAAGTTAATAACCTTGAAAACAGCGCGAAATGTCAGTTTGGCAATGTGGCACGTACCTATTGTCAAGTGTCTAAATGAATTGATATTTATCTGTTTGTAAATAAACTAGAAAACACCCATACATAGTAATAAAATTAATTTTATATTCAAAGGTTCTTCCTCATACTTTAACGCACTTTCGCAGCTGATGACAATTATTGGTGTATACTCTTCTCATTAAGTCGGGGTTCTCTCGAATGCACTGTTGTATTGGATTGAATGCCTGTACAATCTAGTATTTCATTTTACAATCCTTACGGAATACAAGTTGCGTCACCCAACCCCATAAAAAATCTAAGAGGCGTTAGGTTGTGCGAGTGTGGAGGCCACTGAACAGGCTTACTCGTAAAAAATGACATAGCACATTTGTTTCCATATTTTTCGATATTGTTGGAGCAGTGCCACTTGATGTCACCAGGATGATGGACTAATTCTCACATATTTTTGTGATGGCATTGATAATTACTTGGTCTTTACTCGGTTGTTGCTTATTTGGATACTATTCAGCGTACATTCTAAGGGCTTCGCCAGTATTATAATGGCATTCGGCATAAACGGAAATCATGTCCAAAAATTCACTTACGCTAAAAACCGACATATTTACTAATCCCGCTCACTCAAGAAAATATTACAAAAATTAAGCAACGAGCATTGATATATATTACTCAATACTTATTTCGAGAACAATAACATATCTTCAAAGAGATTCAAACATTTTAATTTTTGTAGACATTTGTGAGGGTTGCCATACTAAATAATATTTTTTCTTTGAAAATATAATACTGAAATAATAATGTTGTAATACTATTAATAAGAAGCAAAAAATAAATGATCTAAATGATAAATGAAAAAATATTGCATTAATAGTTTATTTCATTCAGGGTTCAAAGGATATATATCAATGGATATATATCATGATATATATCCGATATATATCCAATGACTTTTTGTGATATATATCAATATTTTATAAGTATTTTTAGGCGTTTTTCTACTCCAACGCCATCAAGATTTGCGAAGTAGAAATACTACTGTATGTATGTACTACTAGATTCTAGATGGCGTTGGAGTATTTCTACTTCGCAAATGTAGATGGCGTAAGTTCTAATCCATAAATGGCAACACTTCTGCGGTCATTAATGGCGTCATTTGTGTCTAAAAAATTTCGTCACGAAAGGGTAAGTTTTTTTGTGTTTATTCTATTATTTTTTACAAAGAAAGTAATTGGCAAAATGCAGTTTATTACTGAGTATTTAAGAAGCATTAAATAACTTTTGTTTTCATAGAATATAACTGTTTATTAAATGATGAATTTTTAGGTTATGTCTTTAAACAGAAAACGTTATCAAAGAGCCAGGCTATGATGTGTTGAAAAAGCCGGCCCTTTTATATGAAGATTCTACACTGATAGATTTTATGTAAAAATTTCGGACTGATAAATGAATGTTGAATTTGCTAAGTTATATATAGGTACTTATTCGTTTCGTGTTAGAGAATAGGTGTCGATATGCTAAAAATTGTACATACGAATTTGGTGTTAAAAAGTAGAATACCTACCTAGAGTTGTGAAGCTCAAATCAAGTAATTTTTCGTCAAATATTATTTTTTCTCTTCTCTAGGTAATTTAATAAAAATATAATTTTTTGTCGAATGTTCTTTAGTTAAACTATTTTGACCATTTTTTTTTTAATTTCCATGGTTTTAACTGCAATGATTGTTTGTCCTTTTTAGGAATAACACCAACCATGCCAAAGCCTCTTCATTCAGTCTGGGCTGACTTTCAGCTAATAGCAAAGCCCAATAACACGGGCAAGTGGGCGAAATGTAAACATCATGCCAAGGAATTGCAGGGCATCCCGGAGCGTATATCGAGATACCTGTATATGAGCAGGCAGCTCTAACTCCACGACACACCCTAATTTAGAAAGTACGTCCAGAAGTTCTAGAACACGTCCTGCTGATCCAAGTGTATTTTTGAAGTTGAATAAAAAAAAAGAAATAAACTTCAATTGACGATAAAATAATATCTACTTCTGCAGCTTTATCAAAAGAACTTGACACTAAAATTGCAACATTTTTTTATGCAACAAATACACCATTTAGTCATGCAGATCACTCACTATTTAAAGAAATGATCACAGCTCTAAGACCAGGATACAAACCACCGTCCGCAGACCACTACTGAATAAAACACACACATCTATTGCAGAGAAAGATCAAGAATGATTACGTGGCACAGTTTCTATGTCCTTACATGGCTGGTCGAATATACATAACGAACCGATTGTTTGTTGTAGCATTACAACAGCTGAAGGAGATTCTGTTCTCGTCCATACTGTTGATACGTCTGGCAATTCGCATTCTGCCGAATATTTGACAACTGTTGCTAAGCAATCAATCAAAAAGACTGAAGAAGATTTCGGAGTTAAGGTACGCAGTTTTGTTACAGACAATACTGGAAATGTGACTAAGATGCGACGTGAGTTGGAAATGCAAGAAGACATTGACATTATCCAATATGGATGTAGTGCACATTTGTTAAATCTATTTGCTGAATATGTAGAAGTGAAAGGAGTCACTAAACACATCATAAAACGCGATTCGGGATACAGTGCGATCATTCGTCGAAAATCGCAGAATTCTTCTGCATATTTGCCAAAATCACCGAGAGGCAATTGATAGTGACATTTACCGAATTGTGAATGATATTCAAATAACTAGCAATTCATTAGATTTGCTGGCAAGACTGGATCCAATCGCAAGAGCTTTAGATCGCTCCCAACGAGATGGCACGACGATTTCAGTAGCTGTCGAAATTTGGAACAATTTAAAGAAAGATTTATCAAGTCAACCAACTCGAGTGAAGTCTGCTTTCAACAAAAGGCACGATATGGCCTTAGATGCGCCGCACTACTTAGCAAATATTGTAGACCACCGGTTTGCAGGTAAACATTTGACGCCAGAACAGCGTAACACAGCATTTGCTGAACTAGATGTAGATTTTATGGCGATGGTAACATCAATAATGACCAAATCGTTAATTTTCCCACAATATCTTTTTGGGTCTCAGTTTCAAACAACCCCACCGCTGGATTGGTGGAAGCTTCTAAACTTGAATACCACAGATGTTCAATGGGAGCAATGGGAACACAAAAAAAGGTTCCTAAATATGTGTGAACAACTCTTGACAGCTGTTGCTTCAACAGCGGGTCTTGAAAGGATTTTCTCAAGTTTTGGTCTGGTGCAGTCGAAGCTGAGGAACCGTTTAGGAATTGACAAAGCTAATAAATTGGTGTACATGCTTAAACGCCTCAACAACTCTCCAGCAAAGAAAGGGAACTTAGATTGGATATCGGATCCTACACACGATGATGATTTTACTCAATCTGCTGATGTAGTGGATGACATCAAAATGACGTTGATGTCGTATCCAGACCAGATTCAGAATCGGAAAATGACCTACCTTTATATTCCCTGCGGTCAAACTAATCACGATTATGAATACGGCATTTTTATTATTTATTTTATTTGATAATTAACAGTTTATTACGAATTATTGATGATGACTGATTAATAACTAAAATACTTATTTGATTATATTCTAGAGTTACTATTTGTAATATTTATTGTTTAATTGTTTTGTTACCTAAGTAAGTGTAGGTATGATTAGAATTATTTATAAAAAGGTTTTATGGTTTTGAGTTGATTATTTGATAAATAAGATTTTATGTTTTTAGTTGATTTTGCCTGATCTAGAAGAAGATTTTATGTTTCGGTTTCATTTGTCTGATTTTAAGTACTTAGCTATATAAATAAACCATTAAAAACATTTTAGTTTTTTTTTAATAATTTATTATGTTTATGTAAAATATATGCAAATAATATACATAAATAATACTATAAAATAACAACATGACTTTCATACAAAATGGATATATATCAAACTTGATATATATCGGATATATATCATAAATATCCGATATTTTGATATTTATAATTAATATCGGATATATACGAACCCTGATTTTATTAATGTTTTTAATATTGCATTAATATTATTAATAGTTTATTATCCTATAAGTTTATTTTAAAAATTTATGATAGTATTTTTATAATCTTAAATATTATGGGTGAATTATGGTTGTTAAAGATATTCAAATGGCATTGAAATTGAATTGTTTTATCCTTTTCCTTCTTTTAACTTTTTCTTGTAAAACTATGAAAATAAAAGGATAGTTAGAAAAGTCAAATTCACAATTGATTGCTTAGTAATTTGGTAATTATGCAATATTGCCACATTATTTTTTTGCCACATAATTACCAATTAGCATTTGGTAATTATGCAATATTGCCACATTATTTTTTTGCCACATAATTACCAATTAGCATTTGGTAATTATGCAATATTGCCACATTATTTTTTTGCCACATAATTACCAATTAGCATTTGGTAATTATGCAATATTGCCACATTATTTTTTTGCCACATAATTACCAATTAGCATTTGATAATTATGCAATATTGCCACATTTTTGAGATGAATGTTTCTTATACCATTAACTTAAAAAAAAAAGCAGCAAATCTACCTTTTGTCAATTTGGTATGGTTAAGTTTGGTATATCTCGCTGTTATTGCTGCCCTAAAAAATAAGACAAAGTTGTTGTTGACAATGACATGAAGATTTTCCAAGATAGATCTTCAGCAGAGAAGAGCATGGCAAAGAAGAATAGACAATAATATAGTCTACACCGTCAAAGTTAATAATATTGTCCTTTTTTATTCAATACAGTTCTTTTTAAGAGTCAAATTTTAAAGGTTTTTACAAATTTAGAAAGTTATTCTGCTTTCATCAGAAGACAATGAGACACAGAACTTCACAGCATGGTTTGCCGCCCGGGCCAAACTCACCTCTTTACGGCAAACGGGTCAGGCAGCAGCCGCTTCTTTAGCAGAATCCCTATTAGAAAGTCGCCAAGCGGGACTCGTAAGCGAGTTGTGTCGAGTACACCACTCTCCAGAGGAGGAGGGAAAACTGGTGGGAGAAATACTCGCTGTAGCTGCTCAAAGAGATTCAGTGGCAGCACTCCTTGAAACAAATAACAAAGAAGAGACATTAGTAAAGAGCAGGTATGAGCATTAATTGAATGAGCTTTCAATTTAATATTAACTATATTTAAATTTAATATAACTTATACTAATGATGAACATTATGTACTAAACAAATGAACATTATGTACTAAACAATGTTCAAAGTTATATTTGACCTGTATAGTACGTATAAAAATTGCAGGTTTCTTTCCTTATTAGACTAAATTTAAACCTTGAATTTTATTAACATACCTTACTTAGAATTTAAATGTTACAGAATTATTAGGTTGACAAAATAGGGAATATGCATCTAATTTTATTATATTTTTAAATCACTGTTTAGATCATTATAATATACTAAAAAATATAAATACTGTTGGAAAAGTTTCAATCCAATTTAAAAAAAATTTTAAAACTATCAACAAATTTAAGCTTATTAAATGCCACTATTTTTGTTGACCTTGGATGATGTCACAAGCTATGGCCAGTGTTTGTTTACTGTAGGTGTCACGTTACTTTAAACATATTTTCGGTATAATAGCCTTAAATCATAAAGAAGCTCCAAAGCCTGTTTATAAGTATTGTATTATGCCTAGGTGCAAAATTACTATTCCATCTGATAAATGTTTTTTCTTGTCTCGAAGAGATGCAATAATTTGATAACAATGATGCAAGTTATGACAGGAGATGAAGTATCTTACTACAAGTTGTTTGCATTGATGTGGAGATCACTTTAATGGAAGTATGTTTTATTTGGATAGCTAGTATAGTAATCATAAGTGAGTTTCGTAACGAATATCAATAACACAAGCAGTAGAGAATTGTGTACGTAAACTAGTCAACAAAAGTTTAATACGCCTTTCGTTTATGTTTTCTAAGTTAAGAAAAACTTCATAACATTGTTAAACTACGTAAAAAGTGAATTGATCGAATGTAAATTATATTACATATAAATTAATTAAATAAAGACGGTGTGTATGTAGTCAGGTTTTTAAAAGATTATAGGTTATGTTTACTGCTACTTATGAATATAATCATGCATAAAAAACGTACATAATGCATGATTATAAATCATGTATTAAAACAATTAATTACATTGCAGCTTTCACTAGTTTGACCTCAGCGGACGTAAAAATTGAATTTGAAGCAAAGTACAATGTCATCATGAATGAATCTTAATAAAACAACATAGTTATTTGAAAAAGAAAATACGGTCTTTTATTAAGGAAATTGAATCTGCAAAATTTATAGCCAAAAATGTTCCGAACCATAGAATACTATGTAGACAGCTGATGGTGCTATTTCTTTATTTGATCCACCAATTTTAAATAATCATAACAACCCAGCTACAGCACTTTAACACTCTATTTGGCTGACCTCCTTATCCTCTATACATTTATAATGTTTCATGAGATTTAAAGCTTTAACGAGAATATCAGCTGGCATAGAATATACTAAATTTATAATTTTGTTGCACATAATTTGCCACCAACTCCTGTGCACTTTGGCTCTCATTAAACAAACGCACAGTACGTAAATTACCAGTCAGTTCACAAAGGAAAGATTTTAAATATATAGCTTCTTTACAAGTCTCAGTTATTGACACATGTCAATGCTTCTATACTTGAAAGGGCAACTGTTTGTTGCTTTTTCTTCTCCCAAGTAATAACTGATCGTGATGTTACAAAATAATAGTATATATTTAAACTGTATAATCTTTGCGATCTACAGTATTACTTGCCAGTCGGCATCAACATAACCAACAAGTACAGTGTTATCTCTTTTATACTTTAACCGTTTTAGTGTCATTGTTTTTTACTTGTATATACTTAAAAATGCCAAAGAAATCTTTTGTTTTTGACGTCATTTACCCTTGTCTCGAAAAAAAACTGTATCTCTTCCAAGAATTATCCAATTTTAATAATTTTTTCGGCATTTTGTTAATAAAAACTTGTACAAGATAATTAAATATAAGGATAATAAAATATAAAGAAAATTATGGAAATATATATTGTGAACAAAAATTGAAATCAAGGTCACATCGTCATTTTCGCAGTCCAGTACATCCTTCGTATCAACAAAATAATTGTTATAGTCACTATTATCACTATCACTCAAAATTTGCATTACGCCAAATTGTGAGATTTTGTTAGAGTTATGTGTCCCTATCTCCTACTAGCTAAACAGATATTTTGAATATTTAAAAAATTTTCACGATAGTATAACGGTAGTATAGTCGACGAACTTATAACTTATAGTTGATTTATAAAAATTTCACAACTCCATATAAATGATTTAAATCTATTGGAAATATAAGTTTATACTTTAAAATGTATATTTATATTTTAACCTGAAGAGGACATTACGCCAATTGTGTACAAACTTTGTTTAAAAATATAGGTAATTTAATATATAGGTACACTCGAAAACATTTTATATTTTAGGCTTTGACTCATACACTTTTTCAGCAGCATCTTAGGTATGAGATTTGTAGATTAAGTGCAAATTTTGATGTATCTGATTATATCTATATTAAATTACTGTTACTGTTACTATATTACATACCTACAATGACTACTGACAATTAAACATATGGAAATATTTACAGACTCCACAAATATTTTGTATTGAATTTCACATAAATTGCTCGTAATTCTCCACATTTATATTTAAAAGTAGTATAATATAAAAACTACGTACTTTTAAAGTTTTGTATTTCTAAATTTTTACCTTTTTGCCAGGGCAAAGTCGAGTAGGTAGGCCTAACTGGCCTCCTAGTTATTATAAAAACAGGAATGGAATGATGTTATAAAAACAGGCTTCCTGTAATTATTTATTACTTACAGATTTTCATGTTGATGTAAACACAGATTGACAGATAATTAAATATCTGAGCGGTGGTAAATAATTAAATATCACTGACCAATTCACTAGAATAGGAAAACATTGCTTTAGAAAAACAGCAAGATAAAAAGAAGTAAAATAAAAAGGTTAAAAACAAAAGAGGAGTAGCATAGAGTTTTGAGCAAATCCGCAATGCACGAGCTGTGATGAGGATCAATCAATTGATCTGGAAAGAAATAGTCAAGCAAAGCACTTCTTTGTAATTTCATTTATGACAGGAAATTTTAACAAACTGCGAACTTTTCTGATGACGAGTTTTAGATTGACTTCAACGAAGAAGAAACTTAGCCAAAGAACCACATATATACAATTTATTGATTGTAATTTTCGTAGAACTAAGGGATTTTATGCAACTAACAATTTTCCTTTTTTTTCCTTTGCAGAACTATAAAACAAAAAGGATGCCGAGATCAGAAGTGAACATTTAAAAAGAAATTAAACTCAATGAAATCACAATTAATATACCTTATGAAAATTTTTTTATTATTTAATGGCAGCTATCTTGATAATTTTAATTTAACTTCTGTCACGTCCAAAGATCTTTATATAAGCAAAGGTCCAATGTTATTTTTTTGTTAGTTTAATAATTGTATGTATATTTTTAAAATCATCTTGTACTAGGACATTTGAAAAAGACTTACTTGATTAATTGTAATTTTTATTTTAACCTACTGACTGCTAAAATAACTGTCTATGATGGGCGATTTAATTTAATATTTGTCTGTTTTCATTATTATGTATGTATACACTGTATTTTATGTTGGCAGCTGTTGATCAGATTAATTCTTGACATTTTATTGTAATAATTCATTTGTAAATTTTTTTATGTACCTTAAATAAATTTGTATGTCACTTTGAAAGTGGCATGTAAGATTTAACGATTAAAACATATTTTAATGGCCAACTGTGGTTTATGACTAATTACTAAACCTGACAGTGAAAAAGCCTTGATTGGCATTGACCACAAGAATTATGTATGATTAAGGTTAATTTTTAATAAGTCCACATTTAGCGTTGAACATATTAAAAATATGAGTAGGTGAAGTTCAAGTAAACAAAACTCTAAGCCTTTCAATTTTATTCGATTGTGACTCTATTCATTTCTTTCTTGTTTATAATTTTTCATATTAATATTGTATCTAGGTTCGCATTATTTCTACTTTTTATTTATTTCGTTTTGTACTTAAAATTCTTTATCACTTTGATTTATATTTTTTTGCAGCTAGATACTAATCATATTTATATATGGTTTTTTATTTCTTTTCCTGAAGAGATCACACTAATATTATCTGTTTCTAATATTATCTGTTTTTCATGTTTCTCATGTTTGCTAATAAACAAATGAAAGTAAACAATCTTGAAATTTACCTACTCAAACTGAGCTAAATAGTCTATAGTTATGTGACACCCCAAATAAAGCCAATAATTGTAAATGAAACCCCTTAATTAGTTTTAATTTTATACCATGAGATTCTTAGATTATACAAATATTTCGTATGGAAGAAATCATCGTAGCATTGAAGAAATCATTGTCAGTGGTACATTTCTAGACAAAGAGTAATTTTTTATAAAATGTAATAATTGCGTTTGAAATATATTAATTATGTTTTAATAATAATATTAATAGATGTATTATCAACTTATCCCAAATATTTTCAATGTAGTCACAAAATATTTTAAAGACTTATATTATTAGTTATTAAATAGAAATTATATAAAAAATTACATTTGATTTTATTAATAGCATGTTTATGGCTTACAGCAAGTCATAAATGGGGGCTTAAAATGCTGTTTGCTATATCGATATATCTTCTAGCTTAAACAATATATTAATTATTATAATTACGCCGTTAGACTATGTTAATATTTATTTTTATATAGAAGCAAATTATTTTTTAAGTTTAATCATTGTGTTATAAATAAATTTTTCTACATAATAAATTGTGTTTTTCGTACAAAATCTGGTTTATTCTTTTTTTTAAGTACCAACAGAAGAAACATTTAGCATCATCTTTTCACAAAATTAATTAATGACACATTATTGTCACATTTAAATCAGTGTTTCCCAATTAGTGGCACGCACAAAGGGTATGTGACCGCGGCAATCTGTTGACTAGGATAATTTAATAAGTAAAAACAATTACGCAAACAACAATTACCGAAATATATTTTCAATAGATCAGTGTAGTGTGTAGCATGCATCGCCGAAATCTGAAATAATTTTTATTATTTTTAATCGGTCAGTGTAATCGCGTGATTGCGCCTTGCGTTGCGGGGCGGTTCTGCCGCCTGTCGCCTATTTTAGTTGTTATTTTCTTGCTTGTCATTACGGTTGTGCGTGCGTGAGTCGTGTTGCTGTGGTAATTGTAAATTATTGATAATCGTCCCGTCGATCGGCGAGTCTAGTTGGTAAACGGTTAAGATAATAAATGTTTTAAAACTGTTTTTAAACTTACACATTCACATACAGGGTCATAAGGAGGTGTCAGGACTATCAGGCAATACTGAACAGTCACCTGCTAATGATGTGTCCTCCTGTTCCAGTAGTCTGACCCAAAAAAAAGAAACCTTGATAACGAGGAATCGTCTCTCAAAAAAAGGAAATATGATGATAGTTATATTCAATTTGGTTTCACAAGCTCTGGAGATCCTGATTTCTTATTGCCAAAGTGTGTCGCTTGTTCAAAAACCCTGTCAAATCATTCGTTAAAGCCATCCTTACTATGTTGCAATTTAGAAACCAAACAAGCGAATTTGAAAGATCAATCTGTATTCTTCTTTCAATATAATTAAAAGACCTCAAACAAAGGCAAAAATCCATTGAGGTACTCCCCTTGAATACGAACCTCAACGCTCTGCAAGCCTCTTTTAGAGTTTGTTATTTAATTGCCAAACAAGCAAAACCACAAACTATTGGGGAGTAACTTATACTTCCTGCAGCAAAAGATATTGTGAAATGTATGTTCGGAGAAAAAATGGCCTGAGAACTTGATGTTATTCCTATGTTAAATAACACATCTCTCGTGGTTTTGCAGACATGTCAGATACTCTGAAAACCCACCAAATTCAACATATTTTAAAATGCCATTACTTTGCGTATGGCAAACTTGATGAATTCACAGACAACTAATTTGGCTCAACTTTTAACATACGTTCGTTATGTTCATTCCAAAAAGTTTCATGAATAGTTCCTTTTTTGTCGTGACCTTCTAATTCGCACCACTGGGGAGCATATATTTCTCATGGTCGACGGTTTTGTACCAAAACAAATTGGTTGGTCCAAATGTGTAGGAATATGCACTGATGTTGCTAGAGCAATTACTGGTCATTTTCAGGGCTTGTGAAGCGGTTACAAGATGTAGGCCCAGAAGCAAAATGGACCCATTGTGGAATTCATCGAGAGGCACTTGCTTGTAAAAATATTCCAGCCAGCTTAGACATTACTCTTAATAATGCCGTACAAATTGTGAACTTAATCTTGGCAGTGAGCACGAGTTCTTGTAGTTACATATTGAAGTGTGTTGGCTGACCAGAGGAAGGGTTATTTCAAGAACGAGTAGAGACATGACTACAAACAGATGTTGACTGACCCTTTGTGGCTGCAAAAATTGGCTTATTTGTCAGATATTTTCACAAAATTTAATGAGTTTAAATTGGGACTTCAAGGCCAGGATACAACCATATTCACTATGCAGGAGAAAGTTGAGTCAACCATCAAAAAAATATCCCTTTTATCGACAAATATAAATATGACTCTTTTCTGAATCTAAAAGTTTTTTTTGGAAACTACTTCTTTGTCAGTGAATGAAGATGTAAAATCAGCCATAAAATGCTGCTTGCAAAATCTGTCAGCGGCAGCATGCAGTTATTTTCCAGAAATATCCATACTTGCCCATCTCTGATCAAGAGGAATTAATAGACATTTATCATGTCAGCGAAGCAGCAATAAAATATTTACTGCCATTTTGTCACACCTTTGCGAGAGTGGATTTTCGGCCATGACAAACTTAAAAACTAAACATCGTCACAGACTTCAATTCGAAGATGACTTGAGACTGAATCTGACCAAAGAACAACTACATCTTTTAGAGTTGTGCAAAGAAAAACGTGCACATTTGTCACATTAAACCGATTTTCACCGTTATTAGACACTTATTTTAATGGTAATAAAAGTTAAAAAAACTGATTTCATTTTTTATTTATAATTCCTACAATAAGGGGTACGCAAATTTGAGGTATTTCTTGAAGTGGTACGCAGGAAAACTAATTGGGAACCACTGATCTAGATAATAAATTTGTTTTATATATTATTTTAGGCGAGTAGCTTAATTTTTTTTAATAATTGTTCATGAGCTTAAATTAGTATGACGTCGACCAGTCAGACGTAGATCAGTTTAATTATTATTGATATAGTTAATTGGTTACTATATCACTGCACTGAATAACTAAATAACATCTAGTGAATAATAATAAAACTACTTTTTATGATGATCGCTTGTAAAAGTTATAAATGTAGTCATCAATTAATTAACTATTTAAGTAACAATAGAGTTGAGTAATAGCTTTTGCGGATGTTGACCATACCGACTACAAAATTTGCCATCCAAAATTTACTTAAATGAAAATTAACTATGAAGCTAAGAATACTCTAAAGCAGGAGTTCCCAACCAGGGGGGCGCGCCTCCCAAGGGGGGCATAGAAAGATGTCAAGGGGGGCGGAAAGCGTTTGCATTTTGGAAAGAAAAAACAAAAAAATATACAAACAACATTACAATGTAATGTTTAATTTACATGCATAAAATTATTGAAATTAAATATCATATTCACTATTGTTACTACAAACTTGTGAAAAATTTTATGTTTTGGTGTACATTTTTTGTTGACAAATCAGTTGAGTGTAAAATTATTGTGTCTCACTGTTAAAAGGTAAGTGTGTATTTACAAACTTCAGTTACCATTTTTATTTAATTTGCTAAATCAAAGGGGGGGGCATGAAAATATAATTTATAGTCTGGGGAACCTCAACAAAAAAAAGGTTGGGAAACCCTGCTCTAAAAGATGAAAATAATACGTACCCAGGAAAAACAAAATATTAAAAAAATTGTGCGAAATGCATCAGTCAAAATGAAGCAACGCTCTGCACAGACTAACAATAAACGCATTACGCAATCAAAGTAAATTAAGAAATTGTCACCAACAGAAAAGTAAAAAACTGCATGTTACTTATATCATCTTTTCTGTAATCAATGGAGTTTTAACGGAATGGAGAATAGATAATATGAAGCCAGCAGAAACTACGAGCATATGGAATAGCTTGTCCAAAAGTATGGTACGTCGTGAGAGTGAACCAATTACATGGAACGTTTTCTATTTTATTCTTTCCCAAGAGAGGACTTATATGATGAACGGGATAGCAGGCAAATGTCTGCCGTAATCGCTTTGTTTCTTTTGCTCATATAGTAGTTGAGTCATTATGAACAGGCACAGAACGCAAGCGTATTTTGTAACGGGTATTTGCGGAATGTCATATGCTAGTATGTCCATTCTACATAAATACTTTGTACTCATACGGATTAAGGTATATACTACCACTTCTAATTTACTGTACCAGTTTTCCTCAAATATTAGAGCAAAAGTACAAAATTTTCTACCTTCTCAAATAATTGATTATTACTTCTCAATAAAACAATTTGGTATTTGACTATTTTTTTTTATTTCATTAATCATAATTTCAAGGTACAAGCTGATGAAGAGTGAAATTTTTTTTTTAATCTTAAAACTTGATAGAGTTATAAAAGTTTAAATTTAACCTTTAGATAAGGACGGCAATACTGTGTTGTGAGGTCATTTTTAATATTGCACATTATATTCTATGAGAGGAAAAGAGACAGGGATATACCTAACTCTATCTGTATCTTCAAATTTAGAAGCCTATAACTGGCTTATTTTTCAATCAATTTTTGAATTTTTTTCAAGACTGGTTTTTAATTAACTTATAATTCACAATATTGTATGAAAAATATCAAAATTTAGAATTAGTCAACAGTATTCCAAAAAAAATGCTAAAAATACATGTTGAAAACAAAAATATGAAAATAAATTGAGTTTCAAAAAGTGTCGAATCTTGTAACCAGACTACGTGCAATAGTACATAGTAATGATAGCACCTAGACAAATTATAATTCCTCATTTACTCACTCGTCTGATTTCTGTTAGTATTGACTTGTATATTGGCAACACTCTCTGGTTCAGCTAGCTAGAATATTTAAGTGGACTCGATTCAGCTCACGAAATTATCAAAAAGTTTAATAAGATATATCTGAAAAAGTCAAATATGTGCCTTGCAAATTGACAGCTTTACAAATTGTGTGCCGACATAACCTCGAAAGTGTAAAATTGAAACATTTATACAAACGTATGCTTATTTTCAGACAAGTTTGAACAGAGCAAGAAAAACTAAACTACATGTTAAAATCACTACCACAGAATTATAGTCATATTGGCGATTTGATAGATGTTTTCCCTAAAACGATAGAACAGTTGATTATCTGAAAATCAAAATAAAGTCAAAAAGTGCACAGGAAAAATTTAATGAAGCGTCAAATGTTTTTCGAGCTGGGGCCAGGTCGTCATTTAAGAATAATTTGAAATGTTTTGATTATAGGAAACATGGCCATTCAGAAATAGATTGTCATTCTGATAATGAAAACCATGGTTAAGATTGTGGCTTTTCTGGTTACCGAGAATATAGGTTGGTCAGTACCAGAAACTTCCATCGATGACGAGGAATTTATCATCATACTATTCTTGAGTAACAAGGAACTATTTTTTACACATCCATTGCAAATAATACTTATACAACAAGTAAAAATTACTTTCCAAAGAAAAGTCATATAGAATAGTTACTTGATAACGGTTTGCCATATCAGAATAGTTACTTGATATTGACCATAGCATTAATACCGATGAATACTTTGAAACCTGCGAGACATTGAGGGAATCTTTAAAAGTAAAACTTGGTGATGGAAGAATATTAGAAGCTACAAATGTCGGTAATATTAAAACTAGTTTCTCGGTTTATGGACAAAATTCTGAGGTGACATTGATAAATGTTTTTTATATGAAAGAGATAAAGGCAAATTTGTTAATTTATTCGAAAATCACAGACAAACATTCAGTTATTTTAAGTGATAGATTATCAAAAATATACTATGCATATGGATGGCTTATAGATGTCACAATTAAAGATGAACAACTATATAAAATAAAAAATTGTATGAAAGAATAACCACAACTCTTAGTTTGTAGTTTTTCTTTCACATAATGGAAAACTACAAAATAAATAAAAGAAAAACTACACCGTACACTGGGATTAAAAATTTAATAACTTGGAAATAATGTGTTAAAATGAATCATTAGACTGACTACGCAAAGAGATTGAACCAGAATATTTAATGTTAACATTTATCGAAAATAAAATGCATCATTCCATAATAACAGAAGAAGAGCAGAGAACATACTAGAGATTGTACAGACAGATTTAAATGGACCACATCAAACTATAGAAAATCACGGAGAAAAATATTTTTTGATTTTCATAGATGACTATATATATTTGTTAAAGTATATTGTATGTGGACCATAAAATGAGGTCTATGAATACTTAGTACAGTATGTGAAAGAAGTACAAAACTTGACTGGAAAAATGTTGTGGATGTGACGAAACAAAAGAGCATATGAAGACGAGAGTTCTTCAGTTTGAAAAAGAAAAAGGTATAATAAAACCTCATCCAGGATATGTACATGCACTAAATGGAACTGTAGAGAGATACAATCCATCATCAATGGACATAGGAAGATGTCTTTCGTCATAAATGAAAGTTGAAAGAAAATTTTGATCAGAAGTAATTAAAACAGTTGCATATCTTAAAATAACCTTGACTAAAACCACTGAGGAAAAATATCATATGAAATATTTTTGTTAAAGGAGCCATTGGTAAAAAATTTTAAAAATTTATGAAAGTTAAGTATTTGTCAGAATTCCAGAAGAAAGACGAAGATCAAAATGGACAAGAAAGCAGAAGTTACAATTTTAATGCATATACTGACACCGAATATAGAGTTTTGATCATCAGCAAAGTGATAACAGCAAGACACTGTGGCGTAATAGAAGAAGATGTAACTTTGTGTAGATTCGAAGATGAGGAAGAAGAAAAAGGTGAAGGAAAAGAAGAAAGAAAAAAGAATTTGGACGAAACAGAAAAGAAGGAAGCGGAAAATTGAACTAATATAGACTAAAAGGAAAAGGAAACCAAAAAACATTTAAAAAAGGATGATACACATGAAGTGAATAGCGATGATGAGATAAAAAATGATGAAGAAAAGAAGAAAGGAAAAGATCAAGAAGACAAATTAAACCAAATAATAACCACCACTTTGTTTCAATGAAGAATTTGGCTTTATTAGTATTAACTACTGTGATGCTACGACCCCAGAAAATTTTAAGGAAGCGACGATATTTGATGAATCAAAGAAAGCAGTAGAAAACAATACGTGGGCCCTTTTAAGCAAACCTAAGGACAAAAAAACTAACTGGTGTGAAGTGGATATATAGAAAGAAGAGTGAAAGTGAATATAAAGCTAGATTAGTGGTAAGAGGTTTCCAAAAAACTGATGCTATTTTGTTGCTAAAGTGCTAACTTTAAAGTGGTTATTGCTTTATTTACAGCAGTTATTTTCAACATTCTTTAGATATTCATCAAATTGACATAGAAACAGCATTTTTTAATGGTAATATTTTATCTGAAGGTTATAAAAAACGGCCAGTTGGTTTTGAAGATAGTACTGATAGAGTTTATAGATTAAATAAATCATTATATGGCTTAAAAGAAAGTCCTAGTGCATGGTTTGTATGTTTTAATGGTTTTCTGACAAAAATTAGTTTTTGCAGAAATAAATATGATTATTGTCTATATGTTAAAAGGGAGAACAACCCGATTGTTTACATTTCATTATTTGTTGATGACTTCTTGATTTGCTATAAAGATAAACAAGTTATTTGATGAGTTTAAAATGAAGGATATAGGTACAATAAAAAACTACATTGGTATTAATATTGAATTTGAATCTTATACTACGTCTATAGGTCAATGTTACAATATTGAAAATTAAAAAAAAAAAGAATTCAAGATTAAATTGAACAGCTAATTAGCATTTTTGGACTCCTTATCAACTCCAAAACGCAAATTTATATTTGGCCTGTGAAATACCGAGTCAAATGGGAAACTATAGAGAGGTTGAAAAGAATTTTGATAAACGTGGTTCGAGAAATTTTTGAATTTTCGAAGCTAACGATAAGAAGAAGTTGGGACTTAGAACGCCAAAAAGGAGCATGCTAGAGAGGAGGGTGAGTTTTGGAAAAATGGGGTGAGTAGAAAGCCTAACTGCCTTCAGTAAATAATGATCAGCTAGGTATTGTCGCCGGAGGTTTAAAGGAGGATCGACACATTCTATTTGTAGTGCATTTATGGGACTGGATTTCATAGCACCCACTATGATTCTCAGTGCTTGAGACTAAATGCGGGTCAGTTTAGTGGGATTGGATTTGGAAATAGGATCAAGGAGAAATGAACCATAGTCTAGATGACTACGGACTAGAGCGTTATATATTAACTTTAATGTGGTAGGGTGCCCTATCACTGTCCAGATAAACTTTTGGAATATTAACTTTAATGTGGTAGGGAGCCCCACCACACTCCAGAAGGTGGGCGGAGAATATTCATATTAGCCTGGCATTAGGAGATGACATATTCAATGTGAATATTAACTTTAATGTGGTAGGGAGCCCCACCACACTCCAGAAGGTGCGCGGAGAATATTCATATTAGCCTGGCATTGGGAGATGACATATTCAATGTGAATGTTCCAGGATAATTTTGAGTCTAGAAACATACATAAGAATGTGATATTGGAAAGAACATGGATCGTGGAGAAATTATAAAAAATAGATAAAGGTAGAATAATTTTCCTTTTCAAAAAGACCACCACAGCGATTTTGGAAGGAGATAAATCCGTACCATGAGAGTTAATCCATTTGTTTAGGTTAATAAGGGCAGAGTTCAAAGCATTTTCGGCAACCATTCTTGACTTATCAGAAGAATATAAAAGCAGATCATCAGCGTATTGCAAAACGCGAGAGAAAGGATTTATTGTTGAGTGGATTATATAGGAGTAAATATTGAAAAGTAAGGGATTTAAAACAGAGCCTACCCATATAGTTCTTGTTACGGGAGGGGATCCGGGGAATCTAAGAATAATAGATCTTTCTAAAAGAAAATTGAGGAGAAAATTTGTAATCTTGATTGGAATCCCAAGATTACGAAGAATTTTCTTGAGGATTGGAAGGTTTACGTTAACGTAGTCTGAAGAAAGATCTAAAAAAGCACCAACGAGAAACTTTTGTCGCGAGAAGGCAATTCTGATGTCAGTGGTTAGGACGCTGAGGTTGTCCATCGTACTTTTAGATCTTCTGAAGCCAAATTGGTTGCTTGGAAAAATGGGATGGTGTTCTGGAAACCATTCCAAACGATTCTTAATTAGATGTTCCGTAACCTTCGCTAAAACATATGAAAGGGCTATGGGTCTGTAGGATGGACCTACATTAGGATCTTTATGAGGTTTGAGAATGGGAATTATTATTTGAGTTTTCCATGACTTTGGAATATAACCTGTTTTAAACATTCAGTTAATGAGGGATAAAAGGTACGAACGGGTAGATGGTAAAGTATTTTTCACCATTTAATATGACGCAATGTCATATTAAATGGTGAAAAATACTTTACCGCCTACCCGTTGGTATCTTCTATCCCTCATTAACTGTATGTTTAAATCAGGTTATATTCCAGTCTTGGAAAACTCAACTAATAATTCCCATTCTCCAGGGGAAGAATCCTTAAGATAATGCAAGGTGAAATTCAATTCATTAATGGAGAAATATCTTCTTAAAAATGATTGGCGCTAGTAAAGTTATATCTGAAAGGTAATTAATCTAAATTTGGGAAGGATGAGGGAGCAAGCTTATTTAAAAATTGATCTACCCAATTCCCGATCGATTTGGGAAAATCACACTGAAAAATAGACCGCAAGCGTTTTATATTAGAATAGAGGACAAGAGACGGAGTAGAAAGAGAGAGGAATGACAGAATTTCTTCCAGCATTCAATCTTTTCTTTAAGGAGAATTCGTTTAGTCTGTGCTTGGTTCTTTCGAAACAAGGGGAACTTTGCTTCCGACATATTAGATTTATATATCGCTTCAGCCTTTTTGTGGGCTTTAACCGCTGCAGAATAGTCTCCATCCCATCAGGGGGGGAAAGGATCTGTAGTGGTGGTTAAATCTCTTAAGTGGGATAAAGTTCCGAGCGGATAGGTCTATAAATTGGTCATAGCAAGAGTCATTGCTATCCAGGTCCACTGGAGGGAGAAAATCCACTTCGACACTGAGGAAAGTGCGGAATCCCGCCCAATCTGCCCTATGTAGGTTGTATTTATGAAGAGGAGGATTTTTTTCAATATTTAAATTTAAACGAGGGAAAGAAATCAGAATGGGGAAATGGTCGCTTCCAAAAGGCTCAGATAGAATATTCCAGGAAGTTAAGTATGCCAAGGATGAGGAGCAAAGAGAGATATCTACTGAGCTCGGGTTCTGAAATGGGTATACTAATAAATGGTCCAACGTCGCCAGAGACATATAAACGACCCTCAAAAGAATTCAGAGGGTGGGAAGAAGGGGATGAGGTCGTAGGTGAGGGAAGTAAATTAGAATTTGCTGGTGAAAGAGGAGTGCGAGGGGTCTTGCGGGGGATAGCATCCTCTGTTTCAGTCCAGGAAGTGTCGGAAGAATGGAAAGAAGGCATATTTATAGATTAATTTTTTTTTACAAATTTTGGATTTGCGTTTTAGTTCTTGTTGGAAATCCATTACCGTAACAAAGTACATTTAAACGCGACAAAATAGCATCTAGTGTTCCCTGAAGTGCGTTAACCGGCGTATGCCTACGACAGTAGGTGCGAGGGTGACCGCGAATACGATTCCGTTCTGTACTTTTTAACGTCACGCCCGCTCAACTCTGCTTGCACAACACTATCACTACCATGGATAAGTTAACCACTAGATGACGCATCAACACAAAATCTCTAGCCGCGC
This sequence comes from Druceiella hillmani, assembly GCA_039881145.1. Taxonomy (NCBI): domain Eukaryota; kingdom Metazoa; phylum Arthropoda; class Insecta; order Lepidoptera; family Hepialidae; genus Druceiella; species Druceiella hillmani. Next base: position 10,428,545 of record JAYKKI010000011.1, on the reverse strand, counting down.
GCTGGCACAATTTATGCCACCGTTCCGGGCGAAGAGTTTACGCGCCTTCAGTAAGAAAACGAACGTCACAGCGAAAGTTTCTCGTAATTTTAAATCAAAATGAAATAAACCATGCCTTCTTGTGCTATAAAATATTGCCAAACAGAAGCATTACATCATCATTTCATAAAAACGTAATTACTTTTCACAAGTAAGTACACGGTTAACTATTATTTTAGCAAGTATATCTTCGTATGTTACAGTCAGATCGCCGGCAGCGATTCCGCCATATTGTTGATTTTTTCTTCACTAATAGAAATAAGGGATTGAAGAGAGGTAAGAAAGAGGAGGCAACGTTGGACGGTATTTGATTGGGGGAACTCAGGATTTTGACCAAAGCGGTCAATAGAAGCTGAATAATACTTGTAGAAGAAGGAGTATTAACTGTAGATTGTTGACTAAGGCCGCATTCATTTTCTGGCTGAGGAATTCGGAAGTCTGCCCAGGCTTGTTCTAAAGCAGAGCGGTCATAGTTCTGGTTGGGACTTGCCGAAGAGTGGGGTCGAGGTTTCAGATGCACAATTTTTTTGTAAGAAGAGTTGGTAGAACGAGACGGTGAGAACAAATTTTGGAAAGAGACGGAGAGAACAATTTTGTTGCATAAGGGACCATTTTGGAGTCTTCCGCATAGGATATGCCTCTTCAGACATTTCATATTTGATCTATTTTTGTCTTTCAAATTCTGGACAAATTCTATCAGTGGAATCATGATTTCCACTGCAAAAGATACATTTTGCCTTGTCAATAAGCAGGGGAATTAGTGAAGAAAAAATCAACAATATAGCGGAATCGCTGCCGGCGATCTGACTGTAACATACGAAGATATACTTGCTTAAATAATAGTTAACCGTGTACTTACTTGTGAAAAGTAATTACGTTTTTATGAAGTGATGATGTAATGCTTCTGTTCGGCAATATTTTATAGCACCAGAAGGCATGGTTTATTTCATTTCGATTTAAAATTACGAGCGTCGCGCCGTTATCGATACTTTTGTTACTACTTAAAAATCCAAAAAATTATAATAATAAAATTATATAATATCCAAGTGATACAAAGATTCCAAAACAAAGTGCTTAAGTGTGTAGTTAACGCGCCTTGGTATGTCCGTAACTGTGATCTCCATCGCGATCTTGAGATTGAGATGGTAGACGATACTATTAGTAGATTTGCTAGTTCTCACTAAGAGACTTCAAAACCATATTAATCCAGAAGTGTCCAGACTCTCAAATGAGCAAAATACTATTAGAAGACTCAAAAGAATAAAACCTTTTGAGCTTGTTAGACATTAGAACACTAAGTGATTCAAAGGAAAATCTTAGTGTAGTCAGCACATAGCATATTAATTCAGAAACAAATTAATCGTTAGTTATATAATTAGTTTTAATAAAAATTGAAAATAAAAAAAAAATTCTAAGCATATAATATTATATTTTATTTATATTTCACTATCATTTTAGGTTCCCGACCAGTCCGCACCGAAAAGAAAAAATGGATACAGGTGGCTGGGCAATGCGAGTCATGGTTATTTGGCATTTATTACTAAAATTGTTTATATCTTTGAGTTATGTATAATCGACAAAAAGTGTTGTCCTTTTTTCTCTAGTAAATTTCACAATTAATATTAGTATATATATATATATATATATATATATATATATATATATATATATATATATATATCATTAAATTTTGGTTAGTGACCGAATTTTAAGGAGTGACTAAGAATCAGAACCGCTTTAATAAAACGTGGGATCGTATGGAAAAGTTAAAAAATAGGTTCCCTTTTTCATTTTACAATTTAGTTGCCTAATCTCAAATGTTTTAAAATTGTTTTCAATACACGATAATTAGTGATTGTATTTGGCCACGTTAAATTACACGGTGTTATCATGTTGTGTGTAATACTTACTTTTCTTTCTTCATAACTTCATAAAATATAAGAATGTCAGATTCGTATTAAATGTAGTGTAATGTTGGCTTCATTAATTAATTATATTAATTAGTATCAAAAAGTATGCGTGCGCGTCTTTATATATTTACTTAAAATATAAGATTTACTTAAAATTAAAATTAAAATTATAACTGTTATATATATTAGTTTAATGTTGTACCGCCAGGTGGCAGACTAGGTCTATACGCCATCTTCCCTTTATAAACAAAATGAAAACAATGGTTTCCACATAATTGACCCTTAAGTTTGCACACTCAAATTATATAATGAATCTTATAAATCAAGTCTGCTTATCGCTTTTAAATCTTGATGATCGCTGGGTGGCTTGATTACTAATGACTGCTGCGCATGGTCTCCTTGCTGAATAGGAGAGGACTTTCAAATATTCCTGTTGTCATTAGGCTTTGGTGATGTAGGTATGGATTCAATGAGTGATTTATAGATAGCAGACCATTGAAATTGTATTTGAGCCTGCATTTCTGCTGTTTTATCAGCATATTTGGTTTCAGTAACGACAACTCTGGGTATTGATGCTGACTAGGTCTGCTTGTGGCTTCTGCAGATGACTAAAGTTATTTCTTAAAATTTGGCCTTCTTCTGTTTGAATGGTTACAGATCTTGGCAGACTTTCAGGCTTTTCTATCACCCTTACTCCTTCGCATTGACGATGAGCAACTTTATGTTTGACTTTGTCATTAAGTTCAAAGTAACTAGCCGTTTAGTGTGTTTGTTACTGTAGTTAGCTTACTTCTTTCGTAGACGTTGAAATTTGGATGCTACTCCTAGAACTGTTTTCGGTTATCAATTGCTGTCAGTTGTAGGTATCGATAATCTGGTAATTCTGCTGAAAAGGCTTTGATTTGGAGAGCCTAAGTTATATTTATATATTATATAATATATACCTATATTTCTCCAATTTAAGATAGCAAGTTGAACACTCAATACTGCATTTCTTCTCACTCGGCCATCCTGCATTTCTTTAGTAGATTCCTCGCTGGTTGAACTGTTTTCTCAGCTAAATCAGAGATAAGATCTCATTTAAATTGCCATTCTTTTTGAAAATCCTTGAATTGTTTGGATGTGTATTGCGTGCCGTTGTCTGTTTATAGCACTTCTGATATGCCGTGTGCGGAGAACAATTTTTCAGCTTTTCAATCACTTCATAGGATGGTTTACTTGTTAGTTGTTGAAAGTCTAAGTATCATATCTTCGGTATTGTCTTTTTGTGTTTATTCACAAACAGTAGAGTTGTTTACTAGTTTTATAATGTCATTATATTGTCCTTTACAGTAAAGTGACTATCCAGCTGTCCTTAAGCAGCTTTGTATCGGTGGATACTACGTAAAATTCTGGGTATTTGTGTTTTTAGTACTATACTTTTATTACCTTTGAAAATTTGCAATTTAAGGTGTGTCAATTCCTCTTTGAAGTTAAAGTAATGTCGCAGTTCTGAGGGAAGTTCATGAGATCTTTCTGGAAATCCATGCATTATTGTTTTAAAGAGCAATTATAAACCTCGATCTCCATTTGTTTCTTGAATTGACTCCTCTTTATAGTGACATTAATATAATAACTGCTACTTTAAGGTTCTATTCTTAGTTATATTTAAAGCAGATGTATCACAGTCACGGCTCAAAAAATCTGCCAGTCGTATTTCTGTGCCGTATTTAAATAAAAAATTCGATGAGTGTGGCGCAAGATTAAGCTTTATACGTTGCAATCTTGCTGAAGCTGATTATATACATGTCTAAATTATGTCTCGAGGGTTTATGATCTGATTCCACTGTTAGTTCTTCACCATACACGTACTCACGAAACTTTTTACATCCAAACAATATATGCTTCTTCCTCAACTTGAGGATATTGTTGCCAAGTATCACCCTAATAATTTTTGAGCTTGCGTCAACTTTTAAAGTTACAGGTTTGTTTACGTCATATAGTCTTAAAACTGGTGGATTTAATAGTACTCGTTTTATTTTTCCGAATGCTTCTTTATGACGGACTTCACGGGTGAAACTTGTGTTTGTATGTAATAATTCTCTTAATGGATTTCTTAAGTCTGAGGTGTTTGGAATAAACTTATTTAAGTAAATTATCATTCCTAAGAGTCTTTGTAATTCTTTTTTCTTTGTCGGTTTTTTCATTACTTGTATGGCTTGTATTTTTTCTGGGTCTGCTTCTAATCCTTCGGTTGAAACGATGTCCAAACATTTTAACTTTTTTTCTTTAAAAACAGGCTTGTTTTTATTTTGTATTAAGCCTGTTTTTTTAACATATCGATGACTTCGCTTAATATTTCATGTAAGTATTTTCTAGTTTCTTGCGTGTATGAAGATGTTATCTATCGAAACTCTTACTCTGAGTTCTTTTTGACAGCTTAATTTAGCAGAATCCATTTGTTCAATCTAATAATGCAATATCAACTGATGTCTCTTCTATTATAGTGAGAGGGCAGTGGCGCCTCAAAATATTTTTGTTGACGTCTGAATATCTATACAGATTCTTAATTTCCCTTTTTATCTGACTGGTGGTAGTTACCATGGGACTCACTATGGGTGTAGGCTCTGTTTCAGGTCCGATGGCATCTAACTTCACCATTCTGTAGAGTTCTTGCTTAACTTCATCTCTTATTGCGTCAGGAACTCTCCTTGAAGGTTTTATCTCGAATCTGGTGTTCTCGATTAGGTCCAAGTCCCAGTCTTTCCAAAGGATAATCATAATAACGATAACAGCATAATCCTTCAAATATATCGTCTGTAGATTAACTTTTAAAGTTTTTACTCTTGCCACAAGTCCCAGTCTTTCCAAAAGAAAAAGTCACTCCAATCCTAGGACTCAACCTTGGATTGGAGTGACTTTTTTACTACTTAAGTAAGATTGTCGCTTCTTCGTTTTTAATTTCCTCTGTAGTTTTACCTCACTTAATACTGCTATTTTATCGTCTAACTAAACTAGCTTTGGTTTTATCCACTAGTTAACTACATAGGTTTATTCCGCAACAGTATCAAGTTTGTCAGAAAATTTTTACTTTGCCAACTTTGATTTTTTCAGTCCAGTCATTTGTTTCACCAGAACTTATGGTTCTTATATATACTTTATCTTCATAGTTTGAACTTTCTTCTAATATATTTATTTTATTTTTGCGCTTGGAGTAACGGTTATTCTTTGTGCGACACATTTTAGCAAAGTTACCAGTTTTATTGCACTTAGCACATTTTTTATTGAAAGCTGGGCATTCTTTTCTTTTGTGGTTTGAACCACACTTTTTGCAGTCAAAACTCTGATTTGGTCCTTGTTTCTGATACTTTTACCTTTGATTGCTAAGATTTTATCTGCTTTATTATCTTTAAACTCATTTGATTGTTTGGAGGCTTTTTCACTAGTTTTGCAGATTTTTATGGCTTTTGTCAAGTCGAATTTGTCTTCGGTCATTAGCTTTTCTCTTACTCGACTTGATTTAATAGCAAATACTTTTTTGTCTTTTAATATTTCATCCAGCAAAGTGTCTATATATATATTTTTATATATATAGACACATTACTGGATGAAATATTTTATATGTATTTTTATTCTTGTTAAAATTCACTGAACTATTTATCTTCATTTTGTTCGATCTTTAAAAAATATATGTCCTTCAAAAGAGATGTTTGTTTTTGGTGCAAAATACTCTTTGAATTTTTCTTTGATAACCTGTAAATTATTTTTGTCAGCATTGCTACGAGTGAAATAATTATACATTTCGGTTGCATCGAGCCCTAATTGCCATGAACGTTGTAGCTTAAACTTCAGCTGGTTTTTTATCTAACTGGATAACAACTGCATACCGTTCGAACTACTATAACCACTTTTTCCAGCTAGTAAATGTATCAGATCCAATTTGTAGATTACGTGGCAGTTGATTCCAGTTACCCCTTCATTTGCGTTTTTTGTTGACGTCTTGAAACTTTTTTACTCCTTTTCAGTTAATTTGTCGGTTTGACATTTCTGATACCATGTAATCAAAAAGTGGGTTTTTTAATTAATAATATTAATTAGTACCAAAGAGTAAGTCGTCAGCGCGCTTGCCAAGACTGGCATATATATTTTGAGAACTTTTCAGGAGAAGGTAAAAACTGTTTTGTCCCTAATGTGTACCTATATAAGCTGAAATATTTTTTTTACATTAAATTCATATATCAAATTTAGTTTAATTACATAGATAATGATATGTGGTAATGATTCATATATAAGGCAATTTTTGTGTCCCTTTTTTTAATACTATGTATTTAAACTTTTGTATGGATTGGTCTTTGTGTTAAACTTTTTTTTAATCTTATTTTGTATTTTGTTTATTTGTGTTAAAAAAAGATAGGAATAAAATGTAAATAATATTATTGCAATGTAATTTATTTTATTACAATAAGAAAGTAAAGATTACCTTGTTAATCTTTGCTTACTTATAAACTTAAATCGGAATACAAATCAGTACTTTCTTTATTACAACAAAACAAATCAATATACTTAGGAACAAAATAAATCAGATCTTTTGAAAATTATTTGTACGACGTTATGACCAGTCTTCAGAATGATATTTAGTTTACCGACATTTAGAATTTAAATCTGCTTCATAATAATAACCATAACAATCACAGATAACAATAATAATTAATAATTCCAAACAAGAAATTTGTAAGTGCTAACTTACTTTTAGTCTACCTTCAATTTAAGGCTATGTTATATCCGATAATTATAAAAAAACAAGGCACGAGATTAAGTTTAAAGTTGTTAATCGTGATCATTTTGATTAATCTACAGTTATTAATACTATTACAATCAATACGTCTATCAAAAACAAACTAAATAATGCATTTCTAAAATCGACACCGCTTAATACTAAATAAAAAAAACATATATAAAAAAAAAGCTTCTAAAAGTTAAAGATGTAAAAGTCTGCATAAAGATAATCCATCACATCATTTATATTGGAGACCATCATAAAAGTAATGTCCCTGTGCATGTATTAAGATGTAAAAGTCTGCATAAAGATAATCCATCACATCATTTATATTGGAGACTTAAACAAAGATTATTATTATATTAAAGATTATTATATTTTAAAGATTATTATATTAAAGATTATTATAAAAAAAAAGTTATATTTAAGATTATTATTATATTAAAGATTAAAAAAAAAAGTTATATTAAAGATTATTATTATATTAAAGATTATTATAAAAAAAAGTTATATTAAAGATTATTATTATAGTTAAAGATGTAAAAGTCTGCATAAAGATAATACATCATTTATATTGGAGACCATCACAAAAGTAATGTCCCTGTGCATGTATTTTTCAGACTGTAAGCTATCAAATTTCGCCTTATCAATTTTTTTAGGTACGCCGTATAGGTTTGCAAGGTTTTCATTATTGAAATGAAGTCTTTATGGTAACAACCGTGTGGCTGACGCAATTTATAAAAAAATTCTCAACTTTTAAAATATTACAGTAGTCCTCTGATATCAGTGACTACGGAACCCTAGCTTTCTTGCCTGGTATTATCGAATCCAATCTACGTGTCCTTTCGTCATTTTAAAAAATATGAAATCTAAATGGTGAATTATCTAAGACTTGCTTGGACCTTTATATTTATATAGTTATACGGAGAGAGGCTTAAACAGATGTTCTAAAGTGGAACGGACGCTATCCACTTGCCTTTGTGTGTCCCTTTTCAAGGATGATTTCTTCTATTTGAATTGAATAATTCTCTTTTGCGAGATTAAGCAGAGTAGGGGATAGTATTTTATTTCTATTCTGGTAGGAACATCCATTTGAAATGAGTATTATCTTTTTTTAGTTTTGATTAATTTTTATATTTAAGAAATCCACTAGATAAGTTGTATTTATTAGCAGTCACTCCACAATCACCTTCGTGCCATACATATAAACAGTGCCGGATTAAGCCAGCGCGGGGCCTGTAGCAAATTCTATCAAGGGACCCTTGGTTTGCTTTAGGTTATCAAGTTTATGGTATTAAATAAAACAAAACCCTTACAAACAAATTTTCTGGATTTAATTTGGGCAAATTTAGAACTAATATTATCAATATCGACTTCTCTGAGCAAATCATACTCAATATTCATTAACGTGAGGTGTTTCAGGCGTTCTTGGCCCATCGTATTCCTTAACTCATTTTTTACACGTTTTAGTGTTGAGAAATAACGCTCACCACTGTAGTTGGTGATTATCACAGACAAATTTTATGTTTGAAAAACTAAAAAATACTAAAGAATTATTTAGAAAAACTTGTAATATTGGAGTTCTAGAAACTCGTGCTTTATGCTGTCAGTTATACTAGCCACATCAGATTTCAGCAATGCAATAAACTGTACAAATTCTAGGCTGTCCTCTAAATCATCTGCGTAAGCACTGACGATATTTGAAGCTTTTTTCAAAATATCTTCTGTTGGAAGAGGTTTTAGCTGTCGGAATATTCCGAAAACGCCAATAAGTTTATGATACGCTTCCATACGTTTAGCTAAAGCAGCCAGTACGTTATCAATAATGACAATAAACACCTGAGTTTGATAACGTTGTCCAGGTGTTTGATTTTCTACAACGTCGTCCTCGTCCAGTGTAACTGAGCCGCTGTAATATACAACGTCGTCCTCGTCGAGTGTAACTGAGCCGCTGTAATATACAACGTCGTCCTCGTCGAGTGTAACTGAGCCGCTGTAATATACAACGTCGTCCTCGTCGAGTGTAACTGAGTCGCTGTAATATACATACTAGGTAATATACATACTAAGTAAATACCTAGTATGTAATATACATGCTAGGTATTTCGCTTCCTTCACTTTGAAGTCTCTTGCTGATATTTCTCATATCCAGTCAGACCTTTGGGTTTTGTCTCAATATCGAAAAATGTGTCTCAATATCGGAAAATGTATCTTTGTAATGATTCATAAAGGGCGTATCTAGTGATAAGGTCTTGATCAGCAGACTGCAACGTTAGTCGCTTGCAAACGTTCTAGGATTCCGTTCCAGATAATTGTCATGATTCCCGTTTCCAACTTACTCATCTTTGAAACTAGTCCGTAAGATTGGTTACGGCACTCTGTCTTTTGATTTACGTCATTGGAAATGTCTTCCAAAATTTTTTTGATAGTAGTAAAACCACATATAAGTGCCTTCGTAGCATCAGCTCGGGATGACCACCCAGTGTCCGACATTTTTTTAAAAATAGGAATTTTTGAAATACTTTCTTTAAGTGCATGCATAAGATGACACCATCGATAGGTAGAAGCGGAAAAAATGTATATAAGTTTTCAACGAAATCAAAGAAAATGTATGCTTTTGTACAGCAATCTGCAGCGCACTTAACAACAAAATTTCACGACCGTGCAAGGCATGGAATGTATTCTACATACTTATGTATTTCCTTAATACGTGCTTGTAAGCCAGTGTATTTTCCACTCATATTGGTAGCGTTATCTTAGCTCTATCCGCGACAGTCTTTGATATCAATGCCACTCTCACTTAAGAAATTTAATAAGCTTCTGGTTCAGCAGTATGGTCTTCCATGTCCAAAAACTTAACAAATCTTTCCACTGGTCCCTATGGCAGAACGTAGCGCAGCTAATCTACATGGGATACATCCAATGACACTGAGTAGTATTTGCAGCTTTTAATTGCAGTTAAATGGATAAACTCCTCACATGTTGTTTTTGATAAATATGACGTATGCCCCTTTCTTTTATTGGCATGACTTTGAATATGTTGGGCCATAAAAGCATCAAATTTGGCTATTAACTCTAACAAGCCTAAATAATTGCCATTGTGAGGTGAACCAACAATTTCATCACTAATACAAAAAGCAAGACCCCGTTCTGCTAAATACTTTACTACTGCAATAATTCGTTGTAAAAGAAGCCGTCAATGCATTTGCTTAGACCCAATTTGGCTCACAATTTGAGTATAAACACGCCCTTTCTTATTTTCTTATTCGTAAATTTTCTTTGAAGACACAAAATCACTATTCATATGTAGCACTTCTTTGCTTCATTTTACAATCCAATAGTCACTATCAAAAATGCTCGGCCATTCCCAATATCGTTGGAGTATATAATTTTACTTTCGTTTTGTTTTTGGCTTGGAAATGTAACGACATTAGAATCACGTAATATGCTTTCGACTGCTTTTTGACTTGAACATGACGACTCTAGATCATGAAGACTTGCTGTGCTTTTAAGTTCTGTTTGCCCAGAACACAATATGGTTGTATTAGAATAAACTGCTATCTTTTGACTACATCTATAGATGTAGCTTCGTTGGTAACAGGTCTAACTTCTATATTTTCAGCCTCAATTTCTGTAGATTCAACAGAACCACTTTGAACAATAAAAAACTCGTACGGCTTACGTATTTTTGATAGAACAGCTTTGTTCTTTTTTTCCTTTTCATCTTTGGTTTTACGCTTAGCACTTCCTGAAGCCGTAGTGCCGACCCGTGTCTCTAAATCTGCTGCTCATGTTACCTACGGTTAGACGAAACTCTTTTTTTATAAATGTTTATCCTACTCAGAATCGAACTTGAACACCGCAGGCAGGATTACTGCCAACTGAGTTATTCGTTTCACATGTAAAGTCGAGCTGTAAATTTAACAAACGACATAAGCCCAAAAAATAATCCAACTTAATAAACAATGTACACACGGCGATAGATCAACCTACCTATCAAAATATCCCAATTAATATTCAACTTTATCTATCTATTTGACATTAAATTAAAGATCGGTAGTGGAAGTTTGAGAGATTTGGGTAGGTTGATGTGTTGCTGGCTATTTTGTGCAGTGGCGGCGCTAGGCGTCGGCGACGTCGGCCACCGCCGACGGCCTCGCGCCCGAGGGGGCCTCGCAGAAAAACTAGTTACCTATTTATTTTCGTTTCGCCAATCATCCTGGCTTAGGTTGCCGACCCCGAACAATTCGGGAAAAAAGCTAAGCAGATGATAATTAATTTTATTATTTAACACGTGCCCGATGGAAATGAATACCTAGTAGGTACTTTACGGGTATTCAGAATCGTCTGTCTGGCAACACTATGAAATGAACGTTTCGCCCTAATGAGCGTTCTCACACACACTGCCCGACACGATATCTGTATTGGGTGAAAATGTTTGTAAGTAATGTGTATGGCATCATATCATTTATTTATTTATTGAATTCATGGGTGTAAGTAAACCCATGAGTGCAATAAATAAATTAGTTATACGTGCAAAAGATCTTAATTTAGCACACATACAATCATAATGTGTGTGTGCTCTTCATTATGAATGTCCGATACCGATATCGTATTATCGGGTAGTGTGAAAACGCTCAATTTCGCTCACGGGGCACGAGACTCTGGACAGGGAATCCCCGTGTTGTTTAATTTATTTATCTATATTTAATTTTTCTGTGAGAGTAATTTTCTTCATACGGCAACTCGCAGACTCGCAAGCGCAAAGTTTCTTTTTATTGTATTGTAAAGTCTTCTAGTGGATAAAAGTTTTACGTTATTTGTTATTAATTTCATACCTAAGGTAAGTCAACATCAACTTTTTAACGACTTTAACGAAATTATTTCGTCAAAATCAATAGTTACCTATATCTTTTATAAGTCGTAAATACTCGTAATATTAACCAAGAAATACGTTTGATTTTATATTTACCTAGGTAAGTAAAGTACCTACCTACCTACCTACTTATTAAAATATAGGTCATCTATTTCTCCATAGAAACCGAAATAGAAAAGTGAATAGGTACCTACCTACTTATTTTTAAACCTGCGCTAGTTTTTTTTCACGAGATAATAGAAATATTTCGCCTTCCGATCAATGCCTTCGAGTATGTTTTGTATGCGTCAAAATTCGTAACAATTATTTTCACCGAGTTCTTTTTTCATAGGTACCTACATCTCGTGCGGTGTTCCTACAATAAGTACAAAATAATATGAATGAATAGGTACCTACAACAAATTATTTCACTTCTCCATAGAAAGACCTTGCTTATAACAAGTTGCTCCTGCATTACGTATTTAACAAAATAAGTAGGTAGGTAGGTACCTACTTACCTTTGCATTCTTAATAGTGACTATAAAATAAAAATATTCGATCTGTGGCATGTACGTACATACATATACAGGGTGATATACATATACAGGGCTGGTCATGGATAAAGTGCAAATACGAAAACCATAGATTGAGACCATTACCCTGAACACATACCGACATAGCTCGGAGGGTCAGCACGTTGAAGTGGCGGTGGGCAGGCCACATCGCTCGTAGAGCAGTTAACCGATGGGGAATAAATAAAGGTTCTCGAGTGGCGGCCGCGTACCGGTAAACGAAGCGTCTGTAGGCTGCCACTTGGTGGTCTGATGACCTGCCCTCCTAACATGCGCGGTTTTGTCACGCGTGAGATGATTTTCTATCTCGCTCACTCCAAAGCAAATCGAACGAGTTAGCTAGAGTTATGTCACTCACTCTCTCGCGCGTAACAAAGCCGCTCATGTTACGGGTACTGGTGAGGGTCGTCGGGAGTCGCTGGATGCAGTTAGCCCGCGACCGATCAAGGTGGCGCTCTTAGGGGAGGCCTATATCCAGCAGTGGATGCCTACAAAGTTGGCAGCTGACTCGTAAATTTTGTATAGTCGTTTTTTTTTCATTTCCGACAAAAAGTTTGACAAAAAATGTTCCGGGTATGTATCGTAATCCATGGTTTTCGTATTTGCACTTTATCCAGGACCTCCCTGTCTAATAATCATCAACCAACTCTTATAATCTGTATCCTGTAACATTGCGTTCTTACCAAACTTAACTAAAAATATTTTAGGTCATCATGTCTGGAGGACCCTCTAAAGACAGAGATGCAGGGAAAAAATGGGAATCCGGTGCGTCAAAAAGAAAAAGAAAGGCTGAAACGGCTATATCCAACCAAGCTCTGAGTTCCAGTATGATGCAATTTCTTAAAAAGCCTTCTTCAGGTGTCATTGCTTCAGAGTCATGTGATGAATCTTTATTTTCTGAAACAGAACCAGCTTCAGAGTTGAATGAAACTTTTAGTCAAATTTCTGATACAGCTAGTGAACATTTTAAAAAATTTCAACAGCGAGTGAATCTGCTGTGACCCAAATTTCTGAATCAAATAAAGAGTTAGAAAGTGAATATATGTGTGAGTCAGAAAATCAAGAGCAAGAAGTTCATTTAAGCGAGCCATTAATAGACCTAGATCCGGGGAAGTGGGTATTTCCCCTAAACGATGCGCAGCGCCATGACTTAATTCAAAACGGTCCCGATCAAGACCTAGAGAAATCTGATGGAAATTACCCAAAAGACCAAAGTAAAAGACATTTTTCTAAATTTCATTTTACTAGAAAATTGAGTAACGGCGAAACGCAACATCGCAAATGGTTAACTTACTCCATATCTCAAGATAAAATTTATTGCTTTCCATGTAGACTTTTTCACATTTGCAGACACAGATAATGAAAGAAGGATGTTGTGATTGGAAGGATCTGAGTCGGATATTGCAAGGACATGAACAAAGTCAAGGACACATGGAGTGCATGATTAAATGTATGGAACTCTTTAAAGGAATCAAACTCGGTAAAACAATAGATAAGGGTAACGAGAGATCGATTAGGGAATCCCAAAAGTATTGGTATAATTTGTTTGAAAGATTGATAGATATGATAAACTACTTGGTCTCACACAATTTGGCATTTAGAGCTCATCGAGAATCCTTGAAATTGAATGATAGTAAAAACTCTGGCAATTTTCTAGACTTAGTTAAGTTGTTATCTAAATATGATCCGACACTACGGGAGCATATGCAACGTATTAATGAAAAGTAACTTAATCAACATTATCTGAGCCACGACATCCAAAACGAATTAATTACATTAATGTCTAAATTAGTTATTAACGAAATTATACACAGGGTTAAACAAGCAAAATACTACGCCATCTTGCTCGATTGTACCAGGGACGTAAGTCGTGTTGAACAAATGTCAATAATATTAAGATTTTGCAATTTGTCAACTGGAGCTATAGAGGAACATTTTATTGGGTTTATTGACGTCGCAGAAACAACAGGAGAGTATTTAACAAAATCAATATTACAAGAACTGGAAAGATATGATCTAGATATCCAAAACTGTCGAGGACAGGGATATGATAACGGAGCCAATATGGTCGGAATTAACAAAGGTGTCAGAACAAGAATACTCAATATAAATCCAAGAGCATTCTTCACACCATGCGGATGCCACGGTTGGAATTTACTTTTGATAGATGCAGCTAACTCTTCAACGACAGCCAAAACATTTTTCGGCTTTATCAATAAAATCTATGTGCTGTTTTCAAAGTCAAGCAAGCGTTAGGAAATAGTAAAAAGTAAATTAAAATTGACATTACAACCTCTGTCTGAAACGAGATGGGAGAGTAGAATCGGAACAGTAAAAGCAATATTTTTACAATTTGATGATGTTATCGATTGCGTGAATGAACTGAAAAATAAAACTGATGATTCCGAAACTCTGAGCGACAGTGAAGCAGTCCTGAACGAAATGTTAACTTTTGAGTTTATTGTTGCAATACACGTGTGGTATGAGGTTTTGCTACTTGTAAACAATATAAGTAAACTATGGCCATCGGTTCAAGTCAACTTGAAAGTCGCTATTGATACTTTACGTTCATTTTGTAGCTGGATTCAAGAATTCCGTAATACAGGATTTGAAAAAAGGGTAACAGAAGCTAGATTGTTTGTGTAGAAAAGTACTTATGAAATTCAGTCTCAATTTAAGGAAAAAATAACAGCCAGGAAAAAACGAATGTTTAGTTACGAACATACTGATGAACCAGTTAAATCTCCTGAAATGCAGTTCAGAGTTAATTATTTTAACACAATGGTAGATGCTATAATAGTCGACACCGAATGTCGATTTACAGCGCTCAATGAATATTTTGAGCAATTTGGTTTTATTTATGATATCAATTATTTGAAATCTATGCCAAAAGAGGATCTTCTCAAACATTGTAATGATTTAGGTACAATACTTCGGGTTGGCGAAAATAGTGACATAAAGCCTTTCGAACTATATGAAGAACTTCAGCTTTTAAAAACTAATTCACTAGACTCTATCAAAGACGCGAAACAACTCATCCAATACATTTTAGAAAATAATTTAGAAAAAATATATCCAAATGTTTATATTACAATTAGAATCATGCTCACAGTTCCGGTCAGCACAGCTTCCGCTGAGAGAAGCTTCTCAAAGTTGAAATTGATAAAAACCTATTTGAGAAGTACGATGAGCCAAGACAGACTGACTACCCGCGTTATCAGTTTTGTCAATCGAAGCTGAAATAGCGGCTAGACTTAATTACGACACAATCCTGAAAAAATTCAGTGAGGCTAAAAGCCGAAAAGTTCGACTATTTTAATTTCTATGTGTGTAATTATTTTTTGTCATCATTTTATTAACAATAAAACTCGTTATACTCATAAATTATTTTATAATTTGGCTCACTTAATTTAACGGTTTTTTTCACTGCGAAGTAAAGAGGCCTCGCGAACTTGATGTCGCCGACGTACACATTTGGTCTAGCGCCGCCACTGATTTTGTGTACTTAGATAGCGGAAGCTTGCGAACGGAGTCACGGACATCAGTAAGATAATTTATATTAGTATTAGTTGGTTGAAATAGTTTTTAATTTTATTTTTAGCGTTTATAACGTTGGCTATATGTTGGCCGGGTCTTTCAGATGAAAAGCAATTGCGTAGAGTCAGTTAAAAGTAATCATAACTTCAATTCGAATATGCATAATTTAGCTTAGCAAAATATCTTACCTTATGCGCAGTTATTCTGGTTTATATCTCAATCACTACATAAAACACTTCTATTCGGTATACGTTTAAAAATAATTGAATAGGGCGTTTACTTTGCTATATCAGGCAAGAAGACAATACTCAGCGCAATTACAAGACAACTTTTCTCAAGAATAGCTCACAACGAAAGTGCTGTTGATTGCTATTATTATCTTCGTCATTACGACTAGCTTGATGACAATATAAGGAATTCCCCCGTTAGTTTTGCAGCGTTGTTAACTCGCGCTGTGTGTGGTGTAAAACATATTTTGTGATGTTACCAGCGCTCACTTTTAGAAATTACTAAAATTTTAAATTATAGTCATATATTTTGATACCAACTCTTTCGTGGTAAGTAGTGTAGGTTATCTATATTGATTTAAAAAATATTTTCACGCTCCTATCTAAATTGTTATTTTTTACGGTCATAAAGCATCGGTGTGCGGGATTATCCGCTACTGCATATAAATAAATGCTATACATGTGCCATACATATAAGTAAATACTATACATGTCCTATACATACAAATAAATCCTTATCATTGTTTACATACATGGTATTATTATGAATGTGGAGTTTCTGTTTGTAGTATCGAACAGATACTTACAATTTAGGACACAGTAAAACACTCTGTACGTCCATAGTCACTACTAATACAATCGAGGAACACATTAATTAAGCATTTTCTTTAGCAAGCTGAGCTTATTGTTTCATCTGGATGTGATGTTCATATTGTTCTGGTGTTATATTGCCTTCCTTAAAAGTAATAGCGGTGTCACTCTGATCTTTCCTAGGCTTGAATATGGATATTTTCACATTTTTCAATACTGACCAGAAGAGTTTGCGTCTGCTGCTGCTTTTTTTTATCACTAGAGCACCATTTTTATATTCTTTAAACATATGAGTTTTGTTTCTGAACGTATTCTGCACATGCACCCTGCTTAAACAGGATCTGCAATACTGACTGGGTACTTTTAGCAATAAATTCAACCATTTCTTTATATAATCTGATTTGACTGTAACATATATTCTTGTTTGTTTATTAGATTTTGCGGCAGAATTTTCATTTAGTGCTGGCTTTCTGTTTATCAATTTCATCCATTCAAACAGTGTTTCGCTATTCATGTCTGTTGTTCTTAATAAACTTATCTTAACAAGTTCATTATTGTCATTAGGTAGAAAGGAAAATTTAATAAAATAAACACAAAGAACTTATTTTTCAAGTTTAAATCCACTTACCTAGAACGTTTTCTTTGAATTTGAAATAATTTGCAAAATTTTTCAAATTTAGTATATACAAAGTGTGTATCAGGCAGATGACAGCTTTTTCAATCTTATAAAGGCACATAAAAGATACCGCAAATTTTCTTCTTGTGAATTTTCAAAAATAAAAATTAACGCCATCTAGTGAAAAAAGTAAAAACTATGAAACTGCACCAGGTTTTACAAGCGTACCGACAAAGCGTGCGTATCTATTCTGTGGTGCGTATCTTTATTGCTTTAAAGCTACGTTTAGACTACGACACTATGGTGTATACATCGAGTGTCTGTGTATGAACACCACTGTCTACACTTGGGATATTTATTGCGATACTTGGTTTAGTGTCCCGACACCGAAACCGCCTCATGTGTGACCAGCCACGCAATTAGTGCCGTAGTCTACACGGATCTTAAGACTTGATATTACAAACACAGAGTACTCAATGTTTTGTTATTATAACTGTCATGTATATTAGTATAATCTCGTGCCGCCAGGTGGCAGACAAGATCTATAGGTAACAAGTAGTTAGTCATATAATTACCTATTTTATATTCAACTAGATGTGCCACACTGTTTTACTTGCCTGAAACTCGGAATAAGACAAATTATTTTTTTTTCTCTCATACATTAAAAAATATTACTATACTAAGTTTTATTAAAATCCGTCCAATAGATTTTATGTGATTGATGCACAAAATACAGACAGACAAAATTCTTTCATATAAAAATCATTCTATACGCCAAATCTATCATTCTTTTAAAATATTTTTCATATGCAGAATTTACTCTGTTACGATTTTATTTTGTATATAGATTGATTGACGCATTAAAAATTTTAAAATGAGAAACGTATTTAACTTTTTAAACATTTCTTTGATGACCTCATATATTACAATTAATATATTTTAAATAATCTTTGTAATCATTATTATTCTCATTAATCGTATTATACATACGTATTTTGTTTCATAGTAATTTTCATAAAGGCAAGTGTAAAGTGAATTTTGGGAGGTAATAAGGCGTAGACTTCATAGGTACATTGAGACAAGTGGCATGGCGAACCAAAGACTATTGCTCAATGCTTCCCTCTACTCCTCTGCTCAATAGTTGCATTGTAAAATAATGGCTGTTTCGTTTACACCTGCAAAATAATTTAGTTTTTTTTAAATATTTTTATGTAGATTTTTTCATCTTCCCCATAAAACAATGGGATTTGAAGTTAACAGGTTTCAAGGCGAAGTTGATGAAGAACTCGTCTGCCCTATATGCTCTGGAGTATTAGAAGAACCACTGCAGGTATGAACAAAAATTTTGTTTATTGTGGAAATGTAAATTTCTCTTATAGTTGAGGATTTGTCTGAATGTGTCATTCTTCGCAGGCCCCTGTTTGTGAACATGCATTTTGTCGCGGATGTATAACAGAGTGGATTAGTCGACAACCCACTTGCCCTGTTGATCGTCAAGCAGTAACTTCTGGTCAACTTCGACCCGTACCGAGAATTTTGAGAAACTTGTTGGCGAGGTATGACATTTTTTAATCAAACTTAATTGGACGCGGCCTGCGATATATTTTTTTTTAAATTATGTTGTATTAAAGCGTGTTTAATATTTTTATATGAGAGCAGTGTTAAACTTTTCTGCATATATATTTTATACCTATGATGTATATATATATACATACATATATATATATATATATATATATATATATATATATATATATATATATATATATATATATATATATATATACACATACACACACATATGTACATACTTACATACATTTACAATTATTTTGTGTTTTTGAATTTTGTACGAAGTCAATTTGATTTCTGTATTCTTAGACCTAAATATATTTGCGCAATGACGATTTTATGCATAATTTCACTTAAGAAAACAATGCTTTAGCTTATTTTCATTAATAAATAATTTGCTCTACTTTGGTAATACTAACTATAACAAAATATAATTGCATTAAATATTATGTGTCTACAAGTTATTCATAAAATAAAAATTTCATTGAATAGAAATTATTCATGAAATATGGGCACTTTATCCCAGTCGCAGAAAACATTTTTGTAGAATAAAATGTTGAACATAACCTTTTGTTTGAGATTCTACGATATATTTAAAATTGCTCTACTCCTAGTATGGCTAATTGTATCCTTTGTAAATAAAATGCTTAATAATAATGCTAATGCTTATAAATAAATGTAAAGGCTTCAAGTTCCTTTATTAATTTTTCCAGATGAATTAAGCAAGGCACAATGTTTGAAGAAACAAGTCCAGTTCGATTCTCTATGGATATTCCCCAAATATTTGCGCATACCCATAGTAATTATTCCAACATTCTAGAATTAATGGTTTATCCAAATAAAAATTGTTTACTTTCTTATATCCTTGAGCTCACTAGACTTCTGTTCACTTGAAATGTGATAACAATGTTATTGTAAAGTTATGTTGCAATGGAAGGAAGTTGATTTATTACTTGAATAGTAATGTTGAATGTTAGACTCAGTATGCTTTTTGCTTCAACTACTTTATTTTCCTTTGTTTGTCTTCATGGTTGATTATGATTTATTATAATAATGATGTTTCTTTATTAATCGTTAATAGCTCATTTTTATTATTAAGTAGAATAATTTGTTGTGATAAAAAGCGCTATGTTACTTTTTCGTTTCATAATATCAAAATAAAAATAAAGTTTTCAATACATGAATTTTATTGATAAGTGATTTTTTTTCAATTACTTTTATGTTACTAAATAATATTTAACTTGTGCGTAATCATCAATTTATTTTGTTAAAGGTTTGCTCATTGCAATATTAGCTTGTTATCAGTTTGGTAATATGTTTACTTTTGCTCAGTGATGCTTTGTTATACTACTGGTTTAAGAACTATAGTAATAGGAATGAGCCCATTTGAAAAGCTACTGAAATATTGCTAAATAAGCAACATGAAATGATTGAGTTGAGAAGGAAAAATTGTATTTTAACTGTGGTGATATTTACAAAATATTTCGTATTTTCTACATTGAACTAACCAATTTTGTCTCTCAACTCACCTCATATCATTTTATCATGATGGAGACTTGTTACTTGTATTGATTTTAATAACAAGGAAGTGATTCCAATTATTTTCTTTATCTACTGCAGTATGCGAAATATATTCTAGAGATCAATTGGTGACTTTGGTCACCATTTAGTCAAATCATTATCGACTGGCTCCGTTTTGCGAAAGATCTGTTATTATAAATTAATTACTTATAATATTAATCTTGAAGCTTACGTTTTGCGTTATTTACATTTTTCTTATCATTATGTTGACATTTTTTGACAGATTGTGTATACATTGCGATAACGCTATTTACGGTTGTACAGCAGTCCTAAAATTGGACTCCTTGTCTGCTCATCTCGTTGAATGCGAGTACAATCCTAAACGACCAATGCCCTGCGAACAGGGATGCGGATTGGTTATACCAAAAGATGAATTGAAAGACCATAATTGTGTTAGAGAACTTCGCGCTTTGATTCAGACTCAACAAACAAAATTAAATGAGTATCAGCAGGAATTGTCAGAGCAACGCTTCACAATTAACGAACATAAAAGAGAGCTATCTATTTTAAAGGTTTGTAACTATTGTTAATTTTTTAATAAGTTGTGTTCTTTCAAAGTAATATTGGACCATTTCATGTTTCTTTTATGAGGTACTTTTACTTAATGAATCTTATAAAAGTTGGATATACTTAAAAATTGTTTGTATCAGTGTCCTTTGTCTACTTATTTTTGTATATAATATGTAGTAAATACTTAGTATTGGATTGTCAAATAAAAAAAATATAACTTAATCCATATTAAGTAATATAACTCTCAATGAGTTAGGCTGAATAGCAATGTTAGAAATATCTCTAGAGTTCATACACTTTTTAACTATTTTTAGAAATTTATCCTTTTATTAGGGCTTTTTTTTACCTTCGTCCGGTCCAATTTTTTTACTAAGATCATTAAATGGAAATATGCTTGATATTTGCACCCATACTCATGTTTATATATGTCACAAAGAAATAAGGATGCCAGGGTTTTTGTGAAATGCAAAGGATATCATAAAATTACAGGTGATGTATTTTTATGATATCCTTCGGCTCAACGGCTCACTTTATCTCACTAGAAGAATCGAGTGATTAGATAAAATGCTACTTCATGTCATCCCCAGTTTCTTGGATAAAATTCATGAAACTTTGTAAAGTTTGTCAATCTCGGAAGTCTTCTCAAAAAAGGAATCATCGTCTAATAGGGTATTTGACTGATGTCGATATATTTTGTAAAAACATTTTAAAACTGTACAGTAGGTTAAAAAAAACCTTATGATGAAAAGAATAATGAATATAACAAACAATTAATTGAAACTTCTCAATAGGAAAAAGCGTCCATTTTTGTTCATTAAATTGAAAAATTATTAAGAATTTAGTTTGCGAACAAAAAAAATGAGAAAATTATAATATACTCCCTTACAATGAATGCTAAATAACTGGCCAGTGACGTCATAAGCTAGTTGAGTTTTGTATGAGGCATTTTCGCGCGAATCGTAGTTCATCAGTTTTTAAGTCGTCATAACTTTGTAATGAAAAGTCCTAAGTACGATATATTTATTTTAACTGTTTTTAATGTTTTTACTTATTCTATTCTAGTAATAAAAAAAATTTAGTCAAATATCCTATTGTTTTGAGTTATTTCAATGGTCACTAACAAATTGATTACTCCAATCCACCCAGTTATATTGCCTGTCGGTAGTGGATATATACCACTAACATTACACTTCTTAACAAGCTAATAGAATAGCTGTATTCTTAAGGTTAGTTTCTCAAAAATTACAATGGATGTGAATTAAAATTGCCATTTTAAAAGTATTGGCATCAATGTGGCATTCCTGCAACATCTTTACTGGCAGGGTGAAGAAAAAGCCAACTACAGTAGGTCTATAATTTAAGTTGGAAGATATCTTTATTTCATCGTACTGTAAAGAGGAAACACTATTTAATTTAGATTGGAGTTGACTCTCGTCTTATATAATTAGGTACAAATTAATGAGAAGAGTATTAATATTTATTAAAAACTTTTTTCTGATCTAATTCAATATTTTGTTTTAGTTTTCTGGAAACTAAGTGCTATTCTTTTACGTAATAAGTATCTACTTTTTTTATATCCTCGTAGAATCAAATTATTGTAATAGGCATGGCATAGCACTGAAAATGTCATAGGATTTTTACTACATTTTTAGTAAGATGAGATAAGCAGTTGAAATTCTTCACATGCAACAGTTTTTAAAACTCATTGTTGATTTATTAATTATGCTTCAGTGAGTTCTACTTTACTGAATCGGAAATTTGAAGAGTTTTACTAATCCTAATTATGGCTAAAAGATGGCGCGTGTGATTTTGACAGTCAAATAAATAAGATATACTTTAGTGTGCTTTGCACTTTTTTTTTTAAATAAAGTGCTTTGACATAAAGAAACCTTTTGATGAATCTGTTGTAAGGAAATCAAGTGTTTATGAGAGATACAAACAATTTAAGGAAGTCCTTGATAAGGTTGAAGATGATAAGAGAGCTGTATATTCTAGCATATCAACTACCGATGAAAACATGGATAATATGAACATAATTGTTATTTATAAATCGCCAAATTATTATAGAAAGATAGCAGAAAATGTTATATTATACGGTCCTTGTAAAGCTATACTATATTTGGGCAAGAAAAGGACAGTAGTCAAATTCGGTACGAACTTGACTACTGTCTTAGATCATTTTCATTAAATGAAGTTGATGATGATGAAGTTGAGAATGATCTAGAATTGACCCCAACATAACGTAACAGGTGATGAAATGCTGGCATGAATCGTTACATTAGATGCGGGTTACCTTGAAGAAGCCAGGTTGATAAAATTTATTAAAAAATATAAATTTTGGGGCTTTTTTGTCACACCTCGCATGTGTATAACTTAACTTTTTTGGAATTTTCTTTTTGAAAAACAGGATTTTATGAGAGCAATGCGAGTTTCTAATCCAACTTTGCGAGCTATAGCAGACCAAATGGAACGCGATGAAGTCATAAGATGGAGTGGAAAGTTGGCCAGGGCTCGAGTAACCCGTTGGGGTGGCATGATATCTACTCCTGATGAAGTTTTACAGGTAATAACTCATTGAAGTTTTCTTCACATAGATTATCACTATATGACAATTTTCTTTTATTTGATAATGGTTATAAGTGAATCTCGTGATTTAGGCTCTGCTTCTACATAAGCAGGAGTCCAAATTGTGCTTTTATTTTTCTTAAATTTTTGGTTATCAAATGTATGGTGACCGATTATATTATAGTTTCTTCGAGAATTACTGGCTTTTTAAGTATTACGAGTATCACCTATAGAATAATTTGCAGCAAACATGAATTAAAAAAAGATTGTATGATGCAAAATTAAAAATCTATAAAATATATATTTGGTTTCGAAAACTTATACTTAATTTCGCAATTTAAATACAAGCATATTTGAAAAGTGTAATAAAATATTGGTTTTTTAATAAAAATATAATGAAATATACTGTTGTTATACCAAGACCAATGTTACTTTTCTCAATTTTTGGGCAAAATTTTTACTGAAGTATATTTAAAAAGCAAGTGTTAACCTAATTTTGCTGTCAAATTATCATATTATGATAATACATTAACCAATATAAGAACAGTGTATATAGACTTAGAAAAAAAAAATTCTATCTATATGGAATCTTGCCCTTAGTGTAACAGTATGTGGAAACTAATGGGACGAAGAATTAAAATTGTAACTTGTTGAGAGCCAAAATAATTTTTTTAATATGGCTAAATATAAGTACTATTGACCAATACATGGCCCCAGTATTTACAGTCTCGTATCACCGGCTCTAAAATAACATTTTAACCCTTACAAGAATGTTTACATTTTTGATCAATTCACCAAAAAATTCACAAGAATTTGATATTCTTTTTTTAACTATTTGATATTCTTCATTTGTGTCTATTTCATTCTAGTTAATGATTAAAAGAAGTCTGTCTGAATCGGGCTGCCCTCCACACATCATAGATGACTTGATGGAAAACTGCCACGAGCGAAGGTGGCCTCCGGGCCTTTCTTCACTTGAGACTAGACAGAATAACAGGAGGTACGTTTTAATTACCTTACTTAAATATATTATAAAAATTCAACATTTTCTGTTAAAATTAAGAAGTTAATTTTGATGTTACTAAATTATTATATTTTTTATTTATTACAGTATTTATACAATTTATATCTATTTATAAATAATGTTATCAAATTTAGACAAAAACAACAAGTTTTTTTAAAGACAAAAATAGTAAAAATATTGTCGGATTAAAGTGAATAAAATTCAGATGGGCAATATGTACAGGGATATGATAAGAAGAACGCACACTTATTAGCGTTTGTAGAAACCATAGATTAATATATTACAAGTAGACGAACAAGGCGTGCGAGCGAGAACGTTTTTCTTTTGATATTACTACGAGTGGAAAAGAGATGAACTCTCCCAATGTCTCCCGCTTCGTTAGCGTACTGCTGTATTTTAGTATTTTTCTGTATTTTCAACTAATAAATATTTCTAGAATATTATTTTAAAATAAGCAATAGTGTGTTGTCGATTGTGAAGTGACATATAGGATAATTTAAATAAAGACACGTTTCACATGTAAATGTAATGCATGTACGTATTTTTTGTCATTTATTTTCTGCTAAATTATTATTTAAGTAGACTTTGTTAAATTTACATATCATGCTAAACATGTTCTATTTTACGTTTTATTGTTTAGTTTTAAGTTTTGTGACGTGTTTGTAAGATTATAAGATATTATATCTGCGAAAAATATATAGGAATTGTCATTATAGGGATTCACATTATTTTATCGACAAGTTATAATCAATATGCTAACACAATATTCAAGTGAAATAAAGTCTACAATTGGAGAACCAATGTTTTATTTCGGCACATTGAATATTTCAAACAAAAAATGAAAGTGATATTAGCAGCGCAATTACTTTCTTGATTTGTTTAATGATTTTTTTAACTCATTTCAATATGAGAATTCGGAGGCCACTGTGCTATATATTACCTTGTCACTGACATATTTAACATTTTTAATTCCTGAAACTTTCTTTTGCATTTAAAAAACCTTTGTGTGTAATTAATAAACAAGAAGTTGTGGACAAAATCGAACAAGTACACAAGTAGTTTAGAAATTTGATATTTGAATATGGCACCGTTATCACAATTATTACGAGACTCTTAGATTTAGCTGGGTTTTGATAAATATAACAAGTGTAAAATATTTCTAGACTACATTCAAAAGGCCACAAGCAATTTATGCTTTTTTATGAACTAAATAGGTGGAAATTGCAAGTGACTTTTTTTAATGTAATCTATAGACGAGTAAAACAATCTCGAAATATTTTTTATCTCCATTCGATGTAGGTTTGCAATTATATCTGCATATAAAATATTACTTTTCCATGTAGTTACTATTAAAGCCTTATAAGGAAATTAATATAGGAAATTAAACGCAACAAGAAACTGCTGGAAATTCATAAAATTATTTTTTCCAGTTTAGCTTCCATCGAAATAGGCATTTATATAGGTAATTTGATCGAGTTGATTAATTAAATTGGTTGTCCAATATACAGGTTCGTGGTTATGTATATATATATATATATATATATATTCAAAATTGTAGAAATACAAAATATTGTTCCGATAATCTCATTATATGAGGATCTACGTGTGATTATTTTTGTAAAAATAAATGTAATTAGTTTATAATTAGATAAGTTTATTTAGATAATATGTCATTCTGTTTAATTTAAAGTATTTGGAGAGCTCAAAATATTATAGTATCGACCAAAGGTCACGAGAATAATTACATTGTATTTTAAAATCAATTAAGGTATACATTTTTTGTGCTACAATTTTTTTTTTATATATATTATATTTTTCACAGATTTATACTTTTCACAGTGCACTCAAATAACACACCCAAAATATCTAAGGTTAAATAAAGAAAAATATAATGAGTGGAAATACCACGTACAAGGTGTTGCATAAAACTTCAATCAAAAATTCATACTTGCGACATGAGTTACTGTATAGAATTTAATCATCCTTAAAAATACGAGCAAGTTAAATTGTAGTCAAGTTCCTAATTATAGTAAGTAAACTCCAATGAACCTTAGCTACATGAGTTATCAATATGTAAAATTATCACTTCGTATACATACATACATTTACGCACACAAAGGCAATTCAATTTCGGTGATGCGGGACAAGTAGAGTATGTACATTTATTCATAGTATATTAACTCTTGATTGGTGTGCTAAGAATGGTGAGATTGGTGTATTACCAATCTTAAAACATTGTATTACATTTAATAACCCTAAATTGTTTAATTTTAATAACATATAAAACTAAATAATATCTATCAAACATTTTTACCTTAATTTTTATAAGACTATTCATATAATTTAAAATCTCATTGCCCTTGGGTGCCAGAAGTAAATCACACGTTGTATTGCCTTCCCCCCGTGATGTGTTCCACATAAATGTCTATTCAAGTTTATCACGTTTGAGCATATGGGTTTTCTCGTTCGCTGGATTCCAGCCCCCAAGAGGTCCCACGATGACGGCATCCAGGAATACTTCATAACCACATAGTTTAAAGGACTCCATGATACCAGCATATTCCACACGTGTTGCTGCAAGGTAGTTTTCAAATGGCATTGCTACATCCACGATGGTGACAATCTTGTTTGTGTCGTCTGTCGCCATAAACTCTGGTCTTAAATGCCATTCATAACCTGTATTGGTTTAATTGATGCACACTGTAGCCTTGATAATCTGCTCTAGGATAGAATTGTGGTGACAAGTGATTGCTGCGAGGTTGGGATGGCAGTGGCTAAAGCAAATGTGGTAGAGTCTCGCTTAGGTCACGTACCTCTGACGTCTTTTAACTTCATAGCCGAATCGTCTGGTCCCATTCAGGGAGTCAGTCGAGTTGGGTTCGATCGATGAATGTCTAGTCTACTAACTGCTTGAATTTGTTGTTCCGCATGAAGTGGTCACGCATGAAGTGGTCGCCAGAGTTGCCACAGATATTACTTGAAGCACCTTACCCTGGTCTGGTTTTGGTAGTAAAGGAGACTTAAGGTGCTCACGTACTGCATCGGAAAGTGTCCTTCCCTACAATTCGGCAGGCAGGTGCTTGCCGTCGAGACAGAGGTTGATATTCTCATCAATTAATGTCCATTCAACACGGACATTAATTGTGAAGCAGAAAGAAATGGTGAACAGAATAATCCCAGTCATGTTGCACTTGACCTCGTGATGGACCCACTTATCGTTTGGAAGGTCCTCTTCATCCATATTCAAAGCAGCCGGTGGTCCAGGAAACTTCTTAACCCTGCTCTCGAGGATATAGCCATATTATATCAATAACTTAGGTAGCCAACGTTCATTTGGGATTTATTTACAATAATTAGGAATTTGATTACAATTTAACTTCTCATGTTTTTCCATACGAGTAACTCATGTCTTAAAATGAATTTTTGACGGAAGTTTTATCACCTTGTATGTGGCATTTCCACTTATTATATTTTTCTTTGTTTAACCTTAAATAGTTTGGGTGTGTTACTTGCACTGTGAAAAAACATAAATCCAAGTGTTTTTATACACAACATAAAATATGGGATGAACAATAAAATTAAAGTTGCAGCGTAAAAAATATGTGCTTTAATTGACTTTAAAACACAACGTAATTATTCTGCCGACCTTTATTATTATCAAAACTAACATTTTGAGCTCCTTAAATAATTTAATATTGAACGGGAATGACATATTATCTAATTAAACTTTACGGAAATGACATTATCTAATTAAACTTTATGGGAATGACATATTATCTTATTAAACTTTAAATACTAATTATATTTGTTTTTAAAAAAGTAATCATGAGGAGATCCACATAGGATTAGATAATCTCATCGTACAATATTTTGTATTTCTACATAATCCTTTTGTAAGTCACTATAAAAATCATTCGCCTTTAAATAAAATTATTTTATTAAAGTCTATAGTAGAAACACATGTGTGCAATGTAGTAGTTTACAAGCAACACAAATACCACATTGTTTACGTAGGCAAATATGTTCACGTGTACCTGTTAGACGTGTAGTGCTGTACATATGTACAGTACAAGTCTTACACATGTGCTGGACACATGTACAGCTGCACGATCTACAGTAAGATTGTCAGTGGAATTTTAAATGATATTATCAAATAAAATATAACAGAATAAATAAATTATATTTACAAATAAAAAAGTCATAGCCATCCTTTTTAGTGTTTAATAAAATGAAACTATTATAAAGACTTTTCAATTGACGTGATTTCATTTGTTACAGCACTTGAAACAAAACGGCAATCCCTATATTTCTCGTCATTTTAACGATTTGTCATAAAAATTTTTTTAAGCTTAGCAAGTAAAGATAAATGTTTAATCTATTCAGAATAGCCGTTATTGGTCAGATCATGAACGATTGTCATTGAACATCGAGTATGGTCAATTAGCATTTAATATGGTCGATTGAAGTGAAGTCATTTTATTCATTTTTTACTTCTCTTACTAAGAATGGTCAACGATAAATTATTAACGTTTCCTACTTTCCGTTTCAAATTCTTTTCTTAAACCTCTTCCAGCAAATATTAGCAAAAACAATACTCTGTTCATTACATTCTAGTATAAAAATAAGTTTGCAATGATGTAAATACTTTCATCTCGTTCTTATTCTACCCGTAAATATAACATCACATTGCTATTTGAAATGCTGTTAAATTTATAAAACTGTATAAAAAACAAAACTGTCAGTTTCAGAGATGGTAAGAGACATTATAACAAAGCATATTTGGAATGTGTCCATTAGTCGCCTAAATTGTTTGCCAACCATATAAAGAATAAATATAACTCCATTAATACCACGTTATAAGCGTTATAAAAGCGTTTAAAAGTGTTATATGGCTTTAATTATAACTTTATAGACACAATTACAATAAATTTATGTAATTTTTAACTTTTGTTAACCTGCTAAATTAACCATATATGGGGGCATTAATTATATTTTAATTATATGGTAATACTAAAATTATAATTAAATTAATAATTTTAGTATTACCATTAACGCTTAATCAGTAATCATCATCATCATATCATCATATATTTTAATACGCTAAGGTTTTAAGATGTTACTCTCCCTTTTTAGAAAAAACCTCACAACTAATCCACATAAATTATATATCATTTTATAGATAATTGCTTGCTCTACCGGCATCCACAACTAAAAAATTTATTATTGCTATTGTTTTTGCAAATTAATTAATTATTAAAATTATATGCACAAAACAGCAATGCTGCCATCTAACGGCTCAACGTCAATATGATTGACAGTCGGTAAAATTTTTGTTTAATTCCAAATCCACTCACGTATAAATAAAGTGGCGCTTTAGCTCAATGCTTTTGATACTTGCGCCTCTATATGTCAATTTTAGTAAAATATTTGTTTGGTCTGTCATCTGAGCTTCATAATGGAATAAATAATAATGCGAAGACTTCGCATGGGTCACGCTAGTTTTAAATATTTTATAAGCTGATTTTTCACAATTAAATGAAACTACGTGATGTAGTATTATTTCTACTTTCTTTGTAGAAATAATACTACATCACGTAGTTTCATTTAACTGTGAATAATGAATTTCTACAAAATTAGCGCCAAATATATTCAATATTCACGCTTTTTATAAAAAGATTTTTAATAAAGTTGTATATAACACTCAGGCACTATCTCTTTGACTATTACTTAGAATGTTTTTATTTATGAAAACTGAATTATGAATTCTTTTTCTTTTAATTCACATTTTGAACTGAACCGGTTTCAGATAAATGTCATACATAAGCTCATAAGAAAAACAGACATAATCTGTTCATTACAATTCTGTTCATTACATGTACATTTTTTAATTTGTTACGCAAATTAAAATGGAATCTCATGATATATATATTCGTTTATTGTATAAAATGTTAGTTTTTAATAAGGTGAAGGCGTCTATATCGTCTTGAGTCTTCAAGAATATAACGAGGAGATGGTACAATGATGGGGTATATGGTTTGAGACCAATTTTTCAGTAGTTACAAGGTAGAATGCAGGTAATTATTTGTGAAAGAATAAAAGTGTTGCTAGTGGAGAAGGAGAAAAAATTTTGGGTTATTTTACTGACAGTGTATGAAGCACAAGTGCAGGAACGGATTAATCAGAAATTTGTTGGTAGGAGGCTAGGTTTGACTGACTACAATCAGAAATTAGTTTTTTATATGCATATGGCCTAACATTGATTTCTCGAACTGCCAATGCAAAATGGTCTGACATTGATTTCTTGAACTACCAAGAGAGGCAGCAGTAAAATATTTATTGCATTATAATCTTTGTTCAATATCTGCATATGTATGGCCTAAGTTAGTTAGGTTATTTTTGTACTTTGGCAACATTAGTTCAACTATCATATAGCCTGTCATATTTGACATCCGGCCGGACGGTGCCAGTGCAATGTATTGTTTAGCACATATTTTTGCCAACAATAGATTGATTACAAATGTTTTCCCGATGCCGTCTGGTGCGTCTAAGTAAATAATTCCGCCAGTGTTGCTGTTGATGCGATTCATGGTAATGTTGTAAATTGTTTTTTGATTGTCATTGAGGAGTGGTTTGTTGTGAGCAACATATTGAAGTAACTTTTTTCCTTTGTAATTTCAAAGTTTAGCATATTGAAATCATCTTGTCATGGTGCTGGCATCCCAAGTTGTACTAAGGTCTGGTTTTTTTTATTGCTAAACATTTATCTTCTAAGTGAATGTTAAATGTTGTTAGTATTATGGCGAACAAGTCTCCGATTTGTTCAGCTGAGGCTGTGAGTGAAGCTTCTTGTAACGTTAATTCCCTGTGGTTATTGTTTCCCAGTAGTCCCTAAGTGTTGGCATACTTCTCTGTATGTTATGCATAAGCATAGGTAGATCAACAGTCTTGAGATCTGTGAAACTTGTTGGTCCCCGTATTTCCTGTAGCGATATCCGGAGATAGCTTTGGTGTTGCCGGATAAACAATATATATACTAGGCCTAGTGCATTAGTTTTGCATGGTTCCTGGATGATCCTCTACTGGAATTCCTTGTTTTCGTCGTTGAAAGATTTTTCTTGTTGTGTTCCACGTATAATAGGCAGAGACGTCGACATATAGTAATGTTTTTGCGAATGGATCTGTTTGGCACAGTTGGAAAAAAGCTGTTAATATTGTGTTCTTAGGTGGTTCGTTTGCAATTTTTCTGGCGGTATCTTTTGTGAAGTAAACTCTCTGTCCATTCTCCAAATGGGTGGGTCATGTATGTGAAAACCGAAAATCCGCCACGCTACTTCATTAGTGTTGATGAATCTTCCCATTTGGTACACGGGGATCTCGTCGTTTCTGTTTTGTTGTTCGCTGTCTTTGGCTATTTGAAATATAGACATGTCACTGCCTTGTTCACATACTTAGACATATTTAATGGATTTCACTGAATTGCAGTATTCTACGTTTATGTGTACTTGGACAATTTTGGAAAATAGTGGGTTATATGGTACTACCCATTTATTATTTCCAGTTCATCTCTGCCTCATATTCGTATTTTTGCTGTAAAGCCCCTTTTTTGGGTAATAGTAATTTTTTCATGGGATAGCCATCCTCTCCGGTTTGTGTGTGATTCTAAGTATGATTTTAGACATTTTTTTGTACATTTTCCATTACTTGGGGAATTGGGGTTTAATGGCCTGCATGGTTTGTGTATCATGTTTTTCACAACTATGTCATATAGCTCCGAATCTTCTTGTGGATTGGGAAATTCAGTTTGGATGATTTTGTTGACATCCGTGGGATGAATTCTGTCATGTAGCCATATGAGATTGTGTGAGTGAGGCAGTCCTCGTTTTTGCCATTCGATTGAGCATATCCAGCATGTAATGGTTCCAAAGATGTGGTATTTTGTGATGACTTAAATAAATCTCCTTTGTCTTTGTCGGAAAACTTGAGCTATTATGTCGTGTCGATCCATGGGGGCTTGTCCGTATCTTAGTTGTTCCTTCATTTCTAGCCACAATGAGTTGCATGTGAATGTTATGAAGAGATCAGATCATCCATATTTTCTTACGCAGGTTATGGCATCTTGAGTGTATTGGTGCATGTGTCTTGGACTTCCTATGTAAGACGAGGGTCAGTTAACCATTGTTCTAATGTTGTCAATGTTTTCATTTTTTATGATTGCGTTTTGAAGGTTGATGTATTCTTTTGTGCGTAGTTTCTTCTTATTTAGTCTTATGTAAAGCATCCGTTCCGCTTCTATTTTTGCATACATATCTACCAGGAATTGTTGGAATAAATGGAGAGTATTGAGAATGTGATTGCATGTTTCATTTTCTCTGATTATTAAGCAGTAAACATAGAACTCCTTGGAAGTGCCTTTTTTGTTTGATTTTACACCTGTTTCAGGTTGGATTTGTTTCACATTAAAATGATCTGTCCTCTCCGTGCAGAAATATTTATGTATATTGGAGGGCATCATATAAACGATGTGTCTCTGCAATGCGTTATATTATTTCTCTTCTCCGTTGTATATTATTACAATTATGTCATGGCTTGTGTTTTCATTGTCCACAATTACGATGGCGACTTCGTTTATCTGAGATGCATTAAATCGACATTCGTGTTTTCTAGGTGGTCTCTTGTCGGCTTGAATTATAACTTTATAGTCTTCAAAAATCATTTGGTCTAGTAATGTATCGAATAGATGAATAAGTTGATTGTATTTGTGTAAGATGCTCTGTACATATTGGATTAACTCACGTCTCAATCCACTGATATATGCGCATCGTTGATCAATTTTTATTTCTTCATTTCCGATGAAATATACTTGCAGAAATTTATAGTCTTCGTTGTAGTGGTAGTAATGATCCCGTTTCGTGATAGATAGGCCCTTGGATGGAAAACATTAATCAATTACGTCTCTTTTATTGTTGATCGAAGTGACACCGAAAGAAGTAATTTGCAAACAAGCGTTGTAAGCTTTTATATTTTCAAAAAAGTATTTTTATTCTGGAGTTTCCCCAGTCATGTAGTGCAGAAATTCCTACAGAAGTCCTTCCAGTGATGGTAATCGAACTTTTCCTTTCAAGCAACAGATTCCTGATGTTTCTCTACTGCATTTTTCACATGGCAAAATCGGCAGATGTTACATCTATTTTTTCGATTACGACGTGTTTGTGTTTGTTATATTCTTCGGGTAGCCCCACCCAAACAAAAAAGGCTTCGAATGGTCTACAATGTTCCAGAACATTCTGCATCATTCGAGAATATTCCACAATGATTTGGGATGTTCCCGAATGTTCCAGGCTATTCCCAAATATTCCAGAATGTTCTGAAATGTGGAATGCTTTCGAATGTTCTGAACTGTTATAGAAATTTCTAGAGGGCAAAACTTTCAACCCTTAAGCATGGCAACCACACCATATGACTCCCTTGATCATACCGGGACTCATTTCTGAGTTTTAGCGGCACATACATTTTACATTTACTTTTATAATATATACTAGCGTGACCCGTGTGAAGTCTTCGGATTATTTATT
Source organism: Druceiella hillmani (assembly GCA_039881145.1). NCBI lineage: Eukaryota > Metazoa > Arthropoda > Insecta > Lepidoptera > Hepialidae > Druceiella > Druceiella hillmani. Next base: position 10,394,618 of record JAYKKI010000011.1, on the reverse strand, counting down.
CCATTATGAAGCTCAGATGACAGATCAAACAAATATTTTACTAAAATTGACATATAGAGGCGCAAGTATCAAAAGCATTGAGCTAAAGCGCCACTTTATTTATACGTGAGTGGATTTGAAATTAAACAAAAATTTTACCGACCGTCAATCATATTGACGTTGAGCCGTTAGATGGCAGCATTGCTGTTTTGTGTATATAATTTTAATAATTAATTAATTTGCAAAGACAATAGCAATAATACATTTTTAGTTGTGGATGCCGGTAGAGCAAGCAATTATCTATAAAATGATATATAATTTATGTGGATTAGTTGTGAGGTTTTTTCTAAAAAGGGAGAGTAACATCTTAACCTTAGCATATTAATATATATGATGATGATGATTGATTTTGTTGTAGGAATTTCTTTACTTAAAATTATGCATTAACGACATATTGTTAAATTAGCATTTAATTCTTTTTAATCAAGTCTTTTCAGTCTGTTTGGCAAAAGTGTATACGATTATAAATTTTTGAAACCAATACAGGGTATATTCAAATATGACTGAGTAGAAATGAACATATGTGTGTGCATAATTTTGCTGAAACAAAGGAATAATCCTTAATGTTTGCAGTGAGTTGATTTGACTGTTCATGTGCTGGCTATTGCTGTTTTCTATTGCAACTTATTTTTATATGCCAACTATAGATGACATGGTTAGCATGAGGCTTTGTCAAACGAATTAAAATAAAATATAGAAGTTATATAACAAAGATAATATTGACAGTCACATAGAGCAACCCTTCCGCCAAGACGCTTTGTCTCCAAAGCTCAATATTCATTATAACTTCTTTGTATGACCATGTTACGAAGTCACATTATATAAAGCCACTGCTTTTACCTAAAACATAGATAACAGTATTTCTACCTGCAAAGGATTTGAATAAAAAATGGAGGAATGAAAAATGGCAGTCGTGGAGCATGGGGGTAGAGTGATTTTCCAGTTATTTGAAAAGAATCCTCGTCTTTGTGTGGTGGGCAGATAATTTTACATAAAAGTTATTCAACTTGACTAATTCTAAGTAATTTCTCTTATGTGTTAGGAGGTTTGCACCAACTATTGGTATTTTTCTTATAAACGCTATCATATTCAAAATTATAGTCACATTAATTGGCGCTGATTTTAAATAAACAAATAGGACTTTAGGAAATAATACGTAATATTTATAAATAGAGTTCCAGGTTAGTTATAATTCGACAATTTAACTGAATATTTTTGGTCCACTTTTTTTAAAACATTTTAATGACAAATTACAACACAGACAGGCAAATACATACTGTGCATGCCTAGATGTGTTTATATACATAAATTATATAAACTTTATTTTGATATTTGTTTGTGTTATTTACGGGAAGAATTATTAATATATAGACAATATAGACTTAAACTGAGATTGATATTTTACAGATTTATTTGAAACTGCAGAAGCCATTGCATCAATTTCTTTTCTATTATCAAAATAAAAGGCATCATTCGGAGACATCTTATAACTATTATACCATAAGCAACCCATATTTGAAGAGTATACTGTCGCTTTGCAGGCTATACGAGAGCTATGTTTGCAAACGTGTGCCAGGCAAGCAGGCCGTTCTTGTGCTACAGTGCGACAATGCACACGTCGATGAACATATGATGATCGAGCCAGGCCTCGTGATGATATTTGCACACGGCATCGAGTAGTTGTACGTTTGGTGAGTGTACAATTTTAAAATATTATCAATATTATATTGAACAGTATTCACTTAAAAAGGAATTGTTGGTAACAAATGTAATAGAATAGTTTAGCTTATTGGTATCTACAATCTTTTTAAGGTCTTTTTCTGTCTTTTTAAGGACTTTTTCTGTCTTTTTAAAGGTCTTTTTCTGTCTTTTTAAGGTCTTTTTCTGAGTAATCGCTATAATTATTTTGATGAATTTAATTGTAATTGTATCAAGAAAATTGTTTCTGTTCCATTCCTTTTGTATTGTCCGTTTAGCTATTTTCCGACATTTCTGTATACAAAAAGTATCATTTTCATACATAAACTTACATAATCTACATAAATCTTATTATTGGGCCTATAAAAAGCTACCAAGACAATGTTTCCAATTGTTTTTTCAAGTAGAAACATCTCAGAATAATCTTGCTATTAAGATTTATCTGTTTATGTGCAGAAATAAATTATCAAGCCATTCTTTCCAATTATTTTCTGTGATGGAAAATCATCCAGCATCATGCGCCTTTTTAATTTATATTTGGGAAGAGTGCGAAATCACAGGTTATATATATGCATTGTATAGCGGTGGTCTAACAATCTAATGTTGAATGATTTGAGAAAATCGGTTATATTCTGAGCCAGTGTATTGCCATAGATCAAGTCTGCAGTTGACACAGGTCATAATTCTTGTAACATACCAATAGGGGCGGCTGTTAAGATTCTATTTGGTTTTAAACTGTATTGGGTATTCAAAGGGATGGTCTCACTTATGTTGAACCATTCCATTAGCTAATGGTAAATGGGTGTGTCTTATGTAGCGTATTAAAAAAAATGTCAGTGAATTGTTTTAAATTTCATAAAATTTTATGGACTATTTGACGCAGTTCGTCTTTGCTCATCAGTCGATATATCATACCATGCAGCACAAAAATATATATACTTTCTTTATCTTTTAATTTAGAGTGCTTGCAATTTCCTTGATTGGTTTGTAGATGATCCAGCAGTTTTCTTTAATAAAGCATTCAACGGTTGTTATAATTTCAGGAGCAGTTCACAGATTGTGAATTGTATCCTAAATCAAATCACCTCTTTTGAACTGTTAGTACCTTCGCTTAATAGCCAGGGAAAGATGGTGCATTCTCATTTAATAAACTTTCCATCTTGAATCATATTCTTGGTGAAATAAACCCTGTTGGAAATTGTAAAAAATTATCAGAATTTTGAAAATTTCAGAACTTCTATGCGACGTTGTGTTGAAACTCATATATGTGTTTAGCCAATTATTGTGTAATGATAATGTTTTTTTTTCTAAACGGTATTGTCAAGATATGATGGTGGGTCAAAAAGTTCACGGAATGGATGAGATGGCAAAGGTTGCTTACTCATTTACAGTTCCTGGCCTAATTATTGCAGTCTATGCAGAATCTTAATTAACAGATGTAAAAAAATGGGTTTGAGATATTTTACTGGAATAAATCAAATTTTTATGTGTGCGGCATGTAATTATGTATGTGTTGTTACAATTAAACCATAGTTTTGATTGAATATTTATTAACTTTCAGTGAAGGAACAATATTAAAACGCCAAGTGTATTTTTGTATTGATTTTTTGTTTAAGTCACCTTTTGTAGCTGTTAATGTTTTAATCCTTAGCGGCATGCTGTTAATGCTAGATTTTACAATTTCCTGCATTTGCAGATGAAGACTCCTTACATAGATTATCTTTTTAATGTAATTTTTTATTAGTTATAGCCACTTCTCTCTTCATCAACATCTATGCATTTTCAATTGGGTTTGATAATGTGTTTGTTACTTGACCAATCCAACAGTGGGATATTTTGGTCATGTTAATATCCTTTGATTGAATGTACAATACGACAAGGAGCTTTTTTGATTAAAAATGGTTCCCCATTTCAGAACCACTTACCTGTGGAAACAACCAATTCTCTAGGACTTCTTTGTTGACTCGTGATGCCTGGTCCTGCTTCTTAATGCCTTTCAATATGTAAAGGTGCCCTATATTCTTACCACCTACGATGGAACAAAATTATTTCTTTTTTCCATGTTTCACGGCATGTACAACGCAGTCAGGATGAAATTTATCACCTTGGCGACGGCGAACAAATTGAGCTTTTTTCCCTAAAATGTCAAACATGTTTTTGTCATTGAATAAACCTGTCAAAGAAATTAATTATAAAAAAATGGCGTTCAAATGCTAATTATAAATGAGATATTAAATTACCGATCTCCAAATTCCACATCTTTGCCTTTATAATCTTTAGCCAGCCTCAGACATTTTGATTTCATCGCAGCAGTCAATTGAGACTTCTTGGCAGTTCGATGAACCTTGTAAGGGTTTATCCTCAGATTTTCTGTACAATGCACTCAGATATCTCACTCAGCACTCGGTAACAATGTACTCAGATATCTCACTCAGCACTCAGTAACAATGCACTCAGATATAACAAGAATTCAATATTAAAGATTCTATTAGAAGATTCAATATTATTTCCCTTTAATATTTTTCTGACCAATATTTTAATTCTAGGAGGCGAGATTAAATTTAAAAATGCCAAAGTTTATTACGATTCAAAAATAACACTAATAATATTTTTTTGAATTGTAGGAACATCGAATAAAATATCGGGCTATTAACCGACGCCGATGAAGCTTGTGCTAAGTTCATAAATTTGAAGAGCTGTGAGTGGATGCCGGTTTGATAAAAATTAAATTGACAACTTATTTATTGGCATTGTGAATTCAATAATTGCTAGTTTTTAAATTTAAATATTGTGACTGTAAAATAAATATTCGTTGTTATTAAGTATTTAGAAATTTTTGATACAAAATTGTGAGCCTTACAGAGTAATATACCATTGTCAAAACCCTATTCTGATACATTTTAGCTTGTCTGTTTTGTTCTACTTTTACATTATAGGTGAAATTTTCAATTGTACAAAAGAAATCATAAAGGAGTCTGGCGAAATTGAGTGTGGCATTACATAAATAGAATATAATTTTTAAAAAAGCTGGTGTTCTTTGAGAATATAGAAAACCAAATACAATTCCCAAATTGATGACCAAGAAAGAGAAAAAAAATTAAAATACAATTTGTAACCTTAAAATAAAAAAAAAAGTTGTGTTCATGAATGTGTGTATATTATATATTTGAATATATCATGAATTGTTAACAAGAACTGAAAACAATAATAAAAATATAACGAAAGTAAATAATAACTATTTTGAAACTTAAACTTCTAGTTGCCACGTCAACGACAACAACAATAAAAATATAACGAAAGTACATAATAACTATTTTGAAACTTAAAATCCATTTGCCACGTCAACAAAAGTACATAATAACTATTTTGAAATTAAAAAATAATCAAAAGCGATCACTTTTCTAAGTGTGTACCCATATCTAAATTAAGAGTGGAGCCTTATTTAGAAGGCTCGGAACAAAATTTCTTTTCTTCCTTTAACTTGTAATAATACTATCGAAAAATATTCCAAAAAATCCCCAACTGTTTCGGAGTTACGAATTGGAGAAATCTCGTTAAGAGTCTCGTCTTTAATCTGTAATAATACTATCGAAAAATATTCCAAAATATCCCCAACTGTTTTGGAGTTAGGAGTTGGAGAACCTTGTAAAGAATAAGTCTCGGAAAGAATCTTGAAAGTCGGCTTTGTTTTTTACAATAGGTTTATTATACTTGCAACGTTTTAAGTTTATATCATGTAAATAGCATGGAATTAGTAAATAATTTCTTTTTATAGCCTTAACCATAACACTAGTTTTAAACTAAATTTATGCTAGTAAAGACACATTAAAAAAGTTCTTATCCGAAAGGAAGTAAAGACTATGGGAAGCATGCTTCAAGACTTTTGAGACCAAAGTTTCACGGGAAGCTATACACAAATGCTGGGTGCAATAAAGTCTCAAATGAGAGTATGAGTGCTAAAAAATTATGCAGTATCAATATTGACGATGCCGCTGTAAATCCATGGCATGACTGTCGTATCATTGAATCTTTTATGGCGTTTTCAACACTTCTAATCTTTTATGGCGATTTTAATCCGTAAGCAATGCAAACAAAATGGAAAATTTTCTCAGTCAAGAAGAATGACTTTATTGCAACTATTGATCATGTTTTTCTCGAAATCATTATTTCTCAAAATAAAAAAAACTAATTTCCCAATTAGTCCCATTGATACACAATCTCCTCACTATAATTTTAGTCTTATCAAGCAAAAAAAAAATGAACCAGCAGTTTAAAAAGTTCCATAGAAATAGCATTCGCAAAGTATTATAAACAAAATAATTTCTCATTTGTTTGATTGATTATAATTTAAATAACACTTTTTAAGGGATTTATTTTTTTTTCATTTCTTCTGTATAAGTTTCATTTTTATTCTAGTAACACTTGGGCCCAACCAACACTGTATAGTCTTTTGTTGGTCTCCTGTCTGTTGGTTAAACTTTTGATCTTTGTACATTTCCATTTTCTCTATAATTTTCTATCAATTTATTGGCGTTGAACCTATGTGCAGATATATCATAAGGTCATCTCATAAACGCCATTTATTGTGAGACATGGCATTATGTTAACTCAAATTAGGTAAAACTGCCAATCAAATTGGTAGTATATGTAGCAAAAGTCCAAATAAATTTATACTGAGTTATTTATTTCAATACATTCCATGTTGATGTTGTAATCTGCCAAAAATAATCCAAAAGTTGAAATGTGTTCCTAAAGGATCACACTGTACATTAATTAGTAAATAGCATCCCTGTGTGTCTGTCTACTATTTTAGAAAATATATTTAACCATTTTGACGAAGAGAAGACGGTAACAAAAATATTTGGCATAAGTTCTATTTTAAAATATTTTTCAGTAGTTTTAACAACTACACTTTTCTTTTTCCATTGGGTTTCAAATGGAGTATTAACTACCCTTAACCAACAATGCATATATTCATGCATTTTTTATGTATGGTCTCCTAGATGTATGAAAAGTTACTGCATGCTCAGTCTGGCACCAGTCCATTCCATCAACTTGTTCATGATTGGATTAATGGCTGAATAATGGACTGCCACCAATATTGCATGCTTATTACACAATCAGTCTCCTCGAGGATACCTTCAAGATGACACATATAGTAAATACTTCCACAGTAAAACAAAAGTTAACATATTACTAACTAATTAACATATTATTTTTTTAACTCGTAACTCCTGTCTGTTGTTTTACTTTTCTACAAATAATTGGTAGCTTTTTTAAAGCCTCATTCTTTTTGTTTATGTGGTTGTGGTGGATTTTATTCCAGAGAATCGGCAATGTTCTGAACATTAGTATAAAGACTTTCTCCGGCTCTAACGGCTGTGCTGATGACCAGGGAGGTGGCAGGGGAAGAACGTGGGTGGCAATAGAGTGTCCTCCATCGCTGTTCGACCAGAGACTGACGGAATGACATTACATGATCAGTCTGTTGTCAAACTTTGCCAGACTGATGTAAATTATCGAAATATTTAAATCTTTGTATTACCAGTTCATCAGTCGCTCAGTTAACGTATTAGACTTCAGTCTGTCGTCAATCTGACCAGACTGATGGTATGGATAATGCCAGAGTGAGCGGGTAAAACCCGTTTGTTTTTTTCAAAACACTAATGGATATGTATAATATTATGAATTTGAGTTGAAAGATTGTTACTATAGTGTTTTAGATACATATTAAATATAAAAAGAATATTGTGGTTTAGGTATTTATTTTAACTTGAAATTAATAACTTAAATAAGCAATCAAAAGAAACTATTTGTGAAATATAGCCATTGGGCACTATCTTGAATATCTGGAAGTGGCATATCTGGTACACATTTCATCCAGGGAATCGACAGCGCCTTTTGAATAATTGTAAAAAGAAATTATCTCCAGAATAACTTCTGTTTGTGGCTCGTTCATGACGCCTTGTAGGACCATGATCTCTATCTTGTTTTTTTTGGTACATATGACGTTATAGTCTGACCTTTTGTCAACCTGTACTTAGTTCACTCGATGGGAGGGATTTTGGAGGAATTCCGGAGGGATTTTCTTCTTTTTATTTTACAGTAGCTACGAAAATATAAAAGACAAAAGAAGTGAGACTTTTTTCAATTTGTTGAGAATCGCTATAGATATAAAATAGATCTCTACTATAATGTTGCCATTAGTTTTTTGGATCGGTTTTGTTATGTGTAAAGCACACTGTGTTGGTAATGGCAATTTCTTCTTGGCTTCGGAGAGACCTGAGTTGCCACTGTTCTTTTCGGTAAGTAGAGTAAATGCTGTACAAATATCCTGTTATTCCTTCTGTCCAACATTTTGTTTCTAAACGATATTTATACACCTTGTTTGACAGGAACTTCTTCCTCTAATGGACATCAACATTTCATCTATTATTGTGCTATCAGCCAATCTGTAATATTTTTACCAGTGACATAAATTTTTTAAATATTTCAGATATAGTAGTAATAAATTTTCTTCTCATGTTGAATAGTCATTAAATTGAAGAACAATTAAAATCATCTTAAATTTTTCTTTTTATATTTGTCTTTTATATTTTGGGTAGGAAATAAACTGAATAAATTTATATGCCCACTATCGGGTGGACTTTCAAATCGGCCATTGGTATTATGATGTTATGAGCACGCTTCGTGAGGCGATTTCTTGATAGAGTATCTAGTGACCATTTCATGCATTTACGTTTTCCATTGTAATTTTTCCTTAGATGTCAAAGATTCTTAATCGTCTGCCTCATGATATGTTTCTTCAATTACTGGTTTATTCAGAGTTCCTTCAAAGAAAATATCATAGTCATTGCCCGATGAAGGGTCATGGTCTGATTGTAGAACTTCATTTTCATCAGCTGATGGTTTATCTGAAATATTTTGATTATCAATTACAAAATTCTGAAAATATTCATTCGTTATGTTGATTTCAGGTTGCTTATTCGATTTCAATTATCCCAAAGATGAAGCGGATTTATTAAAAGCCATTTTTGCCCGGAAACAAAAGACAGATGTATGTCAATGGTTAAAATTCCGTCTCTGGTTAAACCTGGTTAATCAATATAAGAGCCACTTCCTTTTAATATATGTACATAGAATTACAAATTAACTCTTATGAAAATAAAGTGTATATAATATATGTTACTTAGTCTAAATCTATGCAATGCACATTTATCAGGCAAATTTTGAATTATCTAGCATTTTTAAATTCGCTGACTTATAAGCTTGATTGAGGTTTTCAAAATTGCATATCGAATCTGATTACCTGTTAAAAGGGGTACAGATTTCAAGTTGATCACGAAACATATTTTTGTAAACTAAAAAATAGTCTTTTTGACATGTATTTGATTCACTTTTTTAAATTATATATGTTTTTAGAAATCCATTTACCAAATTTGAAAAAGTATATAAATATATAAAAAATATATGTGTTAATTCGCATTTAAATAATGATGTTAATAAGGAATCTGATTGCGATCAGGCTTCTCAATTATTTTATTTGTTAGATATGGAATCAATGAGAATTTAATAGATTTGTGAAATTTTTTTAATAATGAAATTGATTTTGTTTATGTGAATTTTATTGTACTTTCTTTTTACATTGATTTTTAATTTTTGTTTTCTATTTTTCAGTATTACTCAAATTTTTCCATAATATTCATCCCTTAATAAATTTTTTATAGCATTTATTTCTTTTCAACCTTATGATGTACTTGGTGAGACTTACGGAAAAACCAATATGATTACTTACTAATAATACTTTATATGTACTTGGTGAGACTTACGGAAAAACCAATATGATTACTTACTAATAATACTTTATATCTATTTATATCTCATAAAACATTTATTTGCAAACATCTTTAGGGCACATACGCATTATGCGATCACCCACATTGCGGCCAGCCGTCCGGTTTCTCACAGTGTACGGTTAAGTGAATTGCAGGTAGCTACAATCACAACCGCAATATACGGTCGAGAAATTATAGAACTGTTGAGGTTCGAACAGACTATTTCATAGATGGACATAGAAGAAGTTACAGCACTTTACTACATACACGCATTACATAAAAAAGAAAAAAACAAATAGGAAGTACTGAGGCATCCTTATTTGCAAATATGAAATATTTTTCAAAGAACTAAGAAAGTGTGAAGATAAGTTTTTTGGATTTACTAGAATGAGTTTAAGTACGTTTAGAGAATTATTGAACATTTTAAGAACCTTTGTAAAGAAAGTTCTCTGTTGGATCCAGCGATAATGGCAATTGTACTTGCACCGGTCTCGGATTCCTTACAACTTTTTGAGAAGCCGATAATTTCAGACGATTGCGCAGGCAGAGTGTAGGGATTACTTCTTGAATAAATTGCTGTTTTATGTCCACAACTTAAACTGCAAATGATGCTTGTGATGGTAGACATATAAGAATTATTGTACCTTGCAATAATCCACAATGTACTTTTTTAATTATAAAGGTTCTTTTTCCTTCGTTTTTCTGGTGATTTGTTTACAAGTTTGTTTTAATAGAATGCATGTGGTAAATTCGGTGACTCATCAGTATTTAAAAACTGAAGAGAAACTAATAAAAAATGCCAATCGTTTGGACACTCCCGAGCTCGTGCCTATTTCACAAAACTATAAAATTTGTTTACCTAACATTTTTGTAGGAGATGAGGCATTTAGTATAAGTTCAAATATGATGCAAGAACGACGTAGTATTATTTCTACTTTCTTTAAGTTCTTTGCTACGATCTAGGTTTCGTTGTGTTACAATATCTTCACATGGGCTATTAGTAAAGATTTTTGCTAATAGAAATTCATTATTCACAATTAAATGAAACCATCATTTAATCGTGAATAATGAGTTTCTACAAAATTAACGTCAAATATATTCAACAAATGTTACAAAAGAACGTTCAATTACAGGCATTGCAAGGCTGGTTACCTTGAATGTACTTTTTGGATATTAGCGAATTTGCGGCGCATTTCTCAGATCTATTAATGTTAATATCGATTTAGCTAATAATATTAGTAAGTTTACTTACAACTTACACAATTTCATAAGAGACAGAGATGGATATTCTTGTGAAGACATTAAATAATCCGCTAACTGAAATTGTTGCTGCAGATAGTGTACACCAGTAGGATACCAACAAATTTAGATATCGTAAATTTTTTGCGGAGAATATTTTATAAATGAAGAATAAATAAGATAATTATATTTAAATATAGTGATTTCTTTACCGTTTATCATTGCTACTTTTCTTCCGATAGTAATTCTTAATTAAAAACTTCATCAATTCTTGCCATGTTTTTTGTTTTAGCTTTCTGTTAAAATACTATGAACATTCGAAGCGCATTTGTACCTACGCATATATATGCACACTACTTGACTTGATAACAAGTGACCCGTAGTAGAACACAACTCTTTGAGAGATCGGATTTGATTACGGACAGCCACAAAGCAGTTCAAATAGAAATATGTTTTACATACGTTTTGTTGCTTGTGGTGGTCAAATAGATGGTTGGCTGTAATGCGGGTAATCGTATAATGTGTATGTGCCTCTAGTTAGGAGAATTATGTTTCCTTTGCTTTTTTGTATTTGTATTTGTATTATTATTGAATTTTTTACCCAAATGTATTTTAAGTTATGGTTCATTAACAGCTTAATACTTATTGATATATTTTATTAACAAGTTAATTTTCTTATAATGTACTAAAAATAACATTCTAAGGAAAATGTAAAAAAGACAAAGATATAAGTTATTTGAAACTCCTATAATCTTTTCACACATTGTTTATCTTTTTCAATCTAAATGAAAATCCTCCAAAATTATATTTCCCAAAATTTATGTGGACTGATTCAAAATTACTTTAGCAGAGTTATATTAGGAAAAATGTACAATAAACATTTTATCATTTGATTATTGCAATATGAGTGCCACAACGATAAAGGTGTTAGTTGGCCAATGCCCGTTCTTGGTCCTTCAACTATTCGATGCTAAGCCTTCCAGTAGCGTCCGACAATGTCACTAGTTGGGCATTTCAAAGTCTTACAAGTACGAAGACGGTCACCGTCCATTGGCGCACAGTCATATAACGGGCAAATTTCATCATCGGCTTGATTTTCCCCCTATATGACTGCACCAATGGACGGTGACCATCTTTGTAAGACTTTGAAATGCACAATTGGTAGGAGCATTATTGCTGAGTGCAGAAATTGCAGCCTAGGATTCAGTTAGAAAGACTACTTCCGCAAGTGTCTGGTCCGCTAGCTGGCTTGAAGCCCCGTGAAGTGCCAGTCCCATTACCAGTGAGTCTTCAAACAGACATCCTGCTCCAGCTTCTTTTGTTTCAGGAGGGTACGAACCATCTATTAGATATGGAGCCAATCACTCGAAGAATATCTGAGGTAGATAGTCTCTAGAGAACATGATTTGAGTTTATCAGGGATGGCACCTGCTTTATCTAGTGTAATGTTTTTCAGGTCGAGATGTCTGGAGGGAAGAGGTGGTATAACTGTGGTGTAATATTGTACGGGAGCACGGTGATCATTCAACATCGAGATGTGGTACTTATCAATTAGAGTCAGTATGTGTTAAAGGTGAGGCCTGGGTTTTTAGTTGTTGGGTTGCTTTTTTACTCTTTTTCTTTTGTACTCCAGTAATTTCTATCCACTCGCTATGCCCTTTCTCAGAACTTCAGAGTGAATTTGTCCTTGTGGCTATTCAGAGGTTCAATACCAGTTTGGGGTTGTATTACTGCTATAGGGATTGATACTGCCCCACCAGTTATTAGTCTAAGGACATTGTTCTGAACGACTTCATATTTGGCAAGATTGGGCTTACTTGCCAATAAGACGAGTTCACTGCCACAGTCTGGCACTGGGATGCACATAACATATGTGCGTTGTATACACATACTCTGGATAGTATGTACTAAGTAGCTCCCCATGTATGAGCCCCAGAATAGCTTGGTTTCAAGATTAATTCCGAGATATTTTAACAGAAGTATTTGCCGAAGATAGCCTCTATAGCTCAAGTTGATTGGGTCTTTTTTTGTCGACATGTGTCTAGTATATCCTCGAACAGATGGAAAGGTAGCTCCAGAGGGGATTCTAATAAGAGCAGAGTTGTCCAGAAGATCCTAAACAGTCTTGCCGGTTGTGCTTATAGTGAAGTAGCGCCATAGAGTTGAGCGGGCGTTAAAGTCCCCCACCATGATGGAGTTGTGATAGTGGCTCTGGTCCATGAGTCTGTCAAGATTTGGCACGTTATTGGGCGGGTAATAAAGGCAGATGACTTTAAAATGAAACACTGACTTACTTACTGACTTTAAAATCCTTTCAAATTCTTTCTATGCATATAGCTTCTATCTTGTCATGGCTGCTCATCTCATGGATGACGGTATCCTTATTTGAAATGGATTCCGTACATAAGCAATTAGGCCAGAGGCAACTTGTCTGGCTCTCTTAATTATAAATATTGAGTAATCGGTTATTTGATAGAAACAAGTGGTCTCCTTAGAAGTATTGGCTTCTACAACCATGACAATGTCAGCATCAAGTTAGCTGAAACCACCCGCATTCCAAAACAATATGCGAAGGTGCCCTTATAAGGGCGGTTTCTTGTAGCAATAGCTTGGATATTTATCATTGGAGGCTCGTGAAATGGTGGTCACTGTAACATATTTAACGTTATCCTGGGTGCACCACGAGGAGGCCTACCACTTTACACCCCACAAAGTTGTTGAACAGTCTTTGTTTCATTAACAATTCACACATTACCTTGTCAAAATGAGATACTATCCTATGTAAAAGTAAACACTGTGTGAAAATGTCAAAAGCTGTTAAGAGACTATTACGTTTATATAGGTTTAGCCTTAAGATTCAGTTGTTTTCTGAACAAGTATTTTAACCATTGGTGTGTGGTCAAATTCGAGAGCCTCATTTGATTATGATCGAAGCATGCACTATTGCTGATAGATTTTTACCAAAAGCCCACTTTGTAAAAATCTCTTGGCAACCTTGCATAATAAGTTTGATTTGGTTATTATATTGGTTGAAGTGTTGCACACATTATTGTCAATTATGAGTATATATTCTGTTATACAATTTATTTGATGTATTATTTAATGTAACTTTGTTATAGCTGCCAATGTCGGCATTTAATAATTTAATATAATAATTTTTAGGGGTTCAACTAAGTTTTTCATGTGGCACATCACCGTTTATGTAATTTATTCAAAATCATTTGAGTTGTGTTGAAAAAAATCATATATTTTATACTTATTTACTTGAGCTAAAATTACCTTTTGGTTCTACAAAAAAGTTTGTTTATAAATAAAAAATGTTCACCTTATATTTGTGGGGTATACTTTACATATTATAGATATACTATCAAAAATTATAATTAAAATGTATTTATGACAATAGACACGATTGGAAAAAAAATTGTTCCGTTCTCGTCATGTCACACACGTGACATTAATAAAGAGGCTTAAATTAATATATGAACAAAACTTCATTTTGAAATTATTGAGTCAAATTGATTTTTTTATGACATTTTAAAATATTTGTATACTGATCTCTAATATTTTTGTTCTGATCTCGTAGTCGAATAAAGAGTACATGATGAAAGACTATGAATAAACTAAGCAATTTTTATTTTTAAATAAATATTTGTTTGGCTTGTTATTTCTTTTGCCTCTATTCAGTAGCTAAACATGTATGTATATTTAAGCTTTTAGCACTGACTTCACTTCGATTATCTTTTTATCATAGCTTCTTTTATTCTTTAGAGTAGAAACTTTTTTATTTAATTCATTTTTTTATAATAATATGACGATATGTAGTAATTTTTATTAAAGTAAAATCTTTTTTTTTACTATATTTCAAAGCAAATAGTTATATTTCGTTCTTGCATATTTTACTGGCATACACATTCACTTTAGTACAAATCTTGTCTTTCGTTGTGTGGCCTAATCGAACCATTTTATTTTTACTATAATATAAAGAACTATAATAGTGTTAGAATTTTTATATAACTAAAAGTAGCATTACAGGTGATAAAAAAGACTGTTTTGGACAATTCAATTTTATTTATTTCAATTTGTGGTAATGTTCCAAATTTGTTGTTAATATGATGAAAAATGGTTAAAGATTTGTTTTAAAATTTTTTCCATCTTACCGATAATGAACGTATTGATAGGATTATATGTAACCATAATGATGGGTGAATTTTATGTTCAAATTTACAAAGTAAATATTAGATATAGTGTAATGCGTTTAATGATAACGTTGCTTCTATATAATTATTAAGGTGTTCCACGAAAAGGACCAATAGATAAATTGCAATATGTTTTAATTTTAATCTTGTACTCTATTTTATATTTAAACTTTTGAAGGATTAGAAATTATGTTTAATTGGCAATAAAAACTCCGGTGTTTGAAAATTTGACTGAATTTGAAAGATGAAATCTTTATTTGGAGCTTTTTAATACTTTTTCAAATTTTATGTTTAAATAATTAATTAATTTTTGAGTTTTATGTTTTGAGTTTTATTTTTGAATAGATTATAAATTATGTTTATATATTTTAGAGAGAATATTGTAACTGGATGGCATTAAATGTAGACTATATAAATATTTCATAGTGGAATCTCTTTTAAACAATGTTTGTCCGTTATAAGAAAATGTCAGATAAAATTGTTCGTAATGTAAAGATCAAAACTGCCTATATTGTGTCCTGTTATGTTAATAGTACAAGTTGATATGGCAATTTATAAAAAGAATTAAAATACATATTTATAATATTACAAAATAAATTTTACACTCATTTTGTCTTTATACATTCTCATTTTGTCTTTAAACATTCTCATTTTGTCTTTATACATTCTCATTTTGTCTGCATACAAAACTGTTGAATTGGATTTATTACAAAGCAAAATCAAGGTTGATTGTATCAATATACATATTAACTCACCTTTTTCAATGCGTCTAATCTAGGGTGTATCAGAGCATATCACGGAGACTTGTATCTTACAAATAAATTTAACGTGTGCCACTGTCTTACAAAAGGACATTGCTCCAAAAGACTCTTTTAAAGTGATAGAAATTAAATGTCGTCAGAGAACGTGTTAAAAAATTAAATATTATACATATACTAAAATATCTGCAGAGTAAATATTTTTTATCATTCACTCTCTCATTTTCTCATCAATATTGAAAATGAGAATATTTGTTATTTTGGCATAATGTGATAATTTTAATGGTATATTTCTTTCAATGCGTATAGATAATATAATTTTCGGTTCCATTGCAAAAAGGTTATAAAAATCCTAAAAATACGCTAAATATGTTGTTGGTTCAAGTAGCCACATATTATTGTTCAAGTAGTTATATTAAGTAGTTATATTGTTTTGTTGACTATACCTTTACACGGTTATTCGCATTAGGAAAGATCGATGATTGGAGAGAAGCGAGGAGGGAGGTGGGATGGAGCATATTGGATTCACCCTAATGTATTAATTTTAGTTTTGCAGCATAGGTTTTCAGACTTATATTAGATGTTTGAATAATCTTATTGAATTACTTCTCAACAAAAATGATTTGAATTTGGTTCAAGAACATATTTGGGGTTTTTCGTGTAACCCTAAAAAATAGTCACATTTTTACATTTATAATATAAATGCCTCTTGCTTCTCATATATATATATATATATATATATATATGTATATATATATATATATATATATATATATATATATATATATATATGTACTTCCGCTTAAAAGTATTTGGCCACCCAAGTTAAAAGTGATTTACACCAGTCAATCTGTATTTTTATGCCTAACTAACCTAATATATAACAAAAAACTAAAGTTTCACGGATACTTTACTTAAAATTTTGTTTCACCAATATATCCACTTTGTAATTTAATAACCTCTGCACACATTTTAGGTAAGTTGTCGGTTAATTTTGAAAGGGCTATTTCACACCACTTCTTTCGAAGATGAATTTTCCAGAGATGTTTTGTGGAAATCAGACCCTTTTTTGACCTTTGTCTAATGTATCACATAATAACTGTGGGATTGACATGAGGGACTGAAGTAGCCAGATCATGACTTTCAGTACTCTTTTCCACTTCAAGCCTTTGAAATATTCCATGCATAATTTTGATGACATATTTTGACCTCAAAATGTCTGTCTTGAATGCTTGTTCACTGTTGAAAGTAGTGGCGAGTCGCAAAGTCATTGACAGTGATTTTGTCCGTGGCTTCTGTCTTCATCACCATATTGTCACTGTAACCGAACAAAATAAGCGATGATTTTGTCACCATTATGACATTTATACTTTCAGTGAGTGCCCTGCGATTATGGATCAAATAGTAAATGGAAGCACGCGGTGATTTGTAAACCACTGAGTGTCCTTGTATTTCATACAAACAGCGTGGCACTAACTCAAGTTGACTGGCAAGAGTCAGATTGATTGGGTTTCAAATGATTTCTTCCGCATTATTATTGTTTCCAATCAATGTATATGATACATTAGTGTAAATATTACATTTATAGCTGCGCACATTTCTATTTAAACTTTTTCATTATTTTTAATACTCCGTCGAACCTGATATGTTTTTGAACACAGTAGGTAGGTGTTTTGAATCTGTGAGGATTTATTTGATTTTTCTAATCTTTTTTATATATAAACATTTTATTTCCTATAAAAACCAAAGCTAACTATTATTATTAAACACCTGCAAGTTATAAAAAAGTCCCAAGTCCCTGTGTCTTTTCAGAAGTAGCTGGGGCTCATCCTCATTTTCATTTTCTTTATGGGTAGAAACGAATCTCTTAAATGTTTGTTGGCGGTATCCTGACATTGCAATACTCTTCAGACTTTATTGAACAAGTTGATCAAGCACACGTTTGTTTTATGAACAATCTTTCCAGTGTTTCAAGCCCACATGTAATTTGATAGAATTATAGAAAGTTATTATTTCTGGTGTCCGTAGTTCTTAAGTAGAAATATCAATTGCTTGATCTTCATGTAGTAATGATAGAAGGGGAACATTTTTGTTTTTTTGTTAGAATGTAGGATATTCAGTAGTGATGGTAATACTTATCATATCTATACATAGATATGATAAGTATTACCATCACTACTGAAGCCAAAAGTACTGGACTATTGTGCCTGGCCTTTGGTAGTTTTTTCTAATTGTGTCAAAGTAGAATAGTTTTCCGTTTTCAGTTCATTCAGAAAACAATGGCTCCGCTAACTTTTCGCCACATCTAGAGTTGTTGATTACCCAGAAAGGTTCTTCGTTTTGCTTTCAGTAAATTTTCGAGAACCAGAACTAGACTAGAATATTTTGGCAAGGGAGGAAACTTTTATTCCTTATTTACTTGGTTTGGATATAATGTATAGCCTAAAAGACCAGTGACCACGAAAAGCGGACAACATTTCGTCAGTTTGGACTTTTTCACCAACATAGTAACTTATCTTTTGACAGCTATGTACAATTTTTGTGAACACATCACTTACTAGAGTGTGTCGATCTAGTTGTTTTCTAGCGTATCTTGTTTCACGGTCATCAAAAAAGAAACTTAAACCTCTTGATCATAACAATGCTGAACTTTGCGATACCGTCGTCATCCTGTTCCCCAAAGTTCTTCGAGACTTAGTCTATTCGCCTTGTAAACAACAGCCCAGTAGAACAAGCCTATTAATGCTTGTATTTCAACCAAGTATGTTTTGCATCCCTTTCTCTGGGGAACATTTCATGGATGGTAAACTGCACAATATAATTAAGAATATCATCTGTAAATAGGGAATTTCAGTATGCTCCTCCAATAACTCCAATATGCTATATGTCCCTCTTCTACCTTTTATTTGCCGAGGAATCTTACGGCACTAGATGACTCCGTCTTTCTCCAAATTAAAGTTTCTATTGTCATCAATATCATCTTCATCACTACCCTCTTGTTCTATTTCTGATCTCACTTCGTGGTCCTCTACAGCATTTTCTAAAACAATATCGCTTTCATCACCTAAGATTCATCCCTGAGAATATCGGATCGCAATTCTATATCAGATGCCTCCAATAAACGGAGAATCTCTGCAACTTTTTTTATAAATAAAAATTTAAGTTATTGTAATATTATCATACATTTGTTCACATGAATGCGCAAATGGTTGCATGATGAGTATTTGAGTAGAAGTAAATAGTATTAAAAGTACTACATGGGCGGAACGTTACCGTAGGATTAGTTAAACTAACTTAATCTGTATATGATACAAATATAAATAAACCCTTAAATATTAGTGCGTGACTTTGTAGCCGTGATTTGTCACCAATATTTTCAAGTTTTGCAAGTCACTGATACTTAACCGTTAGAGGGCCGACGAGCGCCATCACGCTCTTGAGCGTACTAACTAAATTTGCCACGAACGCGATGGCGCTAGCGAAATCAGTTGCTGTTTAGCGTGCGGTAGGGGGGGTTGCTCGCACGCATCGCTAATTTTTTATCTTTCTACGTGTTACATAAAGTTCAAATTATAATATTATTAGTAATTACAATATAAAATAATGTCGGAATATGAAAATAATTTGAGTGAAAATGATTGTTTTTCAAGTTGTGAAGAAAGTGATAGTGGTAGTGACATTGTGGTGCGTTCACAATTTGGCGTAATGCAAATTTTGGGTGATAGTGATAATAGTGACGATAACAATTATTTTGCTTATACGTATGATGTACCGGACTGTGAAAATACGATGTGACTTTGATTTCAGTTTTTGTTATAATTTTTGTTCACAGTATATATTTCTATAATTTTCTTTGTATTTTATTATCCTTGTACAAGTTTTTATTAAGAAAACACCGAAAAAATGATTAAAATTGGATAATTTTTGGAAGAGATACGGTTTTTTTCCAGACAAGGGTAAATGACATCAAAAACAAAAGATTTCTTTGGCATTTTTAAATATATATAAGTAAAAAACAATGGCACTAAAACGGTTAATCACCCACTTATAGTTGAGAACAAAGAGGTCATGTCAAAGTAGCTGAATAACTTTTAAAATCGGTTAACATTATTTACAGTTCTCTCTGGTTACTTGTGCTATACTTTAAATACAAAATGTAATAAATACGATTTAATACTTTGATAATAACAGATTTATTATCAAAGTATTAAAGAGAAGAGTCAAAAGAGATCAAAGTATTAATATTTTTAATACTTTGATAATAACAGATACAATCTCTTGTATCTGTTATTATCAAAGCTCGTTACAACACTGTCAAGTAGATAATGGTAACAAATTCACTTTCCCACCAGGGTTTAAATCTCAAAAATAAGTTATAGTTTGTATTGGTGTGCTGTTTGATGCTACCACCCTTATGCAGAATTATGTCAATGAAATTTCTATTTAAGATAATTGAATTACAAATATTGGGCAAATACTTCTGAGCGGGCAAATGTATGTTTTGTTTCCCGTACTGTCAAATTAGTCTTTTCGCTGCACTTTGTGTAATCATTTAATTACAAAGTGGTGGTCGCCCAGTGGTAGAAATTTAACTGTAATATACTTACTCACGTTGTTGAAAACACTAATACGTAGACGAGAGTAAGTGGATTCAGGTTGCTGGTACAGGTGTATATTAAACAAGCTATATTTTACTAATATATAAAAAAAACCACAAAGTATTTGACATAGTGTCAAGTAAGAACGTAAACAATGAATCTTAATGTATTTGTAATATATAATTTAATGTATTTGTAATATATAATTTAATGTATTTGTAACACATATATAAATTTTAGCTTTCTGCACTCCTTCTCCATATAAACTCTAACTATGTCAAATCTCACACTCCTCCGTGCGTGTAAAAAGGGATACACAATTTTTTCTTCACATATTAATATATAGATTGAAAATTTATTGTTTTATGAGTTCTATTATCAACATTATATGATTGCTTCGATAAATCCTAGTTTATGAATAAATAATATTTGACTATAGAGTAATACTAATAAATAGGCACTAATACGGCGACCGGTATTCATTAACGTATTCTAACAGAAGTACTAATTGTAATAAAGAAAATACATTAAATTAATAAAAGACTACTAGCGTGACCCGTGCGAAGTGTTCGCATTATTTATTCCATTATGAAGCTCAGATGACAGATCAAACAAATATTTTACTAAAATTGACATATAGAGGCGCAAGTATCAAAAGCATTGAGCTAAAGCGCCACTTTATTTATACGTGAGTGGATTTGAAATTAAACAACAATTTTACCTACCGTCAATCGTATTGACGTTGAGCCGTTAGATGGCAGCATTGCTGTTTTGTGTATATAATTTTAATAATTAATTAATTTGCAAAAACAATAGCAATAACACATTTTTTAGTTGTGGATGCCGGTAGAGCAAGCAATTATCTATAAAATAATATATAATTTATGTGGATTAGTTGTGAGGTTTTTTCTAAAAAGGGAGTGTAACATCTTAACCTTAGCGTATTAATAAAAGACTATTGCAGTTTACAAAATTGGACAGGCACAAATGATCTTCACGTTATGAGCATCGATCTTTGATTGAAAAAAAAAGAAGTTATTTGTTGGGAGCATTGTTCGTGCTTTTCAACACTTGTTTTTCTGTAAGTTTGTAGATTGCATATAATTGACAAAATGTGATATAAGTTAAATTCATATTTTTATGTTATTTTTATCATTGTTATTGTACTTAAAATTAAGATAGCAATTATAATTTTAAATTTATCCTGTCTTTCATAATAAATAATATGACATGACTCTATAGGTAAACACGCATATTTTATTTTTTTTCTACCTATAATAGGCTATTTAGGCTATTTGACTTGATTTTTTAAATTGTTCTATTTTTAAATTACTTTTAAACATTGAAATTTCAAACTCGCGCTAAAAATGCAATTACTGTAATGGCGGCTAGCGTGATGTCACACGCAATGTAAACATAAATACTGAAGGGGATTATTAATTATTTTCATATTAAAATGGTATATAAATGGTGTGTAGTGCGCAATGTAGAAATACATCTATAAAAAAGCCATACAAAGTGTTCGTTTCAGTGCCAAAAGATGAAAAAGTGGCTGCAAATAGCCTGAAGAGATCCAAACAGCTTTATGGCTCACTCAAATGTTTTTATATGTGAAGGTCATTTCAATGTAAGTAGTATTTGTGTTTTAAATATTATTATCGATATCAATGCCTATAAACCAAAAGAATAAGAACATTAAGTTTAGGTATGAATGCGTTTTACTCGTCTGTGACGTCATCTGACTTTTAACCAATAAAAGGGCGTTTACGACGCTGCTTGAACGACATTGATGAATTTAAAAAAATATTGTGATTGCTTTGTTTTTTTTACAAAATATAAGCTCATTCTTTCGAAAATGAAAAGCAATACGCTTATTTACGTTACAATCTAATAGGATGACCCCGAATTGTGGTATATTTTCGATGTTGTCAAATAGCCTATTAGGTAATTTGTGTTTCCTCAAAGTGTGGTTCACCAATATACTCCAATTTGAGGGTACGCTAATATTGCATACCTTTTTAAATATTTTTCTTCCAAGTCAGACACAACAGTCCATTCAATATGTTTAACAATTAGGTATTTTTCTGAATACTGTTAAGTAATAATCGCTTTCCTATTAGGTTTTATTTACATCTTTTGAAGATGAGCCTTGATGGTAAAGATTGTTTAATTACCTATTAATCATGGTTTTGAGACTATGTTTATTGAATATGTCGATTTTGAAAACCGTTAGCTGTGAGGGTCAAACTTTATATGTGTTTCAGTGTAAATTAATATTTATTCAGAAATACTGGAATAAGCAATAAGAAACTTAAATAAAGCTATAGTTGACTCACTTTATTATGACCAAAATGGCAGATTGTGCTCATTCTATATTACTTTGTGCAAGTGATGAGGAAATTTATAAGACAAGTAAATTTACACTAAATACTTTTTATGAAACACGTTATCAGTTTGTGTTTTTTAATAGAAAAATTTCTAGGTGAAAATTTATTGCACTTTTTAACAATTTTGTGTTAGTGAATCATTTTTTAATATTTGATAAGATAATTTTAAATTTAAATAAAATATAAACTCATTTTTAAATAAATACTTGACATGGTTTCTATGATGAGAAATCCCACGTCATATAGTTCTTATATGGCAACATTCAACAGATAAGTGTTACGTATTGATTTTAATTCCGCATTTCGGTAATTGCTAGAATAGCATATTATATAGCATTGAAGTTACGAACATATGTGAAATATTCATTAATGAATATGAATTGTCAGATCAATAAGCAAGTGTTTATCAAAGGAAAAGTATAATTTAATTCCTAATAACTGTAATTATGTGGGTATGGTTGCGTTATATGTTAAAAAAATATAAGGAAAATTCCAATGCTGTAAAAAGCAGCCTTTTTTAAAACAATAAAAAATTATGAACACCTTTTCAATTATTCATCGATTTAAATTGTGATTCTATCGTTTTTATAAATTATTAATTTAATCAACTTAAACAGGCTCTACTGTATACTTGCTGACAAACTAGATGTATGAATTTGGCTATTGTATATAATTTTATATTATCTAGAATTATGAAAGTAACTTGCACGTACAATTTCTGAATTGTACGAATTTATTTCATTGGAAAATAAAAGTGATACAAATTTTTTATATTGATTTATTAAGTTATATAACATGTTTTACTGTGAGATCATCACAACAATATAGTAAATCTTAAATAAAGTCAATAAGGGAATATTGTAGGCGTGTTTTTGGCTGTGGGCCTGTCACCAGATTGGGGTGCCTCGATTACTCTGTAGGGCGCAAGGAATTCATCAACGGTTATCACAAAATTAAAACTTTCACAGCCACCTTTGGCCCATAGATAACAGGCGTACCACTTCTCTTGAGTCTTATCAGAATTTTTACTGCTGTTTAAGGCTTTATTTTATTGGTCCCACGTTACAAGCGGCTAGCATGCAGTAAAATTATGGTTACAACTTCATTCTTAATGCTATTTAATGAGGATCCACGAGACTTTTCCCAATGATTCGTTTTAATTCACCAACACAATAGTATCACACAAGATAAATATAAAAAAATTTCAACAGCACTTTTTTAATCAAAGCAACTGCTGATCGCTAGAGATATCTCTAATTTCTAATAGCGCATAATTCAAAATGATTCATTTTTCAGAAGACTAGCAAATAACTATCCCATTATGTATTAACTAATTGTACAGGGTTTTTTAAAATTATGTTCCAAAATGATTTAGATATTTGACAAAATAATTTTCACATATTTGAATTTTTTATCTAAAGGTATAAAAATGTAACCTCCATTTTATTAATTATATAGTATTAGAACTTAAGTTACTGACTCTTGCAACCGTTTCAAACACACTGAAACTTTGAACATTGATACTGTTTTATGTAAAATGTTGTCACATGGTAATAGAAGCAATGTCAGTGTTTTCTTTTTGAATATGAACATTAAAAAATAATGTCACATGGTAATAGAAGCAATGTCAGTGTTTTCTTTTTAAATAATGAACATTAAAAAATAATGTTGTCACATGGTAATAGAAGCAATGTCAATGTTTTCTTTTTAAATAATGAACATAAAAAAATAATGTTTTCACTTGGTAATAGAAGCAATGTCAGTGTTTTTTTTTAATAATGAACATTAAAAAAAATCAAAATTTTGAATGCAATCAATTTCTATCACAAGAATTACAAATGGAGATTTATTTTTGTACTTAAATTTTTTCATGACAATCTATAACGTTTATTATAAACTATTTTTTTGGGAAAATATTTATAAATATGCTTATTATATGTCAAAATGTACATTTTATAGGTTTGATTATGTGTTAAAAATATATGTCATAATAAGAATACATTAAGATTTATATGTGCCGAGGTAAGCATTGCAATTGGGACAGTAGTGGTTTCCATTCTGGCATGAGTCCATGCAGTATGGTATGCAGCAGCAAATCCAGCATCTGTAATTGAAGAAAGTGAATGTACATATAGGAAACTGTTGTAATTCAAAACTGCTTCATTTAAATTAAAAGGAATCGAAAGGTTGATTGTTGGCAAAGGAAATATTCTTACATCATTGTTCAGCTATTTTATGCAAGAACTAATGTGTAGTTTAATGTTGGCCGCATGATGCATGTCAATAAACTATTGTCTTTTGTTACTCTATGTCTATATTACTCGGATAATGTATATGAATACAGAGGTTTTAGACTGACTGGCTGGAGTGACTGGCCATTGTCAAATAGAAATGAGTTTTGAAACAACTTTGCTGCCTGTGGTTTCAGAGATCTATACAAATTGTCATTTTTAGGCCCCCTATACACATATATATACATATACACACACACATATATATATATATATATATATATATATATGTATTTATACAAATAGCTTGTAGGATTACAAGAAATTAATAAATTTTTGAGATAACATTCATTTTTTGTTGATTTTAGTTAAATTAGTTAATACTTGTTTCTTATTTTCCTACAAGTTTTCACGACAGTTTATGAGACATTAAAAAAGTGTAACAGTCACGATTTTTGCGAAGGACGCTAAAAAGTTGTAAAACAATTGAAAGAGATAATTTTTTCCCTAGATTTTGCATTTTCGATTTCACCAATTTTTTTCTTGATGGTTTTAACAGCAGCATGTCACATCACTTTGAAACCCTGTGTAATTTATTAAAAATAATTCTTTTTGAATTGTATAATTTTTTAAATATACAATTACATTTTGGGATCATATTTGATTCAGAAGTTAAATATCCAGAAAAATATTGTAATACAATAACACTTCCCATCTGCAAAGAAAAACTCTTCGTTTTGAGTGTTATGAGTTGAATGGCTGACATGTAATTTTGAATTGAATTTATGGATCAAGACTTTTTGCATCAGTGCATAAATTTACTTATGAATGATCAACAAAGTGTTATAACAAAATAAAAGCTTTGTTATGTACGTAGCAGGAGGGTGAGACTTGAATTAATATTTTATAAGGCAGTCAAATAACTATGTAGAATGCCAGTTTAAACTAGGAAATATCCGGTTTTTAATGGAGTTTAATCCATTAAAAAACGAATGAAATCCATTAAAAAAGGAATGCATACTTAAATCATTAAAAAAGGAATGCACACTTAATGTAAATAATCCTGTAAAAATACAAGTTGATATGCCTATAAGGTGTATACTATGGAATATTTGAAACAGATTTCAGTAAAATATGCGGCATAACAATCGTCGTTAACTCTCTCACTCAAGCTCGTGCAATTTGCTAAAATTTACCAGCAGAATTGTATAAGATGGTAAGAAAGAAAGTATGCATTAATGGAACAAGAAAGGTCTTTTATGAAACAACTGAGGTTAATGTCTGAACATAAAATCAAAGGAAATGGATATGCAGAAACTTTAACATAGTCTATGTTACAATCATTAAAATAACCAATTATTTATAAATATAAAATATTAAAATCAATAACATAAGATAGCTAATAAAGTTATCAGGTCTTTAAAATTGTCTCAATTTAAAGGTCTCTTAACTATGTAGTTTAGTTTCCTCTACTTTAATAACAATGTCAATTTTTATCTAAATTATTACAAATTTTAATTTTGGGTTCAAGTTACTAAAAAATAAAGATCAACTTAATTTTCATGGTACATACCCTACTAAGCACAATATACCAGCAATGATGTGTGTCCGTGTGGAGGCTTCATAAACAACTCGCGTTCTGATCTGTGCATGACAAGATGGACAGACGGTTGCTGAAGACTCTGGTCCAAGGGCAGTCTGCATAACTGTCACTAGAATATGTGCGTAATTAGTTACCACAATAAGAAGACAAAGATATACCATTTCACAAAAGTATGGTGATTTTTTTTTTAACATATGCTGCTGTACCAGAAATTAATATATAGTTTTTTATTTAAAAACAAAACTGCTCTTGTTATTAAATGAAAGTTGGGCGTAGTGGTGTAACAATGGACTATTACTGGCAACTCCTCTCTCGTAAAATTCCGATACCACGAAAAGTATATTGGGATATTTGTGACACAATTACGCCTAGACAACTGAATGCATTAAATTAATATATAGATTACTTTTTAACGCAAAAAATATTATAATTCCTGTAAAATGAAACTCTGTGCTCTTTACTGAACAATACAAATTTAATACTACGACTAGTCAAATAGATTAAATATATTACCCACGTGTCTCATGGAAGCCCATATAATGAAAAATCCATGGGGGTGAATTTGTAATGGCAATTATTTATTTACAATGGGTAATTTTAGTAAATGAAGACTATTGCTTGATTTTTTAAAAAAAAATAAGTTTTAAGTAAATAAATACTCCTTGAATTGTGTATAAATAAAAGTCTTATTATTAATATGAGAATAAATTTTCAGTGCAGAAATGAATTAAAATGTACAGTTATTGCACATCTTCTAATGATAGTTGACGTATCACGTTGCCCAGTTTTAAATGTTTTAAATGATACGAAATAGTGCACTTACAATCAAAATCTGTTCATTTTATTCAGTTTTTAAAATTTATATATTTGTATTGAAAAGAAATTTACTTAAGGTTCAATTTAACCTTTAAATTGGTTTGAATCAAATTGGAATGAAAGTGCCGTTTTATACTCCTCATTAATGATCGTTCCTCGTTAATTGAAACCACAGAAAATAAGTAACTATGATCGGCTGAAAACAAATGTCGCGTGCGTTTAAAAATGACAGGGTTGAAAAAATTATGCCAAAAAAATTGGATCTTCTTTGTTAAGGTATTGCATAGCTCTGACACGTTATTGATAAGAAAATGAAAACATCAACAGCAAGCACCAGTTAGTAAGATTAATTGATTATTGTTTATATTGTAAAAACGAAATTAATAATCATGCGATATGAACATTAATAAACACTAGAAACAGTGTAAAAAGGAATAATATTCTATATTTAAATTATCTAAAAATCCACCTCTGATTTACAAAAAAACTCAATAGGAAATTCAGAATTTCTGTGAAATAATAGAGCACCGTTTAGATGACTTCCAGTAGAAACTTGATTAATGGTTATTTTTGTTGTATGGTATTATTTACATATTTTGTTTAAATACATGTGAAAAAATTATTAGTATATAATTAATTAGCGAGATTTTTGTAAATGAATGCGCTAAAATAATAAATATTTATTAAAATGAAATGACTTTATATGGTATGTATGGACTGCCCTTCGATTTAAATACAGTATAAGGCGTTTTTTTCCAATAATATTAAAATGAAATGACGTATAAAAATAGTGTAAGACCCATGCGTAAGAGCTTCTGTTGAAATCCAATATAGGCGTTTTTTGCAGTAAGTCGTATGAAAAAATCCAGAAATTCATAAGTTGAGTTGTTCACATGGGTGTATTTATAAAATTCACCTAATAGCAATAAATTATATATACAGCACAAGTAAAAGGACACTGAAGTAAAACATGCGAAGGCCAAAAATCAAGCAATAGAAGAAAGAGAATCATAACATTTAAATTTTTTACATACGCTATAAATTTTGCTTTATAAAACGATTCATATAAGTTATTAGAAGTATACGCATCAAGAAGCGAATACTTGAAATGTCTTATATAATTTTTTAGTCTAAGCGTATATAAATATCCAAAATGAAAATACATGTTTTAAAAACGTCATGAGAATGTTAAGAAAGTCACTTAGAAAGAACAGGACATAATGTTTATAAACGTTAGTATTTTAAATGTCTTCAGATAAATGTTAGTAACAACCATGGTTAATTTATTAAAATATGTTAAAAAGCTACATATCAAAATATTTTTATATTTCAATTATTTAGTTATTTAACCCTTCATAAGGCAAAATAAATAATCACCAAAAACTTTTTTTATGAAAAGAATGAATGGTAGGTGTCTACTTTATTTATCACTGTTGGTAACACAGATAAACAGTACATTAGAAAAAAACAATCTTTATTTGACAGTTGACAAATATCACTTCAAATATGACGGGAATCAGCTGTTTTTATATTTATTCATTGAAATCTCAATTTTTATCTAAAATAGTAAGTAAATTTTATCTATTTATTTGTGTTTACAGTGCATAAACAACATATTATTTTATTTCTTACTGTCTTATAATTTGTTTTATTTTTATTTTTATTGGAGACAGTAATTGTGCCACTGTTCACTTAGTAACAGTGTTTGGTGACAGTATTTATGCTTTTGCTTTTTTATATAATCCAGACCTACTTCACTAATGTTGATATATATGCTGATGATATATATATATGACGCTAGTACTAAACATGTTGATTTGTAGTCAGTGCTAGAAGGTAATCACATCTCTCGAACATCACAAAGCATTGACGAAGCAATGATATGCTTTAAAGACGTATCATTTCTAAAACAGTACATGCCAGCTAAACCTATGAAAGGGGACTATAAAGTAGTGGATTCAGGCTGATAGCACTACAGGCTATATATTTCAATATGAGATCTATACCGGCAAAAATGACAATAATACACTTGAATCAGGACTTTGTGATAAAGTAGTCGAAACTTTGACAAAATCATTGATCGACGAGAAAATCCCAGCTCATGTAACTTTTGACAATTTCCTTTGATGCAATATCTTTCTGAA
Organism: Druceiella hillmani; assembly: GCA_039881145.1. Classification (NCBI taxonomy): domain Eukaryota; kingdom Metazoa; phylum Arthropoda; class Insecta; order Lepidoptera; family Hepialidae; genus Druceiella; species Druceiella hillmani. Next base: position 10,365,074 of record JAYKKI010000011.1, on the reverse strand, counting down.
AATGGCATTCATTAAACTGCAACTGTTAATATAGATACCTGATTTATATATAATATATGATAGCTGATTTACCGATATTTGTAACAAATCAATAAAAAGCTAAAAACCTGAAGCTTGAAAGAGAACAAGACGTCGGACTTATATGTTGGAGAGATACTAAAAATGTATCAGTATTGACTTCAGCTTTCCATCCCAAAGAAAAATTAGAATGCAAAAGAACTATGAAATATGGCATAAAGAAGGATTTTCCCCTGTTCTGTAGCTATAACTGAGTACACTAAGAGAATGAGGAGAGTCGATAGGTTCAATCAGAATAGAGGTACATATGAAGTTGGATGCAGAAGAAGGGGCGGGTGCTACCGAATATTTTATTTTCTGATTGATATGCCCGTCATTAATGTGTACATATTATATGCTGTATCATTGAGGATCCAATGTATCTATGCTACAATTTCACCTTTCAATAGCTGGATCCCTTATCAGCCACTACTTCTCCAGAAAAAGAAGTCTCTCTAGTGAAACTAATTACATTGCCAAAACAAAGAAGCCATTACTAGTAATAACTGCTAGAAGATGATGAAATGTAGGGATTCATATGATCGATAAGTCTGATACGCCATGCAGACATCGGTTATACAATACAAAAACAAACAACGTAAGAACAAATTTGTCATGTACCACATGCAAGGTATCGCTGTGTTCTTATCCTTGTTTTACACATTTTTACCAGAAACCTTGAAATCTAAAATTATTTCTAATTTTTTAATTCTTAAAAAGTATATTCTGGAATGCTAGATGTATTAAAAGAACTAGAGTATGTTTGTTCTCAAATGTAAAATAAGTATTATTGTATTAATTCTTTTATATTTTTTCATAAACTGAATGTAAATGGTTGACTGGAAGAGATTGCTCATGTAGCAATAATTCCGCCATATGTATTATGCATAAAAGTTTATAATAAATAAATAAAGTACTAAAAACAGTATTTATCAAACCTTTTTGCAATAATAATTGTTGTTTAATTATAAATTACTATACTGTATTATTTATTAATCTAATTTGTATTAATATTAATGAAATGGAAGGAAGAGCCTGTTGTGATATGGACGGTGGCGCCTATATCGTTACCAAATTTACCATGCTTTCAAGGATTTTTCAAACTGAAAAAATGCTTAAAATTTATTAAAAAATATAGTTTATAAACATACTAAAATTTCGTTTTTATATCATTTGTGATTATTTCGGCCTTATAAAGGGTTAATAACTATATTATCATAGGATTATTTACTAGAATTATAATTACCGTATGTCCACACATATAAGTACTTTGCCAGATGTTTTGATAGTAGTTAAAAATGGATTTGTTCGTTCTCGAGAACTATTCCAAGGGGGATAATAAGATTTTTTAAATTCGTATTAACTTGTCTGCGTATAACAAATTCTTATACCTATCTGGTATTCCAAGTTTGTCCATTTAAAATAACTCATGCATGGACCTAATAACCACAACCCATGCCATTAGTACCACAGTACATTTAAAGAAATTTAGTCTTCCACCAAGAAAACATAAATTGGAATACCAAATAGAAATATACGCACTGATGTAAGTTGTGCCAGGCTCTGGTTGGGCATTATGTACATAATTATAAGTACCAGTTGCTTGGGGTTGGGGCGGTGGTGGTGGTTGGCTCTCATAAGCTGGCGGCTGTGGGGGGTAGAAACCAGGCTGAGGGGGTTGTTGTCCTGGTACTGTTGTGTAGCCTGGATAGGGTTCACCGTACTTTTGGTCCATTGCTGTCGATGCTTTTTATCTGGAAACAAAATATGGAATAAAAAAATTATGGATGACTTAAGATATGCACTTGGTTATCACAGATAAGTCTGGTAAGTCAAGCATAGATTTAAGGAATAATATTCAAATAAGGCTTTTAAGAAAATATTGACGTATCCTTAATTATAACAGAAAATTTGTAGCTCTCAAAGATATTTATGCACAAAGTTCTCATGGCAGATTACAATATTACCCGAGAGCACCATGTTCCATGGTGGCAACAAATGGATTATGGTGGAGTATATGAATATGGAAATGTATTTATAGCATAGCATGATAACAGTAATTTTGAAGAGTGAATAGGTGACTTTCAGGTCCAGGTTTAGGTAAGGTTTATAAATACGGTTGATTATACACGTTTGATTAATTCTATAATGTAATGTATGTACCTCCACTGTTATAATTTTACAATATAATGTATCTACTTCTACTGATAGTTACATTTGTACTTAACCTAAATGTAAAATCAATGTCAGCACCGAATGCAAATATGAGTGTAGAAAAGCACTCATTAAATAAGTACTATTTAAAAGCATCAAAAAGATAAGATTAGAATTCAGCTAGCAGGCTGTTGTCCTTTCATTCAGATTGGATATGTTTTTAGCGACAGAGAGGATTACTATTTATATGTTGATTCCGTTAAAAGTAAATTAAAATTTCAGTAAATAAAATGAAACATGTTCCGTCTTCTTGTTTGCAAATTTGACGTTTAAAGCGGTTTGGCACAATACGACCCTTAACAAATTGTCATTTTATTAATCTGGTCTTGAGTACATTAATGTGGAACACTTGTAAATTGATTGTGTTTATACTTTTTCTTTTTTTAACGATTGTTAAGAAGTTTAACAGTATTTAGATATTGTTATGCCGTCATTTGTTAGAATAATACTTATATCTTTAGGCTGCAAAGGTCTACATAGTAATAGAAGTAATTAGTATATTTTTTATGTACTAATGGTATGTGAGGCGTTGAGTTTTTAGAGTACTGATTGTTCTATAGCTAATGATTAAGTTATACTTTTGTAGATTTTGCCAATCTAAACTGTCAAATGTAATAAAATGTAAACTATTTTGTCGGCAGTACTATTACAAAAGACTATTGTGCATTCGCAAATTGTATCACCGTTTAATGAAAGCTTTGGATTGAGTCTATTGCAAGTACGGCTGGTATCAATTTATTGGTTATTAATTTTTTGTATTTTATAGTTATATTTGGCGTAGAAGAACAGGGTTGCAAAATTTTGTATATATGTAAAATATAAATTGAACAATAAAGTGATATTTTTCCTACAATAATGTTTAATTATATTTACTTTTATCCTATTCTCTTTCTAACTGTCTTTATTTTCAATAAAGAAAACGTTTTTATTTTGTTGCGGGTTTAATTAAGTAAGATTTGTCCAATTAATTTTTTTGCGATATATTGTCATTGATAACGAACAATTAATATTAAATAAGAATTAATTTATAATTATTTTAACTTAGTGTATCACTTATAAATAACACTTACTAAGCAAAGACAAATTATGATTACTAAGTAATTATGGTGAAGTTAAATTAGTTTATCCATTAAAATTTAATTAACAACATACATTTTTGTTTGATTTTGTCATAACGGCCATTCACTGATAATGAAGTAAATATAGTACGTGATATGTAATAATTTTTTGGGAAAGTTCATTTGTGAGCGTTTTTAGTGTGTTTTCTATCCTAACTTTTTAGCCACATATGTCAATACTCTGAAAAAATCAGGACGATGGACGTTTAGTAAGTACTTCAATGCGAAATTATTTCGATTAACTTGCATTAATATGAAACCAAGTTGTTACTCTTACACTTATGAAAGATATAAAGTAAGTGATAAATTTACATGGCGAAAAATAATACATTTGTAAATAGTTTAATAGAAAAACTATGTACTCTTATATATTTAAACTTTTATCTGTAACTATGTGTGTACTAAACCCCATAGTCCAAATTTTGCTTGTACTTGGCAAGTTTTTGCTTACATTGAATCTTTGATTAGGTTTATTTATGGCTTTCTGGCTTTCCATATTTTCTTTTCCGAGAATCTTCTTTCATGTTTATTCTTTCTTTGTTCGTCTTTTCGTATATATATTCAACATAGCCAAAACATTTAAGCATTCTTTATATTCTTTCTTACATTTTCATCATCATTGCATGTGTAATTCTAGAGTATAAACTTTTTCACAAATGTCATGGGATAAGCTCATTTTAACATCATTTAATTTGTTAATTGAAAATTCACTTCAATAAGTAAAGGCCTGGTTATACGGGCGAGTTGGCGTGCGAGTGGCTAGAGGCGAGTACTCGCCTCCAGCTACTCGTCCTGTATGACCGCATCATACGAGTAACTCGCATGTGCGAGTGAGACTACTGGCTTACGAGTCACTACAAAGTTTTTTGTTTTTACTTGCCACTCGCCTTCCCCCACTACACCTCCGGCATTATATTCTCGGAGATCTTCATCATGTAGCTCTTTAAATATTCCATGTGCTGCCCCTTCTTTTTTTGCATCCAATTCCTGACCCAAATTCTACTCTTTTCCTTCTTTTTTTGTTCAGCACTTTCAGCGCAAAGTATTTTTGTTGTGTTTGGTTACGTTATGAACAACGGACACTTGTGTATTTCACAATAACATTGTTCATGTAGACCAGCTTAACACCTACTGAATGCGAGAGGACAGTAGCTGTCTACTTTCATGCCAGGAGATTGCACGTGTGTGATCGGGCAAGGTGAGTCGAGCTACTGGCATACGAGTAAACAGAGCGAGTACTGTCCCACTGACATGCCAGTAACTCGTCCCGTGTAACCAGGCCTTAAATGTTGGTAAGGATATATGGCTATTAAACCAGTCATTCATATTAAATATTTGAGTATACAAATTGAAAGTATCAGTTTTGTAATTTATTCTTATAAATGATAGGAGGACATCATGTTGGAATTTTAAGTTCAGATCAGGGTTTGTATGTTGACAGTGTATTTTTAGGGTGTAAATATGTATCTACATACAAGTTTTAAATCACCGCTACTCGGTCACAATGAAAAAATATGATCCAAAATTTTCTTAGCATTTTTAATATTAAAAATTTGTCTCTAACTCGTAAACACTCATACAATATATGAATTTTTTCATAATTTTAATTTACATTAATTTTATGCATATTTTTTAATTTTACTTTATTTACTTTATTAATACTACTTGTTCGTCGTTTTTTTTTTATTTTTCTAGTATTCTGAAAGACATGTAAAAATAAAAAGTATTTGAAAAAAAATGGTAAATTTTTCTGACGTATAAAAGAATGGAATTAAAAAGAACACAATTTGATTTCGTTTTATTTAAATTATTTCCATTATAATAAATTGTAACAAAAAATACGTATAGATACTGTAATAAGCACTGTATAATTATTTAAAGGAAAAAAGTGACAAGGGCACCTTTCCTCCAGATTGGCTGAGCAGTGCTCCTCAAAACTACTCCCTAAAGGTACATTATCCCTATGCAAAAGATGATCCCAAATTAAAATTCCCAAATCTTGATTACTTCCTCCTCGTGTAAGATCACTTAAGCTTCTTCACAGGAGCTATTGAATCAGTACAGTAAACTGACTCTTCTATAAAGTCCTGAATAGAAATAAGACGATTACAATCAATAAAACTTTAATATATCTCATCCTGTCCACGAGATACGCTATTTTAAAATTAACCAAAGATTTAAACGTCATGCAGTGTACACATGCTGGGTGCAGCGCGACTCCAACAAAAGGATACGACGCGACGCGGTTTTTTTTTACAAATAAACACCTTACAGCGATTTGAATATTTAGCGATACAATATTTCACAGAAAAAATATCGATTATATTTTATTCTTAAGTTTTTTCCCTGGAGTTTCTTATTATTATAATGAAACAATGAAATGTTTGAATGAGAAAACGTGGAAAACAAGAAATATTTTTATTAAAACATAAAATATTTCTACGTAATAAAGGTTTAAATAATTTTTTTGTATATTTTCCTTTTATATTTTTGAAAGAAATGTGAAGAAAATTGTCATAACATTTAATCGATAACCTATATATCGTGCGCAAAATTTCACAATGCACAATTCCTGCGCTGTCAAATGTTAATCATGTGTTAATATTTCAAAAACATACACCTCAAAGAAACCGACGTCCATTAAAATATTTAATAAAAACCAAACCGATCAAGTAGATTTGATAAACATCTTGTTATGAATTCTTTATAATCTTTTTAATCACAAAGTAAAAATTAATAACCTTTGAAAGAATTGAAATTGATTACTGCCACGTGTAATTTTTGAAATGCCGATACGTACAAATGCATTTTTAAGGTTAATTAAATTGATAAGATTAGAGTAACAACGCATTTATCAATACGTATTTATTAATTGAACACGTTACATATAAAATGTTCGGTATTACTTCTTGTATTAATAATTTAAAGAGGTTTAGGCAACTAAGGAACACTATTATGTGCGTCTTCTAGTTTTTATGTATCATAGAAGAACCGTGCAAGAAACATAGAAATCGGTCGAAAGCATTTTGAGAATGGCTGGAGAAGCAAGCATGTCAGCAGCTTTAGAAAGTATTAGAAAACTTGCCTTTTTTGTATTTTTTAAATTCTTGTTCACGTAAAGATATGAAATTTAATCATTATATTTCATGATATATATTTTTTTAATTCACAGGCAGAAATCAATGAGACCAACCAAAATATATTTTAAAAGGCAAAAGAATAGTAGACATTAGTTAGGAGTTAGCGCTGCTACGATAAAGTCGTATGTGAAAGATAAAATCATTGCACACAGCCATTCTGCTTAGCTGCTCTGGTAAATGGATAAAATCCGAATTAAAATTGGTATTACACTAATATTTGTTATCAATGTAATTTTAGTATTAGAAAAGAAATAAAATTGGTTAACAAAACATATATAACGTATATTTTCATTTTAGTTATGATACAACGTAAGAGTTCAAGATACGTAGCATGAACTTGACAGTTTTTGCACACCGACGAGCGCTGTTGCTACGCGTGTATTAGTGAGTTTACGACTAAAAAATATAAGTTTTCGAACTGCGGCGTTTTGTAAATACATGCTTTTATTACCGACACGTTCGGCTATTGACGAGCAGAATATGATACGCTCCGTTATTAATGTTTTTGGTCAGAAATGAGGCTAATATGAATTTCAAGTTATGAATTGTCACAGTTCAACCACAAGGTGTCGTATATCTTAGTTATAAAAATAAATAATTAGAATACCTCTCTAAACAAACTTGGACATAAATTTTAAAATTAAAAGGAAGTTGTTAATTTGCCGCTGACGTCATGTCCATTGATTTTGTTTATATCCAGTAAAGGTGTCAAATGCGCCAAAAAAATTAAGGATTTATGATGCCAGGCAAAGTTTTTTTCTAAATACTTACGATACTCAAGTTAATCATGATCATTTTTTTCTAGATACTTAGAATTGTATCATGATTTGCAGATGTTCGTTGTTAGTTTGTATAATTGATTGCAAGGCTTAAATAGAAACGATATTAGTCAGAAATTATGAAAATTGTAATTCTATGGCTGTGGAACAGTGAGAGTATCCTACGAAGTATGTAAGTACTTTTCAAAACAATTTTTTAAATAAATTGTTCACTATGTAAAGAAATTTAAATGCTATCCATGAGAAAGTACTTATACATTTAGTAAGTTATTTCTTTGTGTATTTCAATATATTTTTTTATTTATTTACACTATATTGAGTAGAACAGCTCAGATTGATGCTGTTGGTAAAAGTATATAAGTGTATCTACAGGTATAAGAAAGTCGTAACGAAGTCGTATCGGTATATCGAATGTTCTTTTAAAAGTGTTTTACTGTAATGCTTGCTGTAGACTCTCGCAATTTACGGAGCCACGACCGGATGACCGCACCTTTAAGTAAATGGGCGAGCTTGTCGTTATAACACAAAGTATTTGTAAGCACAAAATAAAAATTCAGAAAACTTAGAAGTATAGAAGATCCTGGATGAAAACAATATATCGAAGCAGAACGAACTATCACTACGGCACATAATATTGGTGATATATTATGTTTTATTGTAATATAAGGCATATTTTAATTTTTTTTTTAAAACATGATCATTTTGGCGCATACGAGAATATTCTGAGTATTCTCGTGTTCGTTTCTATATTCTTTGACTCTTGATCAAAAAACCGACTCAAAGCCATATTACAGACGATGTAATTAAAAAAAATATTACAGGTATTATTATTTTAGTCATCATCAGACCCTAAAATTTATAAGCGTGATATTTGGCAATTAAAAACGAAGATTTGAGCTCAGCCTCGAATATTCTAGCTGTAATAGTGAGTAAGATCCAGATATTATTTTTGTCTTCATCAGACAGTCAAATACGTGAAAGGGGAATTGCCAATTAAAAGTGAAGATTTGAGCTCAAGCTCGAAGTTTCTAACTGCAATAACGGCTAAGATTTAGGTATTATTATTATATTGGTCATAATCAGATTCTTAAATTTATGGGTTTGCATTAAATCCGAACATTTGCGCTTAAAGTCTAAGTTTCTAACTGCAATAACTGCTAAGATTAACATATTATTATTGTATTAGTCATAAACCGATTCACAAATTTATGGGTTTGCATTAAATCCGAACATTTGATCTCAAAATCGAAGCGCCCAGCTGTAAAAGTAGCTAAATCCATGTGTTTATTGGCCATGTAAAAACGGTCCAAAAAAGTTAAATATTGGAGCCCAAACGCGAATCGGTACTGACATTGAATCCAAAATTTATAATTTAATTTTGATTTGGACAGCATAAATCAATTTTTATTAATGGTCGATGGAATTTAGAAAATATTCAATTCAAGGTATCACGCGTTCTTAATCACATCGACGAAATCCGCTTAGATAATTAAGTTTAGATTAGGGGTAACACGAATAGGAGTAGCAAAATAACGTCAGAATAATTGTTGGAAGGTCTAAGAATCATCCATAAAGTAATGATTTGGTGTCAAATATTTCACCGCTAAAGCAAATAGGTTCTGTTATGGTAATTCGAACGTTAATTTTGAGAGGTATTCAAAATAGTTGAAGGAAACCTCATTGCGCACTCCAGAAATTGTTACAGATACCATAATTTACGAAAAAAACATTCCATTTACGAAAAAATTATTCCATGTATGCCATAAATAAAGCCGCTTTATAAAAGTCTATGAACGGAAATGGAACAATGAAGTTTAAAAAAAGAACATATTTTTTTATATCCAAGAGCTCATGAATGTCAATAGAGTCGCAGAGAGCAGTTTTCACGTTTCATATATCGTACTGTTCTTGTTTCTTTTATCTGATGTGTTTTACATATATTCTATTTGTGGACAACAATGACAAAGGTTGGATTGCGCATTTTTTATTTTTTTTTTACTAATATACTTATCATGTTTTATCTAACCAATAAAATATCACGCATGCAAACATCTTAGAGAGCACAACTTTCAGGAATTGAAGATCGATGTTCCAATATATATTTACAGCTAGTGGTGGGACAGCGTACGGATAATCGACGTTCTAATCTTATACTATACTAAATGCAAAGTTTACGATTCTTTATTAACACTTTTCTGGCAAATGCCTTTCGTACTTATCGCAATGTGTGCGTACAATTCTTTTTCAATGACTTTATGATAGGTGCGTTATAGCGAAACAAACTAAAAATGACTTTAGATAGCGCTAAGATTTAGACTATATGACAAGAAATAAAAGGCAAGACCATTGCCTTGTCTTTTGATAACCTCTTTTAGAGGCATCTATTTAGCCGTTAGAGTGTCGACGAGCGCCATCGCGCTTGTGCGTGTATTAACTAAATTTGCCACGAGCGCGATGGCGCTCGCGAAATCAGTTGCTGTTTAGCGCGCGGTAGGGGAGGTCGCTCGCACGCGTCGCTAATTTTTTATCTTTCTATGTGTTACACAAAGTTCAAATTATAATATTATTAGTAATTACAACATAAAAAGGATCCAGGAAAAAAAATTTAACCCATAATGTCGGAATACGAAAATAATTCGAGTGAAAATGATCGTTTTTCAAGTTGTGAAGAAAGTGATAGTGGGAGTGACATTGTGGTGCGCTCACAATTTGGCGTAATGCAAATTTTGAGGGATAGTGATAATAGTGATAACAATTACTTGTACCGGACTGCAAAAATACGATGTGACCTTGATTACAGTTTTTGTTATAATTTTTGTTCACAATATATATTTCTATAATTTTCTTTGTATTTTATTATCCTTGTACAAGTTTTTATTAAGAAAACATCGAAAAAATTATTAAAATTGGATAATTTTTGGAAGAGTTACAGTTTTTTTTTCAGGACAAGGGTAAATGACATAAAAACAAAATATTTCTTTGGCATTTTTAGGTATATAAGAGTAAAAAACAATGGCACTAAAACGGTTAATATAATGTCATGGGCTTTTTACGGCCGACAATTCACTCCGTCGAATGTCAACGTTTCTACTATTGGCTTGTCCTCCGCTTTTGTGCGTGGCGCGGCGTGTTGACGTTGAGACTTATATTTAAAAACTTGCATTTCAAACGCAAAACTATCATTTGATACCACTAATATATAGTGTAAAGTGTTTTAAATGCACGCCTCAGGGCCGAACGCTAAACGCGCTGCGCAAACACCTCTAAAACATCAGTATTATAGGTTTGTGTACGAGAAGTCGACTGCATTAAACGTACAAGTTATGCAAACTGACCAAATAGCTATGTACATCTGCATTCATTTACAAATACTAGCAAACCGCATTAGGTACATCTCTATAGCTCCTGTATAACGGCCCTAAATTTGTTTATGACCTTAGTAGTTGATGTAATAAAGCCGGTTGGCAAGCCTGCTCCGGAAAGCAAAAAGATGTTCGAAAAAACTTTTTGCGCATCGGCGAAACATAAATGAACGATATTATTTGTTTTTTTGTTGTTCTTAATAGGAAGCATTTTATACACCAACTTTGTACAAGGTTAACCTCGTACCCCACACCTTATTATGCAATTTAACCGAGTCACGTAAGCGAACCAGTCGTCTTTTTATTGTACATAAGTTTTTAGGTTCTATTTTTTGTCACACACGGCGCCTATTTATCTTGATATGTTAATGAATATCCAGTTGAATGATGGACTATGTTTCCATCAGTTAGGTTTATTATGAATGCGTATTAAAATTATATAGACTATTACATAACATGTAGTATTAATTAAATACGTATTCGCGTGTAAATTATATATCGTACGTGTCTATAAAAATGTTTTCAAATACTGAATAACGGTTGTAATAGGTACACGAACACATATTTAATAAAAATATAGATCGGGAATACATGCAATTAAATGTTGAAAGGCTTTACATATTATATTCAATGATGTTATACTTTATATACATAAAATGTACATATTACATTCAATGATGTTATACTTTATATACATAAAATGAACAAAAAACTGGTCCCCAATTAGTGTCACATGCGGACTATGATGAAAGAGATAGAGTCAACGAAATCGTTTATAGAAAAGAGATAGTCGTATGAAATTAAAACTGATCCTCAACTTTTGAAGGTCGGTTTTAGAGCGCTTATAACATGTCTAATGTAATCAACAAACTTCATTTGTTATATGAAGACTTACTTATAATATTCTTTTTTTATTACGATAAAGGTTAGAATAATTGTTTGATTGTGACAAATGAAAAACATTAAGACTACACATACAGACCGAATTTATCGTTTTGAGCCAAGAGAAGCATCGAGCCGGCAGACTTAAGCATATAAGTGAAAAATGACTATATATTTTAGTACCTTTAGTCAGTGGCGTGTATCAATCTGCCACCTGACTAACGCCCATATGCACCACACTCGGTCAGGACTGTCAGTCAGACTTACTGACAGTTAAAAATGTATTTCTGTTTATCATTAACTGTCAGTCGAGTCGGAACAAGAGTCTACTTTACCGACTATACCCTATTGCACGGTCCAATTGCTAAAGTGTCTATACAAAATAGGTTTTTAACTATCAGTAAATCAGACTGAGAGTCCTGACCGTGTGTGGTTCATACGGGCGTAAAGCACACAAGTCAAACAGTGGGATACTTGATACAGCAAGTTACTTACATGTTTGACTTGTGTGCTTTACTCAGATGGCGGGTTGATACAAACCAGTGACTGAAGTTATAAAAATATATTGGCATTTTTTGACCTATGTGCTCAAGTCTGTCTGCCCTTGCATTCTCTTCAGCGTTTTTCAGGCCCGTTTGTTCTTATCACCTCGGCGTTAATATAAGAGCTGCTTGAATAAATTTTTTATAAGTTACATCTGACGTTTTGATCCTCACCATAAAAATTAGATAAAGTCGAGATTTTAATAAATTAGGACTAATATAGATGACGTAAAAAATAAGAAAGAAAAAAAACTCTTAACACGCCCTTTGCAGCAGGACTGGATTCTACATTATTTGACTATGATTAGCACATTGTGTTAGATTTAAGCATTTCATTCGAACAAAGAATGAACTAAACATTTAAATTACCTCCGGGACGGTATCTGTAACAATTTTTGGAGTGCAGATCCATTATGGTATCTGTAACAATTTCTGGAGTGCGGAATGAGGTTTCCTTCACCTTTTTTGCATACATCTCTCAAAATTAACGTTTGAATTACCATAACAGTACATATTTGCTTTACCGGTGAAAATATTTGACACCAAATCATTACTTAGACCTTCTAACAATTTTCCTAACGTTATTTTGCTACTTATATTCGTGTTACCTTTAATCTAAACTTAATTATCTAGGCAGACTCCGGGACGGTTCATAATAACTCTACAAGAAAGCGTAGGTCGTATGCTCAGACATATTGGTCATTATGGTGTGATGAGGATAATAGTGCAGGAAATGTGTAACCTCATCTTTGGGATCGACTAGTTTTATTCTTATTATTGACTTACGAACACTGAATCAACTGCAGAATATAATATTATCGCAAGCTTGAATCAACAGGTAAATGTTTTTGCGTTGAATCAATTTCGATGACACAATCAGTCTTTTAGTCGGAACCTTATCTGTCTAAGCTTCCTTATCGCACCTCAACAAACAGGTAAAACGTGATAAAACTAATAATATATTTCCACGAAAGCGCGATAGCAAGGTGAGCACTAGATAAAAATATGGGTACGGTTTTCGATGTCGCTTTAGGTACGCGATGTTGGACGCTGATAAAAAAACAAATATTTATGCCTAAGTCGAACTTTGCTCGGTTCTAAAAGGACGTTTGTGATGTACACTATTGTTGTTATGCTAATTATTAAACGACATTTCTAAGCTGCTATACTATTAGTACAAAGCAGATGGTTACATAACCAGGTTGGCCGAACACGTTCCGTTTACGATACTTGAAATACAAATACTTCACTAGCCAATAGAAAATAATGTTTTATTTAGTTAAAAATTACAAGTGAACATAAATTTCTGTTCTATTATCTCTGATAATGTTCCTAAAAAGCCAACACTGTCCCGGCATAATTTTCAAAAAAAAAAATTAAATTGTTTCTGAAACGGAGTTTTTGGTTTTGACGACAATTAATCATAGAAACGAACAAAAATTTGACGTGTTGGTTTTCAACATCAAAAGACTGATTGTTTAAATATAAAACAAAATAAACAACATAAGTAAAATTTCGCTTCCGCGATAATAACATTTTAGTATTCGTTATAAAGTAAAAATATCGTAATAGTTCTTCATTCTAGTTTATAATAATGAAATATCGTAATAGTTCTTCAGTCTAGTTTATAGGAATGAAATATCGCAATAGTTCTTCATTCTAGTTTATTGGAATGAAATATCGTAATAGTTATTCATTCTAGTTTATAAGAATGAAATATCGTAATAGTTCTTCATTCTAGTTTATTGGAATGAAATATCGTAATAGTTCTTCATTCTAGTTTATAAGAATGAAATATCGTAATAGTTCTTCATTCTAGTTTATAAGAATGAAATATCGTAATAGTTCTTCATTCTAGTTTATAAGAATGAAATATCGTAATAGTTCTTCAATCTAGTTTATTGGAATGAAATATCGTAATAGTTCTTCATTCTAGTTTATAAGAATGAAATATCGTAATAGTTCTTCATTCTAGTTTATAAGAATGAAATATCGTAATAGTTCTTCATTCTAGTTTATAAGAATGAAATATCGTAATAGTTCTTCAATCTAGTTTATAAGAATGAAATATCGTAATAGTTCTACATTCTAGTTTATTGGAATGAAATATCGTAATAGTTCTTCATTCTAGTTTATAAGAATGAAATATCGTAATAGTTCTTCATTCTAGTTTATAAGAATGAAATATCGTAATAGTTCTTCACTCTAATTTGTAAGAATGAAATATCGTAATAGTTCTTCATTCTAGTTTATAAGAATGAAATATCGTAATAATTCTTCATTCTAGTTTATTGGAATGAAATATCGTAATAGTTCTTCATTCTAGTTTATAAGAATGAAATATCGTAATAGTTCTTCATTCTAGTTTATTGGAATGAAATATCGTAATAGTTCTTCATTCTAGTTTATTGGAATGAAATATCGTAATAGTTCTTCATTCTAGTTTATAAGAATGAAATATCGTAATAGTTCTTCATTCTAGTTTATAAGAATGAAATATCGTAATAGTTCTTCATTCTAGTTTATAAGAATGAAATATCGTAATAGTTCTTCACTCTAATTTGAAAGAATGAAATATTGTAATAGTTCTTCATTCTAGTTTATAAGAATGAAATATCGTAATAATTCTTCATTCTAGTTTATTGGAATGAAATATCGTAATAGTTCTTCATTCTAGTTTATAAACCTGTACGTACTAGACATCTGAACCTGCAAAACGATCAGGTTGAGTACATTTGAGAACGTTGCCGAGCTGAGAGCAATTGAGGACGTCGTTAAGCTGACAACATTTGAGGTGCTGTCAAGAAAATTTGAGAATATTGTGAAGCTGAAAATATTGGAACCTTATCAATTTATTTATTACATCGTCAACAGTACGTAGATGTAGGGGTTAAAAGGGGAGGATTAAAAGGAAGAATATCCAATCAAGCGCCACCCTAAAGTTTTTATGTTCATTAATTCCATTTATGAATGAAATAACATCACAAGTTTTCTTTGAGATCGCATAATACTTTTAGACGCCAAGATAGTAGATCCATAAATTGCTGAAAAACTATGAGAGCAGACCTCCCTAATTCTTCAATATAAACTTCGTATTCGCACGGTTACAACTGACGAAAACATATATTGCACGTTGAATACATTTATATAATATTACTGCTATTACGAGCATTAAAGACCTAGCAAAAGTAGCAACTCAGTCTTCATTGTCATCGCAGACCATACAGCTAGGATTGTGATTATCCCTGTTTCACTGTGCAACTCTTTTTTCAACGATCGATTAATAGATTCATGCGAAGCTTCGCGTGACCTTGCTACAACTCGTTCCGGGATATTATATTTTTAGCTTTTAAATGAACGGATTATGAATTAATTTAAGACCACCCGTTTATGATGAACATGAAGGCGTTTATGGTAATCAGTTCAATTCGAAAGATAAAACAGAAACTTATATACGAGAACTCCAAAGGCAATTTAGCTACTAAAATTTAAAGGAAAAAACTATGTTCGTTATTCGTAATTTACCATTATTTTGGCAAAAGCATTCTTAGACAGTGGTATTTTCATAGTCTATTTATTAGACAGTCACAATTGGAATGTTTTTCAGTAATAAGTTTTTAGTTTTTTGACGGAATTGTACAATATTATAAATTATTCATAATATAATATTGAATATATTTGGCGTTAATTTTGTAGAAATTCATTATTCACAATTAAATGAAACTACGTGATGTAGTATTATTTCTACTTTCTTTAATTTCTTTACCACGACCTAGGTTTCGTTGTATTACAACATCTTCAGGTGGGATATTAGCAAAGATCTTTGCTAACAGTTTCATTTAATTGTGCATAATATAACACTTAAAAGGCTGTAACCATCGATATACTCTCCATTTTATGGCCACCCTTTAACTTTAATATTCATGGAAAAATAAGTATATCACTCTATATATAAACATATTTTTTTCTCCTGAAAAGGGACTATGCATTATACAGTACTAAGAGAAAATGTCTGATGATTTGTGATAATGCGTCCAATTTAACTTTTTTTTTTGGTAAAAGCTTCCCTATATATTTACCATTGTACAGCCTCTTTACTCGATTTACCTAACATGTTTAGACATATTTTTTTCTTATTTTGGTCGCTTTTGTTATAACAATGTACACTAAGTAGATAGTTAGATAGTACAAAAAAATTGTATGAAAGTCTTATTAATTTATTGTCTGACGTTAATATATATATATATATATATATATATATATATATATATATATATATATATATATATATATATATATATATATATAAATATATATATATATATATATATATATATATATATAAATATATATATATATATATATATATATTAATTGGTTGAAGATTGACTTTGTAAAGAATAAATCGCCAATGAAAGTTTGCAAAATCTCGAGAGAAACGTTCCAGAAATTTTGCATTATAAATATCAAAGTTAAAGGGTGGCCACAATATGGAGAGTATGTCGATGCTTACAGCCTTTTAACTGTTATATTATGAATATTTTATAGTTTTGTACAGTTCCGTTAAAAAACTAAAAACTTATTACCGAAAAACTTTCTCATTGTGACCGTCTCTTTGCCTGATTAAAATTATAGAAATTGTTTATTTATATTACGAAGGGATCTATAAAATGATTTGCTGCCACCAGCAGCTCATCCTGGCTTTGCGTAGAGAAAAAAGAGTTCCTCTTTATAAACTTAGTACGACCTATAAAAGATGGAAAACGATAGGTGAAATACCAAAAAAAGATAAAGTTGGAAGAATTTAAGGAATTTCTGAAACGTAATAATGTAAGGAGCCATAATAATAGACTAAATGAACATGAAAAGATTTATATCTTATTAACAAAAGAGCAAAAAGAATGTGGCTTGTATGAATGCTTCTTAATAACTTGGGTACAGAAAGATTCCGAAGCTTTAAATTTTCAACTAACCTATATTACATGTCGCACATGTAAACAAGTATACAAAACTGACAATATTGTAGGCACGTTCATTTATTTTATTACTCTGGAAGCCATTTAACAAACGCTTTCCATAACTAGTTAAAAGTTTAAAATCGACAACTTTAATAGTTTTCATATTAGAAAAAAACATATACTTCCGATTGGTAATCTTCCGCTTCTAGTAGACAAGAAAACAATATAAAAACACTCCCAAATAACATGGCATTTGACTTTGACGATAAATGAATTTCATCGAATGATAGACTGTTTATTATTATAGTGCCGTTATCTACACGGGACCTTCATATCTGCTTTCCATGTAACACGTAATGTATTGTTAATTATCATAATAATCGATTTTATATCAAACATACGCGGAGAAAACGGGGTGATGATGCAACAGTAGTAGTTAAGCTATGTGTTAGCAATTTTAAAAGGTTGAATATATTTGGCGTAAATTTTGTAGAAATTCATTATTCACAATTAAATGAAACTACGTGATGTGCGCGTGTCTTTGCTAATAGCCCACCTGAAGATTTTGTAATACAACGAAACCTAGGTTGTGGTAAAGAACTTGGAGAAAGTAGAAATAATACTACATCACGTAGTTTCATTTAATTGTGAATTTTAAAAGGCTTACTAGCAATATAACTAAAGTTTCAAATGGTTTGGAGAATAGTAAAAACAAAATTACGGAAAAAATGATAAAACAACATATTATCGTCGCTGTTGCGGCAAAAAGGCTGATCCCGTCGAGCGTAACGAAATATTATTTAGTTTTTTTTTTCAACCGTACAGCGAACCTCTAATACGTGTTGCCATAAACAATTATCGAATTGTTATTATACTAATTGCACTTATTCACTTGCTATGAATGCGAAAGTGTAATCGTATGAGGCCGGGATGCTAATTCCGTGTGATTCTAACTTAAGTATAACAAACACATTTTCAACTTTACATAATTTACACGTCAAAACAAGGCAGATCGAGATTTATTCGAGAGATTTTTAACTACGTAATAAATACGAGTAATTAATTAAAACTCCACGAGATTATTGATATCGAGAGATTGTCTATGGAAATTGGTACGGATATTTCGTTCCATTTTTAATTCAAATCTCGCTTACTACTGAAAACGTCAACAATACTGGTGATTTCACGTCTTTTGGAGGTTTGTAAATAAGTTTAGTTTGAAAACGAAATACATATTTTGTAACATAAAACGATTTTAGATTGCATAAATAAATTATTTCTCAATCATAAGTTTTCGTCATAAAATGAATTTACAAACTCATTTCGTTATAAACAAATCTGAGAAAAGTACATTTATAGACATAAATGTACTTTTCTGAGATTTTTTATCATGAATAAGATATTTCACGAAAAAGATAAAAAACTATTATAATTAAATTTGTATTATCCAGAACAACTTATGCGTCAAATCATCAATGTTGCTGAAATCGATATTTTTAATATGGGACGACGCTGATGAACACATAAAATCATCTAAACGTCACATAAAATGTTTGGATATTTAGAGTAAAAATAAATATTAAATAAAAGTGATTTTTTAAACACAGAAAAAATAAAAACAAATTTTTTATATAATTTTTTCCGCAACACCGCTTTTAACAAACTATAACGCTCACAAATTCAATCGTATCAAACGAAACAAAAAAAAATAAACATGACCTTGGGGAATTCATTGTTATTTCGCCTGACCTTCGATATGTTGAAAAACAATTTTCTGTTTTTGGAATCGGTGACTTATCGATCTTGAACAATATACATAAATATATCCAGTCTAGCGCTACATGCTACTACGTAAATACATGATTTCACTTTGATTTGAATTTGAAATTCTTTAAGAGCTTCTACAGATTGGACGCCGCCTATTTTAATATATTATATATGCCATCTATTATTGACAGAGACGAGAATAATATACATAGACAATATAGGAACGTAAGTTAAAATTCAAATAAAAAAAATAACACAACACTGTACTAACACGTTGTTTATAGTTTATTCTCCGTCTTTATATGATATGCAAATATTTCTTTGGTACATTCATATAGTACATTCAATATTTCACTCAATTCAACTTAAAAACAATTGACGCTCGTTCGCAGAAAAAACAAAGGTATCAAGAATGAGTTACTTTTTGATATTGCGCAATGGAATAAAAAACATTGATGTGATGAAAAAAATATTGAGAAAAGAAATTATTTGCCTCAAATCTTACCATTATCTATTATTAAAACAGATTTTTACGCTTTCAGCAAGGAAACAATTCATTATAAAAAGTAGTTTTATTATCATGCCGCTGTACACAAAAGACATTTAAAAAATATATGCACATTTCGCATTTGTTCAAACATTTATTTTAAGCAATACTAATTCAAAATGATACTAAAAATATGACTTATACAAGAAAATATCGCATGCTGGCCATAAATAAATACGTTTTAAAACTAAAATGTAGGTAGCATAGGTATAAATTATGTTGTTTTTCTGTTTTCATAGCTTTTGATTTTTCTTTTTTGATGTGTAACAATATGTAAAGTTTGACTCCAAATATATTCAACATTTAATTGTGAATATGTAAAGTATTAAATATTGATTTGATTTATTTATGATAGAATAAAATTTTAATACAATGATTAAATTAAGAATAAAAACTACATTAAATTAAGAATGAAAAAAGGTACATTGATCTCGCTTGCGCAATATAACATAAGAACTAAATTATTTAAACCCAGAGAAAATTTTTTATAAATATTAAATAATTCTGACTTTTCCTTAAATACTCACTGTATATGATTTAAATTAGTGAAAAATTTAGTAAAGAAGACCAAGATTAACAGACTGTTGTTGAAACTTTTTCTTTGAGGTGTATAATTGAAATGTATCACTATATTTTCACGTCCATTACATTGGTAAACCGGTCGAAAGACTTTTTTTACATTATTATGAAAACAAAATCCATCCATCGACTATAATTCAATCACGTTCTCACATTTAGTATAAACAAACGTAGTCATTTAATTCTTTTTTAAGAATTTGAAATATTATTACTTACAAACTAAAATTCTACGTTTTTATTTTAATAGCACATCAACACCACAACATCAGGTATTCTGAGATAATCAGGTAATTACGTAAATGGAAAAAAAAACAGATTTACCATAAAGAGTTAAAACTATTATGTTTGAAGAATTGCTAAAACGAAACTGTGCTTCATTGGCACGAAATATAAAATAAATAACTTATTTCTGAAAGCACTAACCTGTTATTTCACAACACTTCCGGTTAACTAGACGCAACTAACTGTTGATGACTAGAGAGAGCTAAGACGACTGTTCGATCGCGCGTTTCGATTGTAATTCAGCGACGTCGGCGCCGGTGTCAGTATTGTTGAGTATTGTCCTTTACGAAGCGACCTGAAGTATGTACATACAAGGTATGATTGTCTGTAATGTCTACAACACTAGCTTGATACAAGGTCTTTCGGAGTTTTGTTATACTTCATTTGTTATAAAATTAATGACGTTTACAGTTTTCTGTCGATAAAATGCTGCACTGATAATGATAAATATGTGACCAAAAATTGTTACGTTTGTTGTTTTCAAGCGCCCTCTATGTTTTTGCATGTTCCTTATAGATTTAATATATGTATATTTTGCGTCATTTAATGACTTGTTTGTAGTAATAGATTTTTATTATGGAACAAATCGACGAGTTTCGTTTTATAGAAATTATGCTTTTTCTTGTGTTAAGTCGAATCTTGAACATTGTCAAGTTTTATGAAAATATGTCTGGTCTTTGAGGGTTCATCGAGTAGCAAACGTAGTATTGCTATTCAACGGTAAAGGGCTGGGAAACCGCGGCTGGATGAGGTAAATGGTTATTTATTAATGTAAACAATAGGGTATTTGATTATATTTTTTATTACTAGAATAGAATAAGTAACAACATTAAAAACGGTTAAAATAAATGTATTGTACCTAGGACTTTTCATTACAAAGTTATAACGACTTAAAAAGTGACAAAGTACTATATGCACGAAAATGCCCCTTACAAAACACAACAGGCTTATGACGTCACTGGCCAGTTATTTAGCATTCATTATGAGTTTATTAAATATTTTTAGGACCTTGTTAAATATTGCGTTTAAGTTATATATTGCATATTATAGTTTTCTCATTTTTTTGTGTGGAAACTAAATTCATAATAACTTGTTGAATTTAATGAACAAAAAATTAACACTTTTTCCTATTTAGAAGTTTCGATTAATTGTTTATGACATGAATTATATTTTCATTACAAGGGTTTTTTTAAACCTAGTCTACAGTTTTAAAACATTTTTACGAAAAATATCGACATTAATCAAATACTGTATTCCAACTATTTTGCAAATCTTTTTGTTGTTATACTAAAAGGCTGAAATTAAATTCATGTTAGAATGTGCCAAAAATAACTTCCATATGACATCTTATTCGAACTGATCAGAGAAACTAAAATTTTTGACGGCCTATTTTTGACCTTCCAGTAAAGGGAAATTACTATTTTGATATTTGACGCCGGGACTAGATATGGACAGGCTAATTATTAACTACGCAAATTTTAAAGTCTATAGCTTATGCAATTTCTGTGAAAAATAGATGTTACACCGACAAGCAAGTGGAAAGGCAAAGCGTTCTCATCATAAGGGTTCTTTTTTACCATTTTCATAGGGAACCTTAAAAAACGATAGTTGAACGATTGTAACGTTTATCTTGTGTAGGTTGAAAGTTTAGAATTGAGAAAATAAAACAAAGAATTTTGATGTAACAGAATCATAACAGCGAAAACTGATGGATAAAATAAATTATGAGTGTAAGTAAAGATTAAATGGTTAGTAAGGACTTTTAACTGTGATATTTCTAAATTATTGTTATAGAAATTGGTTGTTGTTAAGTAAACGGCTCTTCATTAAATAACTAGAAAGTTTATTTAGAATCTCTGACGTGTCAATTGGCGAAATAGTTAAGGAACGTGAAGCAATTTGGACACGTGATGCAATTTGGGATCTCTTCCTGTAGAACGCGAAATAAAGCCTATAGATTGTTTAATAAATGGGAATTTTCGAATCATATACGCTAGTTGGCTTGCAAAAAATTGGATAACTGTTCCCATGAAGCCAGCAAAACTGGTTTATAACTGAAATAAGTTCAAGAACAGTTCTAACGCGAAGCCTATCCAAATTTAAATTTTGTCACGATTTACAAGTAAGTGAAGATAACAATATATATTTTAATTGCAAATAAATAGCTTTGCACAATATTTGGTTTTAAAAGTCAATAATTATGTAAGCCCCTAATAGAATTGAATAATTTTTATTATCCAATTGGGTATTTAACAATTTTTTTTTATTTCATTAATCATAATTTTAGGGTACAAGCTAATGAAGAGTGAAATTTATTTTTAAATAATCTTAAAAATTGACCGAGTTATAAAAGTTTAAATTTAACCTTTAGACAAGGACGGCAATACTGTGTTGTGAGGTCATTTTTATATTGCACATTATATTCTACACGAGGAAAAGAGACAGAGATATACCCAACTCTATCCGTATCTTCAAATTTAGAAGCCTATAACTGGCTTATTTTTCAATCAATTTTTGAATTGTTTTCAAGACTGGTTTTTAAATAACTTATATTCCACAATATTGTACGCAAAATATCAAAATTTAGAATAAGTCAACTACCGTATTCGATCAGTCCTGATTAAGGTGACGACAGATTTTAAAGTAAAAGCATTCCCGGAAGAAACGCTTGGCTTACACAATACACATGTCGGTGTGGCTTCAGATAGAATTTCTCTGCCGCAGACCTGATTTTTACGCTCCAAATAACCTCGAGGAATGCTACTAGTTCAATTAATCACTTCATCACCTTTAAATATATATATATATATATATATATATATATATATATATATATATAAATATATATATATATATATAAATATATATATATATATATATATATAAATCTTTATAAATCTTCGTAATGGTCAGCATCCACTAATGCCGTGCGCATTTACTTTGTTGGCGCATGTAGATGTGATGTTCTCCACAAAGCTGCAAAAAAATATCAATTACCAACCAAAAATTCTACATGAGGGCAACATGAGCGCCTCCTGTCTTGCATGTATGCCAGACCCATTTCCAGTCTTCATTGAAAAATCCTTTTTCCGTATTCCAGTATTACAGTCTTCATTGAAAAATCCTGAACTGCGACGCAAATTTTTTCAGTTGTTTATATAAAATTATCAGTTTTATATTATACACAAGGTATTGTAGCAATATCACCACAGTATAAATTCTAATATGATTTCAGTTTAACAAAGAAATGGACCATCTACTTAATTCATAAGGTAAAAAGTAAGCTTTCAGAGGAAAAAATTGTAAATTTAATTTAATTATATTTGGAAAATAATAATTATACACGATCTTATTCAGCGACCTATCGTATTATATATATATATATATATATATATATATATATATATATATATATATATATATATATATATATATATATATATATATATCTATATTCTTTATATAAAATTATCAGTTTTATATTATACACAAGATATTGTAGCAATATTACCACAGTCTAAATTCTAATATGATTTCAGTTTAATAAAGAATTGGACCATCTACTTATTTCATAAGGTAAAAAGTAAACTTTCAGAGGAAAAAATTGTAAATTTAATTTAATTATATTTGGAAAATAATAATTATACACGATCTTATTCAGCGACCTATCGTATTATATATATATATATATATATATATATATATATATATATATATATATATATATATATATATATATATATATATATATCTATATTCTTTATATAAAATTATCAGTTTTATATTATACACAAGATATTGTAGCAATATTACCACAGTCTAAATTCTAATATGATTTCAGTTTAATAAAGAATTGGACCATCTACTTATTTCATAAGGTAAAAAGTAAACTTTCAGAGGAAAAAATTGTAAATTTAATTTAATTATATTTGGAAAATAATAATTATACACGATCTTATTCAGCGACCTATCGTATTATATATATATATATATATATATATATATATATATATATATATATATATATATATATCTATATTCTTTATATAAAATTATCAGTTTTATATTATACACAAGATATTGTAGCAATATTACCACAGTCTAAATTCTAATATGATTTCAGTTTAATAAAGAATTGGACCATCTACTTATTTCATAAGGTAAAAAGTAAACTTTCAGAGGAAACAATTGTAAATTTAATTTAATTATATTTGGAAAATAATAATTATACACGATCTTATTCAGCGACCTATCGTATTATATATATATATATATATATATATATATATATATATATATATATATATATATATATATATAT
The DNA here is from genome assembly GCA_039881145.1 of Druceiella hillmani. Classification (NCBI taxonomy): domain Eukaryota; kingdom Metazoa; phylum Arthropoda; class Insecta; order Lepidoptera; family Hepialidae; genus Druceiella; species Druceiella hillmani. The sequence goes on along the minus strand of JAYKKI010000011.1, from coordinate 10,340,526 downwards.
ATATATCTATATTCTTTATATAAAATTATCAGTTTTATATTATACACAAGATATTGTAGCAATATTACCACAGTCTAAATTCTAATATGATTTCAGTTTAATAAAGAATTGGACCATCTACTTATTTCATAAGGTAAAAAGTAAACTTTCAGAGGAAAAAATTGTAAATTTAATTTAATTATATTTGGAAAATAATAATTATACACGATCTTATTCAGCGACCTATCGTATTATATATATATATATATATATATCTATATTCTTTATATAAAATTATCAGTTTTATATTATACACAAGATATTGTAGCAATATTACCACAGTCTAAATTCTAATATGATTTCAGTTTAATAAAGAATTGGACCATCTACTTATTTCATAAGGTAAAAAGTAAACTTTCAGAGGAAAAAATTGTAAATTTAATTTAATTATATTTGGAAAATAATAATTATACACGATCTTATTCAGCGATCTATCGTATTATATATATATATATATATATATATATATATATATATATATATATATATATATCTATATTCTTTATATAAAATTATCAGTTTTATATTATACACAAGATATTGTAGCAATATTACCACAGTCTAAATTCTAATATGATTTCAGTTTAATAAAGAATTGGACCATCTACTTATTTCATAAGGTAAAAAGTAAACTTTCAGAGGAAACAATTGTAAATTTAATTTAATTATATTTGGAAAATAATAATTATACACGATCTTATTCAGCGACCTATCGTATTATATATATATATATATATATATATATATATATATATATATATATATATATCTATATTCTTTATATAAAATTATCAGTTTTATATTATACACAAGATATTGTAGCAATATTACCACAGTCTAAATTCTAATATGATTTCAGTTTAATAAAGAATTGGACCATCTACTTATTTCATAAGGTAAAAAGTAAACTTTCAGAGGAAAAAATTGTAAATTTAATTTAATTATATTTGGAAAATAATAATTATACACGATCTTATTCAGCGACCTATCGTATTATATATATATATATATATATATATATATATATATATATATATATATATATATATATATATATATATATTCTTTATATAAAATTATCAGTTTTATATTATACACAAGATATTGTAGCAATATTACCACAGTCTAAATTCTAATATGATTTCAGTTTAATAAAGAATTGGACCATCTACTTATTTCATAAGGTAAAAAGTAAACTTTCAGAGGAAACAATTGTAAATTTAATTTAATTATATTTGGAAAATAATAATTATACACGATCTTATTCAGCGACCTGTCAAGGAAATAACGAGGGAAACAACTGACACTTTTGATGAATTTTGAATTAATATATCTATCAATTTCCTGTCATAATGGAAGCAAGCCAGAAAACCCAAATATTATGAAATTGAGGGATAGAGCTTGGCATTTCAGTCTCAAATCTATCATAACCATTTATAATCCAATTACACGACGTGTGAGGGAGGACCGCCGTTATTTTAAGTTTGATTTCAAGTGCCTAAAAAATTTTGCGAAGAATATATCTTGATATTATGAAATTACGGTACTCATTTAAATGTTAATCAATAATTCTCGTCTATATATTTATATATATATATATATATATATATATATATATATATATATATATATATATATATGACATATTGATATATTGAATATTTTTGCTGCTAGGTAAATGAGGCTACTGGCTCTTCGAATATTTCAATTATAATATGCAAAAAACATATACGAGATATATGTTTTTTGCATATTATAATTGAAATATTCGAAGAGCCAGTAGCCTCATTTACCTAACAGCAAAAATACTAGATCAACAGATAGTTGTCTCACGCTGAAACCGTTTTGCACAGAAGAAGCGAACGAATTGATGTAACAATCTTTTTGAGTAACTTATAAAAATATTTTCACATAACAAATAAAAACATTTTAAGGTTTGTTTTTAGGCACTTTGTTGTTGTAAAATGCCATTATATTACAAGTAAGTGTAACCGAATCAACATATTGTTTTTAAAACATTGATCGGTACGACACTTACCTTCAACCTTTTCTACAGTTTTTTTGCACGTCGCGGTGGCGATACCGCGTATATAGAATATCTCACAGTGGCATATTCTCATGATCTGAAGTTAGTCACAAACTAACAGTTTCTACACTTAAATTTTCCTGTATTATATTTTGTAGGTATAAGAAGATGCCAGTTAGAGTTGTTAGACATTCAAAAAGCTTCAAAATTGTTTCAGCTAAAAACAGATACAAGATACGGGGATTTGACGTAACAGAGAGAAAGGTGTGTGTCTTTTTGACGTCATTTTCATCTAATTTTCGGGGGACATAGTTTGGGTAGTAAGTTCTAATGTATATTACCATAGAATTTTCAATATGAAATTTAGTCCAAATTGAACGAAATAACTGTAATAAATAGTTTATAGTAACATATATTAGTTATTATATTTATTTTGTTCAATTCGTAATGATTTTTATAATATTCAAATATTATTTTTAACGTCAATGTTAAATTACTCCAATGGAACCTAAAAGAAACCACTGCCGAGGCGACAAGTGATAAGGCACATCTGCCAAATCCGAAATAAGTAATTGATAAAGGCATATCAAAAGGCATATCTGAGAAGTTACCAGTAGTAAGATATTCCTTATAAATTTTTAAGTATGAGGCAAATATTTAAGTATGTGGAAAAGAACCCAAGACCGGAACATAAACCAGTTTGTGCAAATTAAAATGTGAAGTTACTATGATTCTTATTTTATGGCTTAAGTGTCACATGTTTGTGTAAATTTGTTTTCAAATATACAGCAACATCAATAATACATTCAATACAATATAAACTAGTCATTGCTATACAATAAGTCGAAGTTACAAGTGATAACAAAGTCTACGACGAAAATAGGAAGAGTTAATGTATTTTAGTTAAGTTTAATGAGCTGATGAAGAAATATAAGTTTATTCCTAATAACATCTAGAACTTAAATAAAACAGGCATTGCGTTTGTCGCAAATCTTGAACAAATATAGACAGAAAATGGTCAAGAAGTGTGGGTGTAATCAGGAGTTGTGTACGAGGGAAAAATGTAATAGTTATGTACCACATGCGTGTAGCCAGCAACTTTACATTCCAATGTTCAGCTTTTTCAGTGAAAGAATCACACCATTATTAGGAGAGCACCGCCCCCCTGCATTGTGGAGATATGAAGGTGTACTTATTGGTCGAGTGGCTTACATATTTTACAACCTACACAAAACTTAAGCAAAAGACTCCTGATTTGTTAATTATGGATAACTATATATCAGCAGCAGCCTTGAATCATTACAAAGCGATCATCATTATGCACTTCATTCCACCACACAGCTCATACAAAATGCAACGCCTTGAAATACTTTTATGAAATAAAAATATATATTAAGATTTTCTGAAACCTAAATTAATTTTTTAACGAAAAATAAATTCTTGATCTTTGAATATTTATATTATTATTGTAAAACTTAAAGTTGAAATTAAAGTTGCAATTGAACAATGACAGCTAAATTAAATTAAAGTACAATTGCGTAATATTGAGGATTCATCAAATTTGAATTCATTTGATGAACCAAAAGGGGGTCCAAAGCGGGCATCCTAAGGGAATTTAAAAAAACTGATAAGAAATATATTATAACAACTCTTACTGAATTTCTTACGAAAGTTCGCGTTTCGTCTATATTATATAGAGGGTAGCATCGACGTCATGCTTTTCGATATATTCATTTAGTAGATGGAAAAATTAGTATATACAAGATTTATTAAATCCTCCAGCTCGGAAAATGTATGTTGGCTCTGGTTGTTTTAAAGCTAGTTAGGGTGTCGTTCGATAAATGAAACGTTCAATATCAATCTGTTTCGACGGTATCGTTTTCTATGGGTAGAGGGCACACATTTTTCGGCATACTGGAAGACGATTCCGAAAAATCCTCCTCCCGATAATCCTTAAACCATACCGTCCTTTTGAAATACGTATTCCAATAATTGTGAGTCCTATTCTGAATCGAGAACAACAGTGAATTGTCCTTGTTTTACTTTCATTCCATAGGTTTGCTATGTCTTTGCTCACTATTTGAAAGATAGAGTCGTTACGGTCAGTTCAGTTTTTAATGGCCATTATAAAGCTCCAACCTTTCCAATAAAATAACTTAAAAATCTTTTCTTCATTTTCGCATCTCCATTACTAAAGATCGTGCCCGTCTTGAAGTGACTAGAAGGAACTGACCAACTGCTTCCATGCTGTCCTTTATTCGTCTTGTAACAGTGCGGTAGCGAGAGAGAGTCTGGTGATGACCTTAATGGAAACATATACAGTAGAAAAACCTTGTATTTTTACTTTTGCTAGGTAATCACAATTTTTAAGAACATAATTTAAGTAGAATTTAAATTCTATCTGAGAGAAAACGAGCATACCCGATATAAAGAGTATAGCGGGTATGCTTGTTTTGTCCTGCGCGCTTTGCAATTTGGGCCACTTACATAGTGGATAGACATAATACAATTATCATATTTTGATATTACCACATAATATTAATTAGCACACAAAACACGATGTTTTGAATTTTTTTTATTGGAAAAAATGTCGATTTTCTTTCGCCAAGGATACGCAGTCAGGCCGCTGTAAGTTTGAGAATGACAGATTTAAAAGTGGTACTCGTTCGCAGGGTGCCCGTTTTCGGGCCCTTTCTCTGCGACAAATAATTTCAAGATTAGGTATGAACGTTAAAAATCAAGACAATGGTATCTATAAACTTATTTGCTGGCGGTTGAAAATCCTGTGACGTTGATCGCAAACAAACAAAAGTAGAAAGAAAAGACAAAATTTCTTAACTGGAAACGGTTGTACTTTTCTTGTCATGGTCAATGTCACATTTGTTCCTTTTTTTTAAATATCGCCACTGACTTTTGCTAGTGTTTCAAAGCTAAAAAGCGCAGAGGTAGAACAAGTAATAGAACGAAGATGTGTTTGGGCAGTAATGGCCGTCTGAGCGTTCCAGATTAATCTATTAGGTTTGAAGACGCCGCCTTCAAGGCGGGGTATCTATGAGCGGTCTGTTATTTTCGAAGTCATTTTGCTATGAGTAACGGAATACAGACAGGAATAATGGATAAAGGATGAATAAAAGCGCATTCTCTGGAAATTTCTAGATTCTATATGTTTATATCACGCTTTAATTAATCTATATACCTACTTTTGATATAACTATTGAAGACGAGTTTGTCAGGAGAGAAATTAATTTTTTTTTAAAATTTTTAAATTTATTTTCGTTTTTATAAATAAACTACATTAACTTTTTCATGTAAAATGAAAAGAGTGATCGAAGCCTTTTTCTACGTGCTTGTAGAAGGAGTATCGCCTTCTTGGGATTTTCCAAACGTTCTTGAATATTAGACGAGTCAAATTATGCGCGACCCATTTTCCAGATGGGCATACAAAACAAATACAGAAAGCTTTTGATGTGAACCACGGTCATTAAATATGAAATACAGGAAGCTTTTGATGTGTTGACATAATCGATTGGTAACGTTCTGATCACCATTCTCTCTGTAAAAGCAAGCAGAATGTGACAAGATGGCACGTTGAGGGGAGATAGATAATTCTGAAATGTTTAAAGTGTGAGCAGTTTGCCGAAATAAATATGATTATCTTTTTCTGAGACTACGGCAGAGAACCATCTATGGACTATAAAGAAGATTTCTGAAGTATTGACAAACCGATTGCTAACGCATCACGTCAAAGTGATTGCTGTAAAAGCAAACAAGAAAAAAACAAACAACATTTTGGAACATTGTTCGGTAAACATTGGTAACTCACATAATATTTTGGAGTAGACGTCCTAACACATGCCAACCATAGCGAGTTGCCACAATATGTTAACTCGAGGAGGTTCTAGCGCAGCTATTATCAGCATGCTGTATGTAAACGTTTCGACGCGCGACTGCGCTTCACAGCGCTGGCTATTCTGTAGACTAGATATGGCAATAATATCATTTAGCAAGTTAATGCTAAATGCTTAAATCAAAATACGTATCACAATGCTGTGTTCATTGTTAATTTACTTATATCATTTTAACCGTAAACGCATAATTCTAAATACATCGCTATCTGACTTTTATTTTTATATGTAGTAACTATAGTAATAAACACATAGGTCACAATTAAATGAAACTACGTGATGTAGTATTATTTCTACTTTCTTTAATTTCTTTACCACGACCTAGGTTTCGTTGTATTACAACATCTTCAGGTGGGCAATTAACTATCTCTGATAATTGCCAACCTGAAGATGTTGTAATACAACGAAACCTAGGTCGTGGTAATGAACTTAAAGAAAGTAGAATATATTTGGCGTTAATTTTGTAGAAATTCATTATTCACAATTAAATGAAACTACGTGATGTAGTATTATTTCTGCTTTCTTTAAGTTCTTTACCACGACCTACGTTCCGTTGTATCACAACATCTCCAGGTGGGCTATTAACTATCTCTGCTTATTGCCAACCTGAAGATGTTGTAATACAACGAAACCTAGGTCGTGGTAAAGAACTTAAAGAAAGCAGAAATAATACTACATCACGTAGTTTCATTTAATGGAGTTATGAGTTTTGAAAATTTGCCTTATCGAAATTTTATAAGGTATAAGCGGGCCCTTTCAACCAATCTTATTAATGATTTGTTTGAGGAATATTCTCATATAAGCCGTGTCCTCAGGACACGGTTTTCATATAATTTAATAAAGTGTTTAAATTGTTGGCGTATGTGGCATATTGCTTTTAAATTCACCAAACCATTATTGGCCTCTCTAGTCCATAATTACGTACTATTCAATACAACACTATTTCCTACCCTCTTACATAATGCTACTAATTACACGTACTATTTAAGTCGTTTTTGAAATATAGGGGTACACTTTGTATATTTCATAGATTGTAAGCCTGCCCGCTGCGCTGCCGGTAACCGAGTCATAAATTGTGAAAGTGTGTCGGTGCAACGGATACAGTGAAGCGAGTCGCGCGGACGTCACGGCACACGCGCAACACGTGTCTCGTTCGGCTGTAGCGCCGATTGACGTTATTCGAATTTCAGGAAAAGTGTTCGCGGATAGTGTATTGATATCGGTGAATCTTACGAAGTATATATTTAGCAAATATTTTGACAGTAAAGAACAATCGTAAAGTGGTATTTAATAGATGGAGATAATAGGTGTGTTAATATATTTAATAAGTCGAGGTTATGGGTGTGTTAGTATATTTAATAAGTCGACGTAATGGGTGTGTTAGTATATTTAATAAGTCGACGTAATAGGTGTGTTAGTATATTTAATAAGTCGACGTAATGGGTGTGTTAGTATATTTAATAAGTCGACGTAATGGGTGTGTTAGTATATTTAATAAGTCGACGCAATGGGTGTGTTAGTATATTTAGTAAGTCGAGGTAATGAATGTGTTAATATATTTAATAAGTCGAGGAAATGGGTGTGTTAATATATTTAATATATCGAGGTAATGGATGTTTTAGTATATTTAATAAGTCGAGGTAATGGGTGTGTTAATATATTTAATAAGTCGAGGTAATGAATGTGTTAATATATTTAATAAGTCGAGGTAATGGGTGTGTTAATATATCTAATATATTGAGGTAATGGGTGTTTTAGTATATCTAATAAGTCGAGGTAATGGGTGTGTTAATATATTTAATAAGTCGAGGTAATGAATGTGTTAATATAGTTAATAAGTCGAGGTAATGAATGTGCTAATATATTTAATAAGTCGAGGTAATATGTGTGTTAATATATTTAATAAGTCGAGGTAATGGGTGTGTTAATATATTTAATAAGTCGAGGTAATGTGTGTTTAATATACTTAATAAGTCGAGGTAATAGGTGTGTTAATACATTTAATAAATTTAAGTAATATTCTAGGTAATTAGCGTACTGTCCGTGTAAAAACATACTGATTTCGAAGTAGGGATAATGAATCCAAAAATCTATTATTAATAAAAGAATCGACCTGTAAAATATCGATTATAATAAGAAGATTTCAAGAAATCGATTTAAATCTACTATGTCAAATAGGGTAATTTAAAAAAAATTGATTCAAAACGAATACTATTTTGTACTTCCTCCGTTCCTGGTAAATTCTAATGGTAGATTATAAAATCTTACTCTCTTACATAATTATGCCACTTTCTTTAACATTTTTGTATGGATCTAACTTCTAAGCATATATTACTTTCGGTCTTGCTCTCTTAAATTAATTCAATAAATAAACGTTAGTTTATCTGTGCAACAAAATTTCTTTTTTTTTTCTGTAATTTCATAATTAAAAAGATCTAATTTGTTTACCTTTATTATCTTGTGACGAACCATAAAATGGGCTTTCGCCAGCTTAACTTTTTATCAAATAATTTAAACTTCTTCGCTTCTTTTTTTCTCTGACAATATTGGATTGTTTAATAACATCTAATGTTTAATAAATCTCGTATAATGAATAAATAGCACAGTATACGTAAATAAACAATTGTTTTCTATAAATTCGGCTATTCTCGGAAAATAAGAATCTAGCCATAAATCGATTTTCAAATAAATAATTAATTAATAATAGGTTTTATAATTTTCGATTAATCGATCTTCGATTAACTCGATTCAGATTCGACGTTCCTATTTCGAAGCGCTCGTTAAGTTGGTACCAGTCGCGTACCAACTCGAAGACTATATGACGTAGAAAGTTGTAAATTAGTTATAACTTTCTATATTGATTAGCCTTTGAGAAAAATCTCTGTGACACACGGACATACATCGTGGCGACACATATTCTATTTTTCCAAGATTTTTCCAACGGTAACGAGCGTTTAATGGATGCTGCGCGTGTTCTTTTATCCGAATCCGAAATACATTATTGCAACGTTAACGTATTAATTACGGTGTTAAAAGACATAAGGGTGAAGTGTGGGGTAAGAGTTAAACATAGCGTCGTGCCAGCACGCTGAGTGCAGCGTGACATCATAAAAGCGATGAAAAGCGTGACATCATAAAAAAAAAGCGATGAAAAGCGTGACATCATAAAAGCGATGAAAAGCGATGAAAAGCGTGAAAAGCGTGACATCATAAAAGCGATGAAAGCGTAAAAAAGCGATGAAAAGCGTGACATCATAAAAAAAAGCGATGAAAAGCGTGACATCATAAAAGCGATGAAAAGCGATGAAAAGCGTGAAAAGCGTGACATCATAAAAGCGATGAAAGCGTAAAAAAGCGATGAAAAGCGTGACATCATAAAAAAAGCGATGAAAAGCGTGACATCATAAAAGCGGTTAAAAGACATAAGGGTGAAGTGTGGGGTAAGAATTAAACATAGCGTCGTGCCAGCACGCTGAGTGCAGCGTGACATCATAAAAGCGATGAAACGTGGCGATTTACAAATAAACCCTTTCTGGGATTTTAATATTTAACGAAACAAGTATTATTTCACAGAAATATCGATTAAACTGTCAATTCGGGGTTTTAATCAAATTTTTGTTTAGACGGAGGTTCTGTGACATCATAAAAGCGGTACGATGAAACATGCCGAATTACAAATAAATCCTTTCTGAGATTTTAATATTTAACGAAACAAGTATTATTTCACAGAAATATCGATTAAACTGGCAATTCAGGGTTTTAATAAAATTTTGTCTTTACACGGAGGTTCTGTTTATAATAATAAAACATTCATAATTGCGAAACATTTTGAAAACAAAAATTGAAAAAAATATTTATTTTCCGTTATAAATTCAAGAAGAATCCTAATAAATAGAGAATCAACCGTTGATTTACTAAAAAAACGTTGATAATAAATGTAATATCAGAGACACGTGACGGAAGATGAAACACAAACTTCATAAAGCTTTGTAATTCCATAAGATTTTTATGTCGGAACACAGACAGCGTTTTAAAAAATTGTATTTTTGATATATTTTTTGTTACATTTAATAAAGAAACGGCTCAAAAATGTTTATATAATTAGTAGTATCAAAAGCTTTAGTTTAAACTTCTATTTGATTTTTAATTCTTGTAGTTTAAAACATATAATTCTAATGGTAACAATAAAAAAATAATTTTGCCGGAGTCATAAAATTTTCCATTAACATATTAAAATAGTGCTGTGACATAAGGACATGCCCGCACCGGCCAGTTTCGGGATTGCCTTCGCAGCTTGGTGGTCGACCACGCCCTGGACCTACGCATATCATTTTCTCTGCAAATTTACTCAGAAAATTACGGTTCAACATATAACCGAAGTTAGTGTATGTAAGGCTGATCGTCCTAAACTTGTATCGGTCAAAAATATACACATCTTAATCCGGCCCTTTACTTGGCATGGCGTATTTGTTATATGCCGTATTTGCCCATTATTCAGCCATATTTGTATCAGTATCTTGAAAGAGAACCTTACCTGCTTTGCTGATGTCAAGTTAGAAGAAGTGGCTAGACAAATCTGACTAAATCGTTGCTTGGATGCCTCTCATTGTTGCTGGGTTAAAGAAAATAAACTATGGGAGCTGAACAAATTTAAAAAAGAACTAAAGTGCAATGAAATAAAGAAAGCGTAAATATAAATAAAAATATATTAGCAGATAATATAAATATAACTACAATATACGTACAGATGAGTACGGCATATTGGCCGGGTGCGAACCACACAGTGGGGGTAGCGAACTCGACCGCAGCGCTCGTTGTGGCAGAAATGAAAATATTTAAAGGCGCCTGTTAAATATTGTCATAGATAATATAATTTACTTACGTGTATTGTCATGTTTATTTCTGGAAACAGTGAAGTTTAGCAAAAATACGAATTTCACTGATGTTTTTATGAAAAAATATACATAAAAAACAATGTATTTAAAAAAAAGTAGGTTTCATTATTTAATTATGAAAAATTGATTGGATAAAAAACCTACAATATTATCTCTATTTCTTATATTGGAATTTTTTTCACTTCAAATATATAATTAGATATATCATATTTACCAAAGATGATCTCTATCTCACTGAATATTAACAAAAACATTTAATTCTACCAATCTTAAAAATTTTGTTATTAAATCTTTAGTTTATGATTTTTTTAATTATAAATTAATAATGGGGAACAAATTAATTTTAGCAACAATGAGAATTTCACTGTTAATCAGCCCAAAAAAACAAAAAAAATTAAAGTAGATAAGTAAAGAGAATCCATGAAAATATAATTTAAACAATTTGTATATCATAAATTAAATATTTAAAGGTCATAATTGTTTACCTTTTTAATACTTCGTAAATCGTTATTATTAACATTTATCTATGGATGTTTATTGAGTGTATAATATATAATTATAAATTGAAAGTGAAAATAGTGAAAAATACTTCAGCAATAACAAAATAAACATATTTATTGTAAGTAAATTTTTTAAAATCAACTTTTGCAATACTGAGTTGTATTTTTTAAATACGTCATTTTTTATGTATATCTTTTAACTAAAACAAATCACTAAAATGAGTATTTTTTCTATACTGAACTCATATCTAAATTTTTATGCTTTAAAACCAAATTTTCTTAATATAACATGAGAGTTTATTAAATTGTAAAAATACTTTAAAAAATAACAAATTCTAATTTTACAGATTTCCAATATTGAATTGGAAATTAGATAAAAAAAAATAAATGGATAGCTGGTATAAAATGCTGGCATTCCGTCTGACATTGTTTGTGGTTGAAATGTTATATTAAAGGTAATACAAAGGAATATTATATATTCTGGGTTCGGATAACCAAAATCTTGTCATTATTCGGTAATAAAAGCATTTATTTATATATTTTCCGTCATTTGTCATACTATTCACGTAAACATTTACCAGAGCCGTTAATTTGAAGCGTAGTAATAAAAGTGAAGCGCCTATAAAGCTGCTGACGCTAGGCGGCGCTCATATCACGCACCCAACCAATATGTAAATGAATAAAATATAGTTACCATTGTATGAAGTAAAATATTTATTGTCAAATGCACATTCATGAAATAAAATGCAAATATGTGTAAATACTGTTTGAGAACAACATATGCGGATGACTGTTTTGCATATTTCAGACATTATGGTGTCAAACATTTTGATGAATAGCCAATACGGAACGCAAAGTGAAGTGCTTTTCAAGTTCACCATAAGTATTTTATAAGTTCGACTATTTATTGCAGTAGAGGTTCATTGACAAAGAAACATTTACATTAAACATTTACATAAACAATTAATAAACACAACCAATAAACATATGTACGACAAGCATTCAGTTTCCTGTATTCATAATTACCTTGCGTAGCGTAGTATTTGACTTGGAGCTTATTTGTCATAGACGTTGGAAAATAATATTGTTTTCATAAAATTCTAAACACTAAAATATCTGCAACGATTCAGTTTACGACCATGATTTGCATTTTCAGATACGAGTTTGGTACTTAACTACACTCACGCAACCTTCGCTATTTGCGGTCTATCGTGCGCCTCGTGCACTTCGATCGAATACGTACACGTCGCGTCGCTTTCATTCGTTGCAACCTCGGTGTCGCCACATATCATTGACTTATAAACCTCAGTATTCTAATAGATATGGAATAGTATAAATTCAAAAATATATTTTAGTCCATTTCTGTTTGTTCCATTTGTGATTTTGTTCCATAACAATTTAGTAACCACTTGATTAAATGTCACTTACTTCTCCTCACGTATAGACATGTCTAATGATGACGCATAGGATTATGCTAATTAGAGATGGACAGGTAATATTGAGTGAATAAAATGAATGAATTCACAAATATTCTTTGATTAAAGGTTAAAAAATTATAATTATATCTTTATTTAGTTCACTTATAATATATAGTTTAGTTACATACCTACATTTAAATTTGTATGTATATGTATATATGGGAATTGATGAATCGTAAAAGACATTCATGAAGTGCGAAACAAACAATATTAGCAATACATTGCTGACATGCGACGTTAGCTTCACAGACCTATTGCCGCGCGAAAACAAGAAGGCATATAACGATTTTCTCAAGAGCAAGTGGGATAAATGTACTACATTGATTGACCTTATTTTAGGTTTCTTTCATTTCGATCTCATTTGATCCCAAAAGTATCGATCTGTCAAAATGTATCGATTTTAAAAGATTTAAATCGATTTAAAATGATACACATTTGTCATTTAACATATATTTTTGGAATTTAATAGAATTTAATTAAATTTTAATTAAATTTAATTAAATTTTCTTAATTTAATTATTATTTCCATTATTTGAATTATTTCGCATTATGGTGGAAGTGGTGAATTCATAGTAAAATTTCTTAAAAAATAATTAACAATCGAAACAGTACGGATTAAGTTTTTTACTTACTTTAAAAGGTTTGATTACTTTTTTTACAAATAATATTATTGTGTAGTCTCTCAAACGAAGCGAAATATGGAGCCGTTATAGGAGTTTACCTCTGGAAAATGCAAAATGTAATTATGACTCCAGTATTTCAGGTGGTGACTTCATGGATAACTGGGCCAGGATAATTGAACTCGACAATTTATCTCAGAGAGGAACCTGTTCACCGTGATCATAATCCTCTTGACTGATGGTAGATAAATACTACACCTCTATAAAATAGTGAAATAAGACTGGGTGTCATGACCACTTCCATTGCTTGCGAACGTATCTTATCGAAGGCAGATCAAGTGCTTACCGAGAGGTCATCTAGATTTTAGTTCTAAAGTTTAATAAATTTTATTTTTTGATAGGTCAATATCTAAAAATTGTAATGATTTCTGTTGATTTATAATTTATATTACTATATTTGTATGTTTTTTATTAATGTTTAATTTTTTTTTAAATTTAAGTATTTATTGAAAGTGGAGTCTATTTCTATTCTGTGATTGTATACCTGTGATTCCATTATTTCGATTCTTTGTTTATTTTTTAAACTATTTAAGTATTTTGTAAATATATATGTTTATTTTTCGCTAAGTTTGTTCAGATTATTATATTGATTGACTAGCTGTAGATAAATAATAGTAGTAATAGTCACAGTGTCGAGTGATTTTGATTTTTATAAATCACCCTAGTCTCTTAAAAGATAAGATCGCCAGTCTCAAGTCTGGAAAGTATGAGAGGATAGTTGGTATTTTTAGGCATAACGAACGAACTAAAAGAACTAGTTCTCGATTTTCAAAGATTTAGATTGAATTAGGTCACAGGAGTGACTTTAGACGCCTATCGCTAATAATAATGAAACTTCCTCAACGGATGACAGCACTCCATTTGTCAGTGCAGCTTTCAAAGATTAAACCAACATTCATGTATCAAAGTGAGGCGGTGAACATGATACTCTATGCTTTCATAACTGAGGATCGTATTCGTATAATGTGAAATCATGATCGTATTCTCTCTCTCCGTTACTTCGTCTTCCTCGACCACCGACTTCTTTTATTACAAATATATAATCAGCATTAGCGACAAATTGTAATACCAAGAGAAAACATTTTCTGTAATTATAGTATTGGCTTCCAGAGCGTGGCGTTTTTTTTAATTCGAAAGTGCTTCCGTCTATGGCCCCGATGCAGTTTGGGGATTGCCATTTATTGTAAAAAGATTTTGTTATCTGTCTTCATTTATGCATAGTCGTACGTGTCATGTGTAATTTTTATCATATCATTCACAAAGCAATCAGCATTTGATACATACATTTTGAAACAGTACCCCTTTCCAGTCGAAATGAATATGACAGTGATATGAAAAATGCGCCCGTCGAAAGAAATCTGAAAAAAATGTTGTATATTAATTTTTAGTTTAAAGTGTTTTTTGCATCTTTTTCAGTAAACAATTTGAAAGAAAATTGAAAATTTTTTCAGACCACTATCTAAAAGAATTGAGGAAACACCCAGTTGGCCGATTTAGTTATCCCAGTGAAACTTACGAACCGTCGTCGAAATATTTTTAATTAATGAGTTTTAATGAAGATAAAATAATGCCATCAACGAACGATACGAGTAGTAACGTAAGTAAAGACGAGAAACAAGATGACGAGCATCTAGGGATGAAAATACGATAATTAAATAAAAAATTATGATAATTACAAAATGAATCCTCTCATTCCGCACTCGTAAACTCCAGTTTGGGCAATACACCGCTCAAACTTGCATGTTTTTCTAAGTAAATGCAAGTTTTAGCGGTGTACTGAGCAAAAGGGACTTTACTGTAAACTTTCATATTAGTTTAATCTAATTGTGCACCATAAAGACTTTCAACACTTAAGACATAACAATGTACCATCACATAATATTCGCGAGTATTGACCTTATACGTTGCGAGTATTGATCTTATTCGCGAGTATTGATCTTATATCGCAAAACATATATAAAAATAACTACATGTTAATGGAACTAAAATTCTTCTTTTGGACAATGTCGATTTAGTAAACTGTTTTCAATTGTTTATTAGAAAATCATAAACACTTTGGCATCGGCGCGTTAATAGATATCAGGCCTGACCTCGATATCTTTGCGATAGAAAGTTATTCACCAAATAAGGAGCTCACTGGACCTTAAACGGTTGTTTTTGATACATCATTATATAAATATAACAAAAGAAAATGCTAGATAAAAGAAAAAGGTAATAAAACGTTTCAAGTGATACACGTTCCAGGTTTATCAGTTTATGCGTTTATTGAGGATTATTTATTACACAGAAACATAACACCAATATCATTAGATAGAGTTAGCAGTATGGATATTGTGGTACTAAAATAACTTGTTATACAAGGACTTATTGACAATTTTTTCATTCTTTTTATTTGAAATAGTGAACAGGCGATAAGAAAATGGAAATAAATTAGGTGTATAGTCGTTTTAAAGTAAACTGTTTTAACCTTTTTCTAATAAACCTGTAGACTTGTGTATGTATATTATGTGTAGGTTACCTGCTATTGTTTCGATCACGTTTTTGTCCACGGCGCTGCATTTACTAGGTATATTAAAAAACAATTTCTAATGACACCTCTAAAAATATTTTTTTCCCTTATTTCTAGCTGGAAAACATTCCAGTATCAAAAGGAATAACAAATTGGGAAAGTTGTAAAAAATGTCTTCTAGAAATCCATATTCATATAAAATGTGATTTCAGTAATAAATTTAAATTTTTTATAAAGTACACTTTTCGATATTCACGTAATATTGATGTTGTATAGCTAGACACCATGTTTCCAATATCGATAATGAAACATGTAAAATATCGGAACAATGATAATACAAAGGGCCAATGGAAAAAAGTGTAATTTTTTTAAAACAAAAACTATTGAGTGTTTTTGAAAAAAAAATGCTTTGTTATTGGAGACGTTTCAGTATTTCTTTTTTAATTAGCCCTATATACCCTAAAGCTTTTTGTTAGGTTTTATTATACCAATCTTTCTAAGCATTATTTTGATGTAGCTATAAGAGTTTAGTTTATTTATCTACAAACATTTTAATAGATCAATTTTATAAAATAAATCAGATACATTATCAGAATATGTCAAAAACTGTGACATGTCGTTATGGTTTTCATACTACCTTTATTTAGGTTTCTAAAACCCTGTATATTTCATAATTTGGCATAAAAGTTCTGAATCGTTTCCGAAATACGGGTTAGGAACATTTTTCTCAATATGTACTATATATAAAATTATGAGTCCTTAACTGGCTCTGTCAAATAATACGTAGCACTATATACGGAATTAAAAAAAGGTCGAATACATATCGTCTTAAAATTTCCAACTTTTTTTAATAGTAGCCATTGAGATACGTTCGGCATAACATGTTTTATTACTATGCCAAATTACAACTTTCTACGTAAAGCGGTTTCTAAAAAAAATTCCTATGACAGAATACACTTGAGTGATCTGATAAAGATTCCGTTGTTCCTTTTGGGGTAGCGAAACTTGAAAATAAACCCGGTGGACGCTTCGTTTCCATAACTTAAATGTTATTTTTGAAGTAAAACTTCTTTACGCACGCTTGACATGGGGAGTAAGCTGGTGAATGCGTGACTAGAGCGTTACGAAAAATGTGATCGGGCGAGGCGAACAGAAGTTGAGAGGGAGATATAAGTTAGTGAAGACAGAAAGAGAGAGAGTTACGTTTCGTATATTACTGTAGGGACAAGTGCGAGCACACATTTTCTTTCTCTCTTTCTCTCATAGCCAGTTATGTTTCATATATCTAAGACACAGTGCAAGCCTATTGCCTGTATCACACTGTAGGAGCAAGTGAGAGCAGCGCGTGCGCATTTTCTTTCTCTTTTCCTCTCATATCCATTGCATGGTATATATATATATATATATATATATATATATATATATATATATATATATATATGCAAGTTTGCTAGCGTTACGCGAACGGTGATTTTTTGATTATTTTGTAATTTAATTTCGTTCTTGAACAATTTTATAAATTATTATTTTGTTCAATACATTAAATATTCTACGTTCAAAGTGAATAAAATTGTAAATTCATTTTAAAGTTCATATTTTGAGAATTTGAAGTTTTACTTCAGTCGTGTGATCTAAAGCCCACTCGTTTTTTTATTATAATTTCCTTGCTCATTTTCTATATTAGTCTGGACTTAATGAGCCTTACGATGGTGAAAGTTTCATGTTCATACGGACCGTGCAAGATGCTATCAGTATTATAGAGTGGTAAATTAACAAACTTACACTGGTAACACTTCTGTATTTTTTTAAAGTAAACCCCCCGTACCGTACAGATTGTAATATATTAAAATTATTTACAATGACTAATTATGGCGTAGTATTTGAGCATTGTATAAAAGCATTTAAGTAATTTTTAAAAAATCGAATCTTATGTTCAGTAGAAACATAAAATATTTATATTAAATTACATTTAATATTTTCTCTCTATGAAATATTGTATTGATATTGACAAACATATAACCAGAAGTTCTTATTTATATTCGTTTTAAAATGACTCCTATGTTCCTTGCACGGATACTATATGAAAAGCCGTTTTAAATCAGACCATAAAATCCAAACAAAGTTTTCCTCTCTAAAGTCAGTACCGTAATCAATTACATAAAATGTCACAGCAATAAATGAAAAGACTCCTATGTTCAAATGACTCCTATGTTCCTTGCACGGATACTATATGAAAAGCCGTTTTAAGTCAGACCATAAAATCCAAACAAACAAAGTTTTCCTCTCTAAAGTCAGTACCGTAATCAATTACATAAAATGTCACAGCAATAAATGAAAAGACTCCTATGTTTAAATGACTCCTATGTTCCTTGCACGGACACTATATGAAAAGCCGTTTTAAGTCAGACCATAAAATCCAAACAAACAAAGTTTTCCTCTCTAAAGTCAGTACCGTAATCAATTACATAAAATGTCACAGCAATAAATTGAAAGTAAATGGGAATTAGTCACCCCAAACATTAATTGTCCCGGAAGTCTTAATCCATTTGCTTATACGCCTTATATACCACACACACGAGAAACGTCAAAAATAATATCGGTAAGTGAACAATATTGACTGTTTGTCTGCGACCCTGAATGCTACATGTGTCACAGTGTCGAAGCCGCTCTGAAATCGAACGTCAAGGGTGTGACATTCAATCTAGAACTCGAGCGTCAAGGGTGTGACATTCAGCGGCGGTATACTTCTGTCTCAGTTACGTCAAATAATAAATTTGACGTAACTGAGAATCGATATTTTCTGAGAAGTTGATGTGGCTGTTTAAGCGGAACTTAGATTTGGATGCAGATAATTTGTGTTCCATGGTTTCCGTAGCGGTACCCATAATTTTGGACAAAAGAGTAACTAAAAGGCAAGCGTTTTTTAAAGTCCTTCCTCTTCCTACTTTCAGTCCTCTGAAGGATTTTCTGAACTATACTGAAATTAGACTTTAAGTATTTCAGTTTATATACTCAATTTGAGAAGATATTTATAAGGAGAGTACATGTATATTAAGCAATCTGTCGTTTTAGAGTGCAGTTTTAAAATCGTTAAGCAATATTTTGCATAATTTTCAGTAAAAGTTCAACTAGTAGAAAATTGGAGAATATTAAACGAAGTGTCTTAATAAAACGCGTTGCGGACGCTAAATTTACGGAATCTGAAAAAAAATTTAAAAAATAAATGTTTCGTAACTTTGAAACAAGCACGCCGAGGACACACGAACGTTTAAAATTATGTGTAATGCACAACGTCCGTACTTAGCACGCACAAGGCAAGTCACTGCGCATCGCATCAAACATGCGAGTGAAGCCATAAAGATTGACAGCAATAACCAATATATATATATATATATATGTATATATATATATACCCCCATCAACCATCTATGAAGAGGGTTCCCTTTTTACCTTAAGGGCGTACTTAAGGGCTGGAAGATTCACCATCTAGAAATTTCTAGAACAGTCCAGAACATTCCAGAGTATTCGGGAACATTCCAAAACATTCCAGAACATCTCGGAACATTCTGGAATGTTATGGAAGGTTTGGGAATAGTCTGGAATGTTCGGGAACATCCTGGAATATCACAGATCAGTGTAGTACATTCCAGAACATTCTCGAATGTTGTGGGACATTCCAGAATACTCAGAAATGTTGTGGAATGTTCTGGAACATTGTGGACCATTCGTAGCCTTTTTTGTATGGGTGGGGTTATCCATCGGTAGGGGTATATAAAGCAAGATCCGTCGTGGGTTCTAACGTCAATTTATTATCAGTGAAGTGCAGTGAATGATTAAAAACAAACAGTGAAGTGTGAGTAATCAAAGTGATAGAGCGACTAAATATAAATCGAAAATAAAGTAAAAAGTGTTTAAATGCACTTAGTGTATTTCTTAATAAAAAGTTGATTTGATTATATTTTATACAAATGTAAAAAAGGAGAAGATCTTGCCAGCTCAGAAGCAAAACGGCGAAAACAAAAAGAACAGCGAAAAAACAGTGAGCAGTCACGGGACGCCTGGCAGATGTGAAACATCGTGTTCGTACAAGTAATATGCATAAAAGACAAGATTATTACAGGAACTGAATATAGCATAATGAAAAATAAAGTATTACGAATTCCTTACAGAAAATGGTGACTTGTAAACAACAGCGTCGAACTGAGATAAAAAAAGACTGATAATAAAAGACTGCGAACGTAAGCCACCAATGAAAATACCACCCTACGAGAAGCGCGGATGCAGACAAGTAAACAGTACAACTAACAAATGAAGCATTCCACTAGTATCCGACGAAGGAATATAACAAATACAACCACGTCGTAATCGGAAAAATGGATATAACATCTGCCAATTTTGCAACGCGAAAAAATTCAGTAGAGAAACACCAGGGATGGAAAAGTTCGATTACCATTATTGGAAGCACCTCTGCAGGAATTTGTACATTACATGACCGGGGGAAACTCCAGAATCAAAACACTTTCTTCAAAATATAAAAGAGTACAATGCCTGCTTCCAAATGACTTCTTTCGGTGTCACTTCGATCAACACTAACAGAGATGAAATCGATTATGTTTTTTCCATCCAAGGATAAATCTATCACAAAATGGGATCATTACTACCACTACCCAATGAAGACTAGAAATTTCTGCAAGTACATTTCATCGGAAATGAAAAAAATAGAATTGTATTTGAATTGTATAGAAGTGAATTGTAGGATGTGTGCGTTAAAGTATTAAATATCACATGTTCTATCTCGGTCGAATTTGATTGGACCGATTATTGTCGTTCGTCTGTTATTTTTTCTAACCGACGAAAATGAGCTTAGCCTCAAACATAAATAAAAACATGTCGAACACGACTGTGAGGGTTCTTTAGATATTTAAACATTTATGTACATTTAATAGCAAATATCATTTCTTTTGAACTATATAATTTTTCATAACGTATATATGTATATTACCTACTATATCTTTCACAAATATTAAAACAAAATATTTAATTCCACATAGAATTCTAAATCATTGATTTTTGGATCGCATTGCCTACGCTATACGACTTGCCATTATGTCGACTTTCAAGGTTTTAGCTCGACTGGAAGTATTTCGTAGGTTTTGATGATCAGTGAGTCACTAAGCTACGATAAAAATAAAGAAAAAATACGCTTTAAAGGGCTCCGTATCTTTTTGTTGCGTGAAACAAAAAACTTCTACAATAATGTAAAACTATAAGTTCAAGTGTACTTCATATTTCTCAGAGAAAAAGGGCTTTATCAGATAGACAAAATGGAATGAAGAATGCGCGAACAAAATAAACCAAAAAAGGGTTTTTGGTTTATCTTTACGCTTTAAAGGGATTCGTATCTTTTTGTTGCGTGAAACAAAAAAAAATTAAATTTCTACAACAATGTAAAACTATTGGTCCAAGTATACTTGATATTTCCGAGAGAAAAAGAGCTTTAACAGACAGACAAGATGAAATGAAGAATGAGCGAACGGACAACCAAGTGACCCTATGAGGATTCCTTCATTTTGAGGATCGGAATCCCAAAACCAATTATTTTCACTCACATTCATTGTTAATAAAACGAGTCAGTCTACTTAGTGGAGCGGCCTCGCGTTTCGACTCGTTTTTATTATTCAAATTGGAATTTACGCAGAAAGGTCGTCCGTTTCTTTATTTTTAGCAGATAAATTCAGTCGCTGAACTGGTAGATAGATAGAATGAAATATTCAAATGCAGAAACGTTAGCATCACAGTATA
The DNA here is from genome assembly GCA_039881145.1 of Druceiella hillmani. Taxonomy (NCBI): domain Eukaryota; kingdom Metazoa; phylum Arthropoda; class Insecta; order Lepidoptera; family Hepialidae; genus Druceiella; species Druceiella hillmani. The sequence continues at coordinate 10,318,692 of JAYKKI010000011.1, read as the reverse complement.
ACTGTGCGCTCAAATTTACATTAGTTATGATATTATATACAATATTTAACCGAAAAAATGCAACAGTCTGAATTTTAAATGCGTTACACAAAAAATAAAATATAAAAAAGCGGTCATGTGCTGATTGAATCTCACAGAATAGGTTTTTTGGGACATATTTAGAATCACAGTGATACCGTATAATATGTATTATTGAATTGTTTGGGACATATTTAGAATCAAAGTGAAACCGCATAATATGTATTATTGTATTGTTTGGGACATATTTAGAATCAAAGTGAAACCGAATAATATGTATTATTGCATTGTTTGGGACATATTTAGAATCACAGTGAAACCGCATAATATGTATTATTGAATTGTTTGGAACATATTTAGAATCACAGTGAAACCGTATAATATGTATTATTGCATTGTTTGGGACATATTTAGAATCAAAGTGAAACCGAATAATATGTATTATTGCATTGTTTGGGACATATTTAGAATCACAGTGAAACCGCATAATATGTATTATTGTATTGTTTGGGACATATTTAGAATCACAGTGAAACCGCATAATATGTATTATTGAATTGTTTGGAACATATTTAGAATCACAGTGAAACCGTATAATATGTATTATTGCATTGTCTGGGACATATTTAGAATGACAGTGAAACCGTATAATATGTATTATTGCATTGTTTGGGACATATTTAGAATCACAGTGAAACCGTATAATATGTATTATTGCATTGTTTGGGACATATTTACAATCACACTGAAACCGCGTAATATGTATTATTTAATTTTTACTTGTGTGCATAACAAATGAAGTGCATAACAAACGCAAGTAATCCGCGTGCAGCGCTTGTGTTTATATCTTTAATATAAACTGTGTTATCTAAAAATTTAAATAATCGGAGTATAAAAAAAGTAAATCTATCAAAATATTTACCATTGGTTTTTTTTTATTACGGACATAATTGTAACAGTTTAAAAGTATTTTAAAAAACAAGGCGTGACCAACCCGTGACTCGACATAAGATTTACATTTATTCAGTGGGTTACAGGTGTTTCAAAATTTTGCAAATATTAAACAGTACAAATCCATATAGAGATGCGTGCGATTGTTGTTACCAGTTTGTCAATACTAATTAACTCAACAGACTAACAATTGGAGAATAATATATTGCTTTGTAAACATTCGACAAATAAGCCATGAAACAAATCACCGAATTAAGTGTAACAGTTTAAGCTTTCTAAATACGTTTTATCTGTAACAAGATTAGGTAATAGGGTAACATATAAATTTACGTGACTCTGAATTCCTGGAACACATTATTTTGTATAACCCAATTAACCAGTACCGCTTATAAATGCATTATCTTTGTGTACCATTTTCGGATACCTTGATTTGAATAAAGCATTAGGTAGCATCGTTAATAAATGTCTTTTTCGTTTGCATTGCCCTTTGTTTACTACAACCCTTTACCGTTCGATTATCAGTAGTGACTCATCGTTGTAGTAACAATTCCCGGTGTTTGTTTACTTGTGATATCGAAAGTCAAGGTCTAGGTGTGTATTGCAATATTTAATTAATTTTAATTTTATGTGTTTTGTAGTATTTATGTAATAGTTAGTGCTTGTTATTGTTGTTTGTGTATGTTATGTAATAGTTAGTGCTACAAAGGTTAATTGTTGTTTGAGATAAAAATGCACAATTTTGATTCTTATTGATAGTACAATTTTTAGCAATTGTTGTACCTAATACGTTTTTACATATTGACATAAGTGTAGTCTGACGTAAAATACATGGACCAACATAGCCTGTGGATGCTATGGCTCGTTATGTTTCATTTGTAGCATACGTTTATTAGTGTAAAAGGCTCGTCTATAAGTTTTCAAAGGCTCGAAGAAAACTGATTTATAAAAAAAAGTCTTTTCCAAGTTTAGCTGTTAATAAAATATTTTCTGATAAAATAATTCATTTAATTATAATTTCTGTAGCTACGCATTAATTTATATTTTAAATTTTATTTTTATTCGACATCCTTAACATTTTCTTAATACTCGCTCCCAATCGAGGAATATTTATTTACACCACCCAATCGAGGAATATTTATTCACACCACCCAATCGAGGAATATTTATTCACACCACCCAATCGAGAAATATTTATACACACCACCCAATCGAGAAATATTTATTCACACCACCCAATCGAGAAATATTTATTCACACCACCCAATCGAGAAATATTTATTCACACCGCCCAATCGAGAAATATTTATTCACACCACCCAATCGAGAAATATTTATTCACACCGCCCAATCGAGAAATATTTATTCACACCGCCCAATCGAGAAATATTTATTCACACTGCCCAATCGAGAAATATTTATTCACACCACCCAATCGAGAAATATTTATTCACACCGCCCAATCGAGAAATATTTATTCACACCGCCCAATCGAGAAATATTTATTCACACCACCCAATCGAGAAATATTTATTCACACCACCCAATCGAGAAATATTTATTCACACCGCCCAATCGAGAAATATTTATTCACACCACCCAATCGAGAAATATTTATTCACACCGCCCAATCGAGAAATATTTATTCACACCGCCCAATCGAGAAATATTTATTCACACCGCCCAATCGAGAAATATTTATTCACACTACCCAATCGAGAAATATTTATTCCACTATAATTAAAATATGCGGGATGTTTTCATATATAATAGTAAGTTTGTATAAAATTAAATCTTTCAGATATATATATATATATATATATATATATATATATATATATATATATATATATATATATATATATATATATATATATATATATATATAATATAATATGAGATATATATAATATGAGATTTAAATTTTACTGTGAATTTTCGAACGTTCAGTACATAGTTCAGTAGCTCTATACAGTCTGACTTTGTAAAGAGTGAAAATTATCTAAAGAAATTGTTTTACATTCGACGTGAAGTGTTTATTTGTAATCGAACCAGCGAGCTCTGTCCAAACTTAATACTTTACAGTGACAGATCTAGTGAACGTCGAATAAATTCCTTCCGATACAGTCAAATGCGAGGTTCTGCCTACTGCCTCTCGCCCCGCACTGGTGTAGTTCTTTATAGTAGTAGTAGTTTATAGTAATAGGGATTTATAATATATTTTATGCAAATAAAATAAAAACGTAATTTTAAAAGAAGTTCCCAAAATGCGTATGCACTTACTAGTTTCATAATTTAGTATTTTCATATATTTACACAACATAATACTACGTCACAACAATGGAACAGAAGCGAAAAAACTTTGGAAGATAAAAGTTAATAAGTCACAGTTCCAAAATTGATTTTTACGTTTCCACTCCCGGTGATCCGGAATCTTTTTTCCATTGCACGGTGTCTGTCTTTCACGATACGGTATCCTCCGGAGAGTCGCAGAAAAAAACTTCAAACTTTCCCGAGTAATGTATCTTTTTGCATACATAAATGTTTTTATCAGGCAAAATGTTTTTGATTTAAACATTTTCAATAACAAACACACTTTTCGATAAGTAATAAATTTAAAAAGTGAACTTGTGAAAAAATTCTTTAAGTTTTGTTATAGTTAACTGAAATTATCTAATTAACACCGAAAATTTCACTTTTAGCTTAAAATTTTGAAAATGTAAGATTCATTTCGTATTGTTGTATTATAAATCATTTGATGTTTTCTAACTTAAAATTGTATTTTCAGGTTAGTCCAGTTTATTAATACGCTTGCAATAGGATTATTTTTAGGTTAGTCCAATTTATTAATATAGTTACGATACGAGAATTTTCAGGTTATTCCAGTTTATTAATAAACGTGCGATACGAATATTTTCAGGTTAGTCTAGTTTATTAATATACTTGCAACACGAGTATTTTTAGGTTAGCCCAGTTTATTATTCTTGGTGCGATACGAGTATTTTCAGGTTATTCCAGTTTTTTAATAAACGTGCGATATGAGTGTAAATATATCATAAAATACACTGACACATGCTTTGAACACAAGTACCGCATAGTAATAATTAACAAATAGCTGTATAATAGAGAAATAATGCCTATGCCTTTAAAAGAATCTTCGGTGTATGTCTTAAGTGTATATATATCATAAAGCAACGAATATTTTTTATTAAAATGAGGCGATTTACGCGCAACAAAAACGGCCAACAATAATCAGTCTGACATTAATTGGTCTGACAATAATCGGTCTGAAAATAATCGGAGAACATATTATGCTTAATACTTTAAGGCATATGTCCTCATCGATCCGGACGTCATGAGTTAAAGTGCGCTAACGGAGAAAGAATTAGAACATACGATTTAGTACAGAATTAGACCATAGGAGTTAGAACATACGACTAAACAAGCACTGGCGGAGATAGCTGATATTCAACCGGCGGCGCACTATGAATCAAAATTTCCGTTCGGATGACATAAGATTTTCTATACAAAATCAAAATAGTAAATATTTTTTAATCAAAACCAACGCTCAGTGGAAAGAAATGGGATTTTTTAAATATTGCATGGTACAAAGTACAATATGCTTAGTTTCGTCTTAGTCTTAATATCCGTTGACTTGATTTTATAAGGGCTCATTTATAGATATGTACCTACAATGGGACATATAAAAACCAAACCCGTATTTGTCCGTTTGTCTAGCACATGATACAGAAAATGAGTACTTTTCTTGATGAATCACATTGAGAGTTTACATTATTATATGGGGGTACTGAGTGTTGAAACCACAGAACAAATAATCTCTGTGGATGAAATACTAAGACCATACTCACTGTCTATAAAAGACATTCGACTGCCTTGGGCGTTAAAAATAATACAAATTGAGTCTGTTGATAATCAAGTATATCCATATGAAATATTTTCGACTAAAAATATTATATTTCTGAATAGATAGGATTAAAATTAATTTACTTAACTAATCCCTTTTGCAATTAGATATTGACAGCCAGACACGTGTAGATGGCTAACAATGCTAGAATTATAAATTAAAGACGTAACCAAGCGGCCGTAATAGAAGCACAAAAAGCGTTCTGGTCAGCACAAGAATTGAGTTCCTATTAATTGATAAAAATTACGTTTAATATCATCATTTTATTACATAAATTTATTTGAATTCTGACTCTTTTCGCAATTAATGATTGCTGACGCGTTTCTGATAAATTGATGAATCGAAATGTGTCATAGATAAACGTCGCGGCTATTTTTTCCCGGATTATTCATCAGCTACCATCGCCGTGCCGTTCGCTTATCGCGCAAGTTCCTCTGTGACATATGTGTCATTAAACAGTTTTATGTAATTACGGAATAACTTCAAGATGGTGCAAGAACCTCGAGATATTTTCATTAGATCTGTAACAAAACGTGTCAAAGCCATGTTGTTTTCGTGAAACCTCTGTCTACTCTCGTTATCGTAAATTGTTATGTATCAATATTGCGACAGTCGTTTACAATAATGTTATATTGTATATACAGACACGTAAATTTTCATTAGAACTAACAAAACGTATCAAAGCCATGTAGTTTTCATGAAAATTTTGTCTACTCTCGTTATCGTAATTTGTCATGTATCAATATCAAGACATTGCCATAGTCGTTTACAATAATGTTATATTATATATAGAGACACGTAAATTTTCATTAGATCTGTAACAAAACGTATCAAAGCCATGTTGTTTTCATGAAACCCCTGTCTACTCTCGTTATCGTAAATTGTTATGTATCAATATTGCCACAGTCGTTTACAATAATGTTATATTGTATATACAAACATGTAAATTTCCATTAGAACTGTAACAAAACGTATCAAAGCCATGTCGTTTTCATGAAACTTCTGTCTACTCTCGTTATTGTACTTTGTCATGTATCAATATCAAGACATTGCCACCGTCGTTTACAATAATGTTATATTATATACAGACACGTAAATTTTCATTAGATCTGTAACAAAACGTGTCAAAGCCATGTTGTTTTCATGAAACTTCTATCTACTCTGGTTATCGTAAATTGTTATGTATCAATATTGCCACAGTCGTTTACAATAATGTTATATTGTATATACAGACACGTAAATTTTTATTAGAACTAACAAAACGTATCAAAGCCATGTCGTTTTCATGAAAATTTTGTCTACTCTCGTTATCGTAATTTGTCATGTATCAATATCAAGACATTGCCACCGTCGTTTACAATAATGTTATATTATATATAGAGACACGTGAATTTTCATTAGATTTGTAACAAAACGTATCAAAGCCATGTCGTTTTCATGAAAATTTTGTCTACTCTCGTTATCTTAATTTGTCATGTATCAATATCAAGACATTGCCACAGTCGTTTACAATAATGTTATATTATATATAGAGACACGTAAATTTTCATTAGATCTGTAACAAAACGTATCAAAGCCATGTTGTTTTCATGAAACTTCCATCTACTCTCGTTATCGTAAATTGTTATGTATCAATATTGCCAGAGTCGTTTAGAATAACGTTATATTGTACATACAGACAAGTAAATTTTCATTAGAACTAACAAAACGTATCAAAGCCCTGTCGTTTTCATGAAAATGTTGTCTACTCTCGTTATCGTAATTTGTCATGTATCAATATCAAGACATTGCCACCGTCGTTTACAATAATGTTATATTATATATAGAGACACGTAAATTTTCATTAGATCTGTAACAAAACGTATCAAAGCCATGTTGTTTTCATGAAACTTCTATATACTCTCGTTATCGTAAATTGTTATATATCAATATTGCCACAGTCGTTTACAATAATGTTATATTGTACATACAGACACGTAAATTTTCATTAGAACTAACAAAACGTATCAAAGCCATGTCGATTTCATGAAAATTTTGTCTACTCTCGTTATCTTAATTTGTCATGTATCAATATCAAGACATTGCCACCGTCGTTTACAATAATGTTATATTATATATAGAGACACGTAAATTTTCATTAGATCTGTAACAAAACGTATCAAAGCCATGTTGTTTTCATGAAACTTCCATCTACTCTCGTTATCGTAAATTGTTATGTATCAATATTGCCACAGTCGTTTAGAATAACGTTATATTGTACATACAGACACGTAAATTTTCATTAGAACTAACAAAACGTATCAAAGCCCTGTCGTTTACATGAAAATGTTGTCTACTCTCGTTATCGTAATTTGTCATGTATCAATATCAAGACATTGCCACAGTCGTTTACAATAATGTTATATTATATATAGAGACACGTAAATTTTCATTAGATCTGTAACAGAACGTATCAAAGCCATGTTGTTTTCATGAAACTTCTATCTACTCTCGTTATCGTAAATTGTTATGTATCAATATTGCCACAGTCGTTTACAATAATGTTATATTGTATATACAGACACGTAAATTTTCATTAGAACTAACAAAACGTATCAAGCCATGTCGTTTCATGAAAATGTTGTCTACTCTCGTTATCGTAATTTGTCATGTATCAATATCAAGACATTGCCACAGTCGTTTACAATAATGTTATATTATATATAGAGACACGTAAATTTTCATTAGATCTGTAACAAAACGTATCAAAGCCATGTTGTTTTCATGAAACTTCCATCTACTCTCGTTATCGTAAATTGTTATGTATCAATATTGCCACAGTCGTTTAGAATAACGTTATATTGTACATACAGACACGTAAATTTTCATTAGAACTAACAAAACGTATCAAAGCCCTGTCGTTTTCATGAAAATGTTGTCTACTCTCGTTATCGTAATTTGTCATGTATCAATATCAAGACATTGCCACCGTCGTTTACAATAATGTTATATTATATATAGAGACACGTAAATTTTCATTAGATCTGTAACAAAACGTATCAAAGCCATGTTGTTTTCATGAAACTTCTATATACTCTCGTTATCGTAAATTGTTATATATCAATATTGCCACAGTCGTTTACAATAATGTTATATTGTACATACAGACACGTAAATTTTCATTAGAACTAACAAAACGTATCAAAGCCATGTCGTTTTCATGAAAATTTTGTCTACTCTCGTTATCTTAATTTGTCATGTATCAATATCAAGACATTGCCACAGTCGTTTACAATAATGTTATATTATATATAGAGACACGTAAATTTTCATTAGATCTGTAACAAAACGTTTCAAAGCCATGTTGTTTTCATGAAACTTCCATCTACTCTCGTTATCGTAAATTGTTATGTATCAATATTGCCACAGTCGTTTAGAATAACGTTATATTGTACATACAGACACGTAAATTTTCATTAGAACTAACAAAACGTATCAAAGCCCTGTCGTTTACATGAAAATGTGGTCTACTCTCGTTATCGTAATTTGTCATGTATCAATATCAAGACATTGCCACAGTCGTTTACAATAATGTTATATTATATATAGAGACACGTAAATTTTCATTAGATCTGTAACAGAACGTATCAAAGCTATGTTGTTTTCATGAAACTTCTATCTACTCTCGTTATCGTAAATTGTTATGTATCAATATTGCGACAGTCGTTTACAATAATGTTATATTGTATATACAGACACGTAAATTTTCATTAGAACTAACAAAACGTATCAAAGCCCTGTCGTTTACATGAAAATGTTGTCTACTCTCGTTATCGTAATTTGTCATGTATCAATATCAAGACATTGCCACCGTTGTTTACAATAATGTTATATTATATATACAGACACGTAAATTTTCATTAGATCTGTAACAAAACGTATCAAAGCTATGTTGTTTTCATGAAACTTCTATCTACTCTCGTTATCGTAAATTGTTATGTATCAATATTGCCACAGTCGTTTACAATAATGTTATATTGTATATACAGACACGTAAATTTTTATTAGAACTAACAAAACGTATCAAAGCCATGTCGTTTTCATGAAAATTTTGTCTACTCTCTTTATCGTAATTTGTCATGTATCAATATCAAGACATTGCCACAGTCGTTTACAATAATGTTATATTATATATACAGACACGTAAATTGGTATTCTACAATTTTACCTTAACAATTATGGTACTTCAATACGGTTACCTCTTGTATACGTACATGTACGTGCTATCGCGGGCGTATCTTTTCCTCCATAGTTAGCGCTTGACGCTATCTGGGGCCATATATTTTATACGGGTTGTCTATTGAACATAAGGCCATCGTTTACTAATTAATAAAAAAGGTATGTAATAATTAAAGTATATCACCATATTAAATGTCGATTATGGCCTCTTCCCTTTACCGTATATTATCACACACTATTTATAAAATTATTGCAATTTCAAATAAATTATTTCGTAATTCTTACGTTCGTTTCATGGCGAGCAATGAGAAATTTCATTCACTGCTCATAGGAACGAGATACCGGAAATTCCGGGTCAGTCAAGTGTAAACGTGCAACTCGGGTCGCTCTGACGTCATATATGTATTGACGTCAGAGCGCCTATTATCATCTCACCTATTATATTTGATGGCATAGCGTTTTTAACTATATTTTCCTTATTGGCCATTAGTTTTCCGGCAGATGAAGTAACTCTAAACGTTGTATCGAATTCTGTTTGTTTTCTTAGTCATAATGATAAACTTAGATTTCATCTCAGATAACAATTCTCTTAAGAATTAACTGTGGAAGCGGTTATTGGAACGTTTTGGATACTTCTAACTGAATTAAGAACCTGAAACTTGACATTTGGCTGTAGATGAGTTATAGAAAGATATTTTACATAATTAATACAGAATTAGTTTAAAAAAAAGTGTAAAAATGTATTTTAATTCGGTATGTCTTTATTTGTTTTTAGGTATGTCTGTTCTTTAGGTAATCATTTATTCAGAAAGTTACTGGCGCAGCGGTATAACACTCGCCTGAATTCGGAACTTACTAGCTTCAAATCTTTGGAAAAAATGTCTATTCTTTTTTAGACTAAAATAAAATAAAAACCCTTTAGACTAATTTTTGATGTTACAAAAAAGCAAAAATCGTTTTTTCTTTCTTTGAAACTATTCAAAAAACGTTACTTCAGCCCCATCTACCGTTTTCAACGATCCCATTTGGTGCACAGAGCCTCACATGTATTTGCAAAATCTATAACCCACTTGCAAAATTATGTAATTATATTTATCTAACAATAAACTTTTATTTAGCACTCATTAGTTTCTAAGCGGGCTGTGAGCTCGCGCAAAATATGTTTAGATGGTCACAAATAATGATGATTTACAGAAATAATGGAGCTCGGTGGTAGCAAATAGTATCCTATACGATGTTAATTAAAAGATTGTTTAAATTTCCTGTTATGTAGTTTTCTTATTTTGTAAGGTAGCTACTTAATAACTGCTACATATTCTAGCTTCCCTATTTTCGAAGTATCGCCCATGTGCACCATGGATGATCTTTGCGCTTTTGATGGCACAGTAGTTGACTCATTCTAAATTTTGATATTTTTCGTACAATATTGTGGAATATAAGTTAATTAAAATTCAGTCTTGAAATAAATTCAAAAATTGAATGAAAAATAAGCTAGTTGTAGACTTCTAAATTTGAAGATACGGATAGAGTTGGGTCTATCGCTGTCTCTTTTCCTCTCGTAGAATATAATGTGCAATATTAAAAATGACCTCACAACACAGTATTGCCGTCCTTCTCTAAACGTTAAATTTAAACTTTTATAACTGGGTCAATTTTTAAGATTATTAAAAAAAATTTTCACTCTTCATCAGCTTGTACCTTGAAATTATGATTAATAACATAAGAAAAATTTAGTCAAATACCCAATTATGAATCTTGGTATTTACATTGTTACTAAGACGCTATATAGGGATTAATTAACTGCGTTTAACGTAAAAAACGATTGTATGCCCCCGCTATGTCTATTTTAAAAAGCGTAATGAAATTGTCCTCGGCATGGCCAGATGTGAAGTATGGAGTGGTGCGAAGAGGGTCCTTAAGTAAAAAATCTGAATGGGAGGACGCCAGATGAGGTCAAGCGTCGTTGTTGGTCGTCTTTGGTACATAAAGTTTTTGTATTGCATATAAATATATACTTATATATATATATATATATATATATATATATATATACATACGTACAAAACTATAAATAAATTGTTTTTGTGTTGTATGTATATATAAGTTCATGTATTAGATATAAGTTTACTTTATTACCAATTCGTTTAAAATTTGCATCTATTGTCAATATTTGTAGTTTAATATCTTTTAAAAGTTTGGAATTAAGCTGTATAAATTTGATTTTCTCATAGTTTATTGTTTAACATATAATAAAACTATAGAATTAGCATGTCTCCATAATAAAGGCGTTTACGAAAAAACATATTTAGGAAAATGTACAAAAATAACGACATAAAATACCGTTTTTGGAATTTTTGATGGTTTGTGTATTTTTTTTGTGCACGCATCACGTAAACACTGGTAAATAAATTCGGATGGCGTTTTAGAAGAGTACAGAGTTTTTATTTCATGGCAATCAGAAGATATGCGATTTTAATATATCCGAAAATTCATTTATATCCCATTATTATAACAACAAAAACAGTGCCTAGACACCTGAGGCGTAATAATTACACAAAAGTATAATGTATACATCAATAGATGGCGCTGTGTATGTTTTAAATTGCACTATGAAGTTTTCAACTCGTTGGCAAAATGGGCGTGGTCAGAGGTGAAGAGTGTAGTGAAGCGGGAAGGGAAGGTATTCCTATTTATTCGCCCACGTATCACGTATTATTAAATTCGTTCTTCAGTAAGGTTTTCTTTGATTCCCTACAGGATACTTTGAAAAAATTGCTTTTTTTTGTTTCCCAGTTTACATCCTCAAATTCACAACAGAATTAAAACTGAACTTTTTATTCTTCACGTTTACTATTGGGCTACGATACTGTATTTCTGTCAAAAATTCCAAATTTTTCTCCAAGAAAATCACTATATCTGACAGACGGACAGTTCCTTAAGTGTTCTGTTTTTGCAATTTTACTATGGAACATTAAAAAGAAGATACAAGAGTTTGGCGTTTCAGTATAATGGGTAATTCATTAAAAAAATTCAGTATAATGGGTAATTCATTAAAAAATTCCAAATTTTTCTCAGTATAATGGGTAATTCAGTATAATGGGTAATTCATTAAAAAATTCCAAATTTTTCAGTATAATGGGTAATTCATTAAAAAATTCCAAATTTTTCTCCAAATACGTTTCAGTATAATGGGTAATTCAATTTAATTTAATTTAATTAATTTAATTTTTTATACGTTTCAGTATAATGGGTAATTCATTAAAAAATTCCAAATTTTTCTCCAAGAAAATCACAATATCTTACAGACGGACAGTTCGTTAAGTGTTCTGTTTTGGCAATTTTACTATGGAACATTAAAAAGAAGATACAAGAGTTTGGCGTTTCAGTATAATGGGTAATTCATTAAAAAACACTTTGCTAATTATTATAGAACCTGGCATTATGTGTATTAATCTTTTAGTTAACTTATTAATACTTTCTAAAGGTCTACCTGCATAAAAAGTCCTGGTCACAACTAGTAAGAACTAGGAAAGTGGATAAAACTGAATAAATATATAATTTTCTGCACGATTTCAATATTTTATACTTAACTCTGAGAATCATTAAAAACTGTTTTTTATGTAAACAAGATAAAAAGTCTAATACCAGGTATTGAATTTACATATTACATAAGAAAGGGTTTAGCATATAAGCATATTGAAATGGTTCCAAATTGACATATTTTCAAAATATGTTTTTGTTGTTACAAAGGCGCATTATAATTAAAAGTTTTTGGATTTTGACCTTTAATAGTTCTTGTGAAAAAATATTTTGCCGAAAAAAACTGAACCTACTTCAAATAACCACGGATAAAGAAGCGCACTGAAAAATATAGTGTTGGAACTTTTGCAGTACAATATCGTTTTTGATCATAAACAAATTGGAAAATACTGATAACTCTAGATATTTTTGGACTCACTGCCAAGTCGATGTTTCTCTCCTCTCTGACATTCACGCCCGCTTCTGACATTCTCTATAATCTTTAGGATGCTACTAGGATGCTATTCACATACAGAGATGAGTGCCACCTTTTACTTGGCACCTACTCCACGATCCTCTACCAATTGGAGTATTTTGCAAACTTATTTATATTCAGAAGCGATATTTTACCGAAAAAGTTCCAATTAAATACTTGTATTTTCATTATTTTGTACTTTTCCGTGCGCTTCTTATTCAATGGTTATTTGAAGTCGGTTCCGTTTTTTTAAATGTTTTCCAAATTATCAATGGACTATACTATGAGTATCATCTTCCAAATAAAAAAAAACATTTAGACAGATTGAGAAACGTAGGAAGTTATGATGTATCGTACATCAGTACTCAGTCGTATCCGAGCCGTAGGATTTTACGTGAAAACGTCATGTTCTCCTATTCCCTTGGATCTTTCCAGGAATTTAATCAGAGAAATATAAGTCTATTACCTCGATGAAATGTAATGTCTTTATTTATACCATGAACTTTTGTAACTATTATATTCTACAACAATATTAGAATACTGAATATGTTTGATGTTCATTTTGTACAAATTCATTATTCACAACTAAATGAAACTACGTGATGCAGTATTATTTCTACTTTATTTAAATTTTTTACCACGATCTAGGTTACGTTGTATGACAACATCTTGTGGGCATTTAGCTATTATTACTAATTGCGCACTTGTAGATGTTATAATATAACGAAACCTAGTTTATGGTAAAGAATTTAAATAAAGTAGAAATAATACTGCATCACGTAGTTTCATTTATTTGTGAATATTAGAATAAACATGTTATATATATATATATATATATATATATATATATATATATATATATATATATATATATACATATATATACATGTATACACATGTAATACATTTATCTAAGCTTGTGTTCTGCGCTTATCTTTTTCCAACTTTCCAGTTATAAAATTTTGATTATTATTATTAAAATCAATATAACTTGAGGTCTTATTAAAACTTCTTAAGGGCTTCCATGGGCACCTCGATCGGCGTCCTAGTCTTTAGAAGAGCGCTTGTAAAATATGCATATTTCCATATTTCTGTCTCTTTCGCGCACAGCCCCCATGCTCTTAGATTACTTCAATACTTGAATTAACCTAACTAGCTAGAATCTTAAGAGCAAGCTTTTCGAATTTAAACCGTATCGTTCTATCGGTTCGTTATTCATAAAGTTATGGCGTCAAAAAAATCAACATAATTTCGTTTCAAAGAAAATGTTTACCTGGCCGAAATTGTACCAAGCCGAATTTATAGATGTTTTCATGTCTAAAAATGAGCTATTGAGTAAATAGCCTCTTTTTTGAAATTGGTTAATATTTAAAAGGAAAATGCAACATTGAAGGGTATTTTAAAATTCATTTTTCTTTTAAACTATGTGTGTTGGGTTCGCAAACAAAATATGTATGCTATCACGGCAGTTATTGGAATGTTTTGCACAAAAATTGCACAAAGTACAATTAGGTGTATAACTGTATGTTTGACTACCCTCTTTAAGCACAAATTATTGCAGACAAATGTGATCAAATTTTAAACTTTTTGTTGTCAATGATGTAAAATTAAATGAAAAATATATGTTTTTGTTTTTGGCATTAATTACAATTATGCTTCTTTTCTGTATTTATATTATTGTTTGGTTGAAAGTATTCACTGATTTAGATTACAAATATAATTTTGTTATTAACGGATGTAGACTAGATTTGTTTTATTTACATCTTTGAACGTATCTAGGACTCCATAACACGACTTTGCAATTATTTTTGACATTCGTTTGTAATTTATGGCAGTTTTATTATCTCTGCTAAGCAACTAAGTGTGCACTGAGACCACAATGGACAAGTACTTTGATTGTGCTGTTTGTTGTAGGCGAAATGCCATTGGACGCAGAGTATGTGTTACAAAGTTTTTATTTTTAAGTGTTGCACACATTTTGTTAACTGGTGCAATGTAAATGTCTTTTTTTAATTATTGTCACTTTAAGGGAACCGCACATTTTAATTACGTTTCTATGTAGGTACTTAAATGAAAATATAACAAATAATATATATGTATATATATATATATATATATATATATATATATATATATATATATACATGTTTCATAAAGTTTTCGATGCTTTATTTCTTACACATTGCAAAAGAAATTAATGAAAGATGATTCTCATGACATTGTTACTGGTAACGGATATCTTATACACTAATACTGTTTGGTTCTAACAAAGTGAGCCAACGGTTACAAAAATGAAAAGAGCTAGAAGAATTGGATATGCTCTAATCGTCAGTATTTTTCCTTTATTTGTTATAGTTTGTCAGAATACTTCGACGAATAAGGAACCATTATACTTCCTCTTTATAATGTCAAAGCAATCGGCATTATGCGACAACTTGTAGAAAAAACCTAGCGTATGCAATAGCTTTTTAATAGGTTTGGGAAAGCGGTTAGAACTTTACATTAATATCTATTTAACCCAAAAAATAGTATTTTCCAAAAATAGAGTATTTACATTCTGTATTTTGGGTTTAAAAAAAACAATTTAAATTTATCTCGAAACGCTCAAGACTGTCATGATGTTTTGAATGGTTTCATTACTCATGAAACAAATCGAAACAATCGTGTCTGTTTATGGCAGTTGCTTCTTTTGTTTAATTAAAAACGTATTCGTTTTATTACTGTTAGTGCCCCAGTGTAAAATCACAGCTTTTAAAACGCCAAACAAATTGTTTATATTTGTATCAAACAATAAATAATTACGGAAAATATTGCTAAAACTTGAAGAAGGGATGCTCATAGTTTATTTACAGATTCAAGAATGTATTTTTGTGAAGATCATTTTGATGTAAATGTTTATATGCAGTTTAAGTATCTATTCTATAAATTGTGTTTTCTATAGAAAAACATTAAAGTGTCGAAGCTCTGAGCTAATTAGTTGATTACAAACGAACAAATTAATATGACTTACACACAGTGAATCTATTTTTAAATCTAAAGCAATACTGATTAATTTTGCAGTCACTATTTTTATAAGTTTATTTATAAAGTAATAATGTGTGAGTTGAAGTTAAGTTGTTTTGGTTTTATTTTTATACTTCACAAATCTAACCTCAAAACCAGCATCAATTACCTTATAACACGTGTGTAAAAATAAATTTATTACTGAATACGAAACTGAAATAATACATATTTTACACACAAGTGTTATATAACAGTGTTATATAACATGTTATATAACATTATATAACAAGTATAATAGCGTTAATTTTGGGCAAATTATTTCTGTTTGCTTTGCTGTAACCTGATTCCATTGCGAGTTGTACTTATCTTTTAAGGTGTAATTGAGGACAACTGTATCAACTTGACACATATTGTTAAAAACGATAAATTAATCAAATAACCTGTTCTGTATACGAAAATGTCAACAAAAATGGTATTTTGTGGGAAGTGACGTGAAGCTTTCTGATTGGTGTTTACTGTCGCGTGATTGAATTTGTAATTTTGCCGAATTTATTTGAAGAACAT
Organism: Druceiella hillmani; assembly: GCA_039881145.1. Classification (NCBI taxonomy): domain Eukaryota; kingdom Metazoa; phylum Arthropoda; class Insecta; order Lepidoptera; family Hepialidae; genus Druceiella; species Druceiella hillmani. The sequence goes on along the minus strand of JAYKKI010000011.1, from coordinate 10,302,022 downwards.
CAAAATCTTATACCACTTTCTGTCGACCTAGAAATTTGTTGTGTAGCTAGTGTTATATATATATATATATATATATATATATATATATATATATATATATATATTTAAAAAAGATAAAGCCTATAATTGGTGAATGTAAAGTAAGGTATCCTGTACCAACCGGTACTGATAATTTTGTGAAACGATTGTGGTTACATCATAAACATTCTATTTAGTTTAAAATTTGTAAGTTTTTGCCATTATTTCCTCTCCTGTAAATACTCTGTCACGAACGAATTATACAGGGTTACATTTAATTGAGAGATTAAATTATAAAGAGCTATTAACGAACTGTAATTACACTTTATATTGAAAAGGAAACACATTTTTTAAATATTTTTTTTAGACCTCTCCGCAACCATTAATATTAATGAATAATCATATTCTCATGAATAATCACACTCCCATGAAAAAGAGAAGCAACAATAAACCCCGGATATCGCTCCCGCGACGGCAGTATTGGCCACGCCCTTAGTAGGAATGGATACGCTTTGCGTGATTGATCCCTTAAGTTTTCGATCGCGATAATGGGGAATAAGATCAATATTCGCGAATATTACGAGATTACGTTTAAAGTGGTGATAGTTTATGTGGTGCACAAAGATTATACGAATGTGAGAGTTTACAAAAAATTAGAAAAACGTGTAAATTTGAGCGCAGCATATCATTTATGTGTGTAGTATTGCTAGATTTAAAAAACGGGATTGCTGGCTAAAAATCAGTCGAAAAACTAAAAATAAAGACATGAAAAAATCCGTTTTCAATTTTTACTGCACTGAGCGAGAAAAAGTGGAATGTTTCAAAATTCCGAATGGAACAAAGTATATCTCCCTAATGGAATAAAGTACTTCTCCCAAGTCTTGAGAGTTATTTATTTGGCTGTACTTGGGGCTTATTCTAAGATTGTTTATCTATAATGTCACATATAAAACACATGCTTGTAGAGGCCCGTTTTCCTCCAACGAAAACGCGTACTTTCCCTGATAAACCATATTCAGAGTTTACATTTTTTATATACTGTGATAAAACACTAATAGTTCAGTCAAAACAAACAAGAAAATGTCTTAACTTAACCAAAATTCCGATAGAGATGAAAATTAGTACAAACCTTCAAACCACCATTTTAAATAAATTTCAAAACATAAGTTCCTGCTAAAAAATTTCAAAGATCGAAAATCAATGGCCATTAAAAACTTTCCGCTAATATCTTTTAAACGGTAAATTGTACTGTAACAATATCATATTTTAGACCTACAATTTCCTACAAAAAAGGTTTTGGTATTTATTCCTATGTATGGTCGATCGTGAGTTACAGTGTCTTCAAAAATTGTAGTCTGATATGCGGCATTTATACGTTATTGGGTATTTAGTATAACTGAAAATATCTAGGTATTGGCTTGTGTGTGTATGTGTATATTTGCACACACACACACACACATATACATATACACACATATATATATATATATATATATATATATATATATATATATATATATATATATATATATATATATATATATTCACGCTATAATAGACAAAGCGTACATGTTTAAACAAAACGTCCTTCTCTGTCTTAGTTCACTGGGTCTCTCCCTGTCTATGTCTTGAGAAACATTTGCTACTCTACTATATAATGCATAGACGGTCGTGTACTTGCTTCTTGTTGTAAGAGCGTAAATGACCTAAAACTAAAATGAATACTGTTAATTTTGAGTGATACTTCGCAGTGAACGCATGTGCTGATTTAAAGGTTTCTTAGTTGGAGTTTGTGCAATTAAATAAATTTTCAAAAATGTCGTAAGTTTGCTTCATTCGTAGTACATTTTTGGAGTTTTTACATAGGTCAACTCTTCTCCAGACATCACACTTAGTTCTTTTCATTTTTGCTATATATGAAGTTAAGAAAATAAATTGACTCTACAGCAGAAATAATTATTCTGTCTTCCTCCAATAACTAGTGATGCTCATCAACTATTCTATCGAGTTTACTGTCAAGTCCAAGCATGGCTAAGTAATAGAAGTGAGGTGGGTGCACTTTGTAATGCTAAATTTAATTTTTTGGAATGGCACGGAAGGTTGCAATTATGATCGTGGTTGCAAAAAGTTAATTTATCTTGCTCACAGGGTAATTTTATTTTGTTCATAGTATTACATCAAATATATTAGATGAAGATGTTAATAACATTAATGAAAAAAACCTCAGACTAGGGATTGCAATCCAGCAGCGTTTTCAGTCTAGCTGGATTTTTGGTGGACGAACATAATTCCAGTTGGATCCAGCGCGGACCCAGGAATTTGTCGATTTTTGAAAGAAACGATTTTTATTTTAAATACCTTGGAAATAAACGTATTTTCTTTATTTCTTTAAAAACATATATTAATTCGACTGGTTACTTTCAGTACAAATCAGTAAAACTTCTGACACATTTAGGTAGTGAACTTAACTTTGATTCGATTTTACACATGAGATAATGAACTTTATATGTTTAGTTACTATTATAATTATATATAATGTAGTCTATAAATTATATGATATCAAATGTAATTTATGCTAATTAACTTATATAAATATATTATAATAATGTAAGGACAGATAATCAGTGGCAATTGGTCTTCTAGTTTTCTTCGATTCGAAATAGCTAGGTAGAATAAGGCTACATACATACATAACAGTAAAAGAAGTAGTAGTCGAAGAAGACAGTAGTAAGAAATTACTAGTAGTTATCATAATCAGGAATCATTTATCACATGGACACTAAACAAACATTAATTTAACTAACAACATAGACTTCGTTTTTCATCTCACTAATTTTCGCAACAAATTTAAGTTACAAACTCTTATTTACTAAAGAAGTGTAGAAGTTATAATATATTATTCTTGTCTTGACTTAAAGATTAATTAAACAAAATAAAATTTAATTTTTTTCACTCCTCTAGAAGGAGGAAACTTAGTTTTTCCAAGCTACGCAATATATTTTGATTCATTTTTACCATAATTTAAAACATTTCTTTTGGAAGGTATTATTTTTAAAAGATATTATTATTAAAAAAAAAAGGAGTAAGTCAGTACAGAAAACATCGAGATTTTATAATCAAGTCGTAAGATACACTTTTAGGACGACTAAACCCTAAAAGTTACATCAAATCAATGAACTAATAAAATTGTAAGTCATCATAACAGAGAAAGAATTATAGAAAATTCCACTATAGCATGTATCTATCGTCTAAAAATAACCAACAATAACCATTTTTCTTTCGAAATTTAATATATAAACGATCAGTTAACGAAGCAGACACTTATTTATCTCGAAAACACTTGTCTAGAGCGTTAAATAAACTAGCGATCAGATCAGCAGAAGTCAAAGGCTTTGTCGCTATTATTTGCGACGTTAATTACTTGCGGATCCGCAGCACTGGATCCAGCATCGGGTACTGCATCCCGCAGGCCAGAAATTGTGTTGATTTCTAGTGATTGCAAACCCTACTTCAAACATTCTTTTAAGTAGAACTGATTACAGTAATTCAGCGCCTAGAGAAAAAGATGACGAAAAAAAAGGGAAGAAAATATAAATCCTGAAATATAATTTAAAAGTAATTAATAATAATAACATGATATTTAAAAATCAATAAAAATGTAATGATGAAAATGAATTAATAATAATACCATTTCTTTAAATGAATGAAAATCTGTTTTTTTTTCATCGTAAATAACACTTTAAAAGATACAACGTAAAAAAAGGCGGCAAGTAAAAAAGCAACTTCCGTTTGAAAAAAGCGGCGTTTCACGTTCATTTTCGAGAGCCAGATTTTTCTCGAATATTCCTATTCAAACTATAGAACTCTCGCTTCTGATCCCCTTGTCACTGATAGACTCTTAAAGTAGAATGTTTGATTGTCTAAATGTCTAAATGAATTCAGTTTAATTGTCTAAATTTAATTTTTAATAATGTCACATGTAGAGATTTTATGAAAACGTTTCAATCGTTAAATGTAAAAAAGTTTGAAATACTTATGGTGACTGTCAGCAACCTTAACATTTTTATTTAATATATGCATCGACAAAGGCAAATTTCCCGATTTGAAGAAACATAGTAAAATTGTTCCTAATTATAAGGTGGGTTCTATGAATGAACTATCGTTCCCTACGAATTATCATTCAATCTCAATGTTGCCTGCTCTCAGTAAAATTTTTGAAAAATGGTTTTCCGTCAATAACTTTTCTTTAAATACTAAGCTCTTAATATATCCCAGGTTAATAGCAGTGTAATTTGAATAACGATGTACTAGAATTAGTAACCACTGCTACTTTCCTGGGTATAACTCAAGATTTTAAGTTACAATGGGCTGCTTATATACATTCACTTGCTAGTAGTTTAAGCAAAACTGCGTTTGCTGTTAGAAAAATTAGGCAGCTGACTGATACGGCGGCGGCCATGTTAGTTTGTACTCACAATTAAATGAAACTACGTGATGTAGTATTATTTCTACTTTCTTTGATTAGCAGAGAATCTTTGCTTATAGCCCACCTGAAGATGTTGTAATACAACGAAACCTAGGTCGTGGTAAAGAAATCAAAGAAAGTAGAAATAATACTACATCACGTAGTTTCATTTAATTGTGAATAATGAATTTCTACAAAATTAACGCCAAATATATTTAATGTTAGTTTGTATTGCTTATTTCCATAGCATTATGTCGTATGGTACAGGTGTCCAATGGCAGATTTCAATGTTTGAAAAATTGTAAAAAAAACTACACCTCTAATACAAAGTAGATTTATTTTAACTTTCTACAACAAATGCGGATTTCATTTTTTAAAAACCACGTTTTCCAAATGGCGGCCATCGAGTCTGACACACTCTTCGAGTCTAGCACGCATGTTTTCAAAAACCCGTTTGCAGAGCGACTGGGGTATCCTACTGACTTCGGCTCGAATATTTTCTTTAAGTTGTGTCACAGTGCTCGGATTTGTTTTGTAAACAACAGATTTTAAATATCCCCATAAGAAAAAGTCACATGGGCTTAAATCGGGTGACCTATGTGGCCACGGTACGGTACCGTTTCGGGATATGTTTTTTTCTGGCCGCACTGCATTCATGGACACATTAGCAGTGTGAGCTGTGGCCCCGTCCTGCTGGAACCATATGTTTTGGTTGAAGGATGGACTATTCTGTAGTTCTACTCTGAAAAAGTCATTTATCATCTGGGCATATCTCTCCGAATTCACAGTTACAGTTTGGGCACGTTAATTTTTGTTGAGAAATAAGGCCCTATGATTGCAGATGCAGACATGGCACACCAGACTGTTACTTTAGGCTTATGTAAAGGCTCTTGATGCATTTGTCTTGGGTTGTGGACATCCCAGTAACGAAAGTTCTGCTTATTCACATATCCTCCAATGTTAAAGTGAGCTTCGTCACTAAAGAATATGTTGCCCATCCGGATAGCAGTACGAAATCTCAACAACATCACCTCCGCGTAAGTTTTTCTTAATTCAAAGTCAGAATCGTGTAAATCTTGAACAATTTGAATTTTATATGGATGGAACTTGAGCTTTTTTCGCATTATTACCTGTAAAGTTGATTTCGGAATTCCCAATATCGATGAACGTGTACGCAGTGATAAACGGAGATTTTTAACGACAGAAACCATAACACGCTCGACATTTTCATCCGTGGCTACCGATGGTGTAGGTCCTGGCCTGGGCCTATTTAATGTTGATCCTGTAGCTCTGAACCTTGCTACCCATGACTGAATGAGGTTGATCGATGGTCCATCACGTAATCGACGAATACTGTAACGACTATTAAATCGACGGCGTGCTACAGACAGCGAAAATCCACTCGAAATGTACGCCTCGACGGCAAAAGCGGTGCTTTCCACTCCACATGGCTACTAAAACATCTGCACCGCTTGCGCTTCTAACGACGCCCCCCGCGCCCCTCTTGTGTGTTGCGTTCAGAAACTATGTTTGTTCAAACTTTGAAATCTGCCACTGGACACCTGTAGTATGCTGTGGGGCAGTGCTGCATATATTAAAAGTATTTTTATTCTGCAACAGAGAGCAGTCCGAGCCATATATAATATGAAATCTCGACAATCATTACAAAATCTATTTAATGAGGTAAGTATTCTGACTTTGCCGTCGTTATACGAGGGAGGACCCAAAAAAGTCAGAATTTTTGTTATAAAAATTTTGTTTATGACCTTTTTTACAAAATTCCTTCAGTCACCTTCAAAGTACTCTCCATTAGTTGCGATGCAATTGTCGAGTCTTTTTTCCCACTGTTTGAAGCATCTCTGGAACTCTTCAACTTTGATATCGTCCAGTAAAAAGTCGCACGGATCTAAGTCTGGCGAATACGTAGGGTGGGGAACGACAGACCACCCCTGAACGGAGCCTCCACCGTAAGGGGTGATTTCCTCAAAGCACACTTCTTCGAAGCGTTCTCCAGCTCTTCGTAAGACTCGCCGACGTCGACCTTCACCACTAATCGATATACGAGTTTCATTGGAGAATAAAATACTATTCCAGTCTCGTTGAGTCCATGACGAAAAATTTTGAGCGAATCTCAATCTGGCAATTTGATGCTCACGGAGCAATGTAGGGCCCCGAGCTGGGCGATAGCTACGTATATTGACGGCCTGAAGTCCCCTTCTGACTGTCCATAGGCTTACTCGTGTATCTCTGACGTCCCCGAGGCTCTGTTTGAGATCCACGTACGTAACTTGACGATTTCGTAGCACTTGACTGACTATGAAGCGGTCGTCCCGTGGCTCAGTGCATCGTTTTCTTCCAGAACCGAGCCTTCTACTGACGGAGCCCGTTTCTTGGTATCTTTGACAGGTCCTTTGGACGGTGGAACGGCTCACATTATACTGCTGAGACACATAACATTGGCTACAGCTTTCTTCAAGCAGCGCAATATTTTACTAGTTTTTTCAACCATACTGAGAACAGTAAACAGAAGTGAAGTAATGCAGCAAACAGCAGACATTTAATTAAAATTTATTCTTTAAATTAAAAAACGTAACAAATTAAAAAGAACTAAATAAGAGTTGGATTTCATTTACAGCCAAAAAATACGTTTTTGTCAGTGAAAGAGAATTTTCATTCTAAAAGAATAAATTTCAAATTTAGAACGTTCGTTTTTATGTGCCTTAATACACTAGACCTGCCAGTAACAATTACAATTAATACAACCGCTTAATAAATAATATTTTGTTAATAATATGACAAAATCAAAACCGCCCGTTTTTTATTTTTATTATATAAAAATTATATATATATATATATATATATATATATATATATATACATTTTTTTTGTTTAACATAGACCTCACTATCAATTTGCGATATTTGTAATCAATACTTTTTGAGACCGTGAGAGTAAACAGCATTTTTAAAAATTTTCGGGGATTTTATAATTATTAATTTATTCTTATGTTATTAAGCTCTCATTTGGTATTCTGTACAAAACCTTTCGGAAAAAATTTTTTTCGTCTTCTGGAGAGTTGCAATAATTCTCATAACTGTGGAAATTCTGCTCTTCGTACGTAACGTGTCATACGTTACGCACGGCTCCTTCCCTCTTAAAACTATGTTAAAGTTTCTACTATGCTATGTCAAACATTTTCTGTGCCATACAGGGAAACACCGAGGTGTTTCCATAAACGCTGCATTTTTACAATTTAATACACGACACCTTATATTATCCTGGGACGTGACTTATTTCTCTGAGGGCAAGAATTGAGTAACCGACGGATCTTCGCGTTGTCAAGCAATACTACTTTTTTGGACTTGCTATGATTAGTTTTTTTTACTATTTAAATATCCAAAGCTAATATTGTTCAAAGCTTTCAGTGTCACTCGATTTACAGATAAAGTTATATTTGTAATCTTGTGATGAATTTTATATTTGTAATCTTGTGATGCAAGTTGAGGTACATAATTCCATTGTTCAATTCTGCATTAACGATATTCTCGTCATATCGCGATATCCGATAAAATATATTAGTATGTGTTATGACGTTTGCCTTCTGTATTAAAATAGACATATCTACATATTTATGATAATAAACGAGAAATACTTTCATATTTTAAACTACAATGCGTAGGAATATAAACATTTCTATTCTTATAATCTACTAATTTTGTGTTATTTTTTCATTTCTTTTTTTGGGGTATAATACATGTTTGACTCACGTGCTTCCGTCAGTTACAATAACATTTAATGTCATAGTTTTTTTTCTCAAAATTTTGTAAAACATCAACACTAATTTAAAACTTTAAGGGTTTGCAATCAAATTGCTTTGAATTTCTTTTCATTCTGTAGAATTATTTATAGATATCTTTTTTATCGAAACAAAAGACCTTCAAATTGGCGGTTTTTACAAATTTTTCGTTAAATATAATTTTTTTAATTACGTTTCATTTCTTATACTGCGTTAGTAGTTTAATAGAAGTTTTTTATTAATTAAAAGTTGTTACAATATATTCTTTAACTTCGGCGCATTTTATTTCTTTTTTCTCTACTGTTCTTTTCTGTTTTATGTTTATTCTATAAAATGATTACTTCTGTTTGTATTGTTAAAGTGAATTCAATGACAGGGATTAAGTATCATAATCCTAAAACAATTACTCTCAAAATTATAAATTTCCTAAAAAGCAATAAAATCAAACTCGATTTATTTAGTTTATAATTTATTTATTAAAAACGTGACTCTCCGGACAGCGACTGGTTTCTATGGCAACTACTTTTCAAACTTTAGCATACTACTTCACACTAGCTTCTAAATAATGCGATCACAGCTTTTTGATATTAGCCCGGGCGTGGACTATACCATTAACGCGTCATAAAAATGTCATTAACCCGCTTAAAATAGTTTATTTACACAAAAAGCGTAGAATAATTTACATAAGTAATGGTTAACGAGCACATATTGATCGTATGTAAAGAATGCTAGTACATTTGTTACAAATCCCGACCGTTCGTACTACAGCGTGGCCTTCAATGTTTACAAGTTATTTGTCGCATCACGTGCCGCTTTGATATTATTTTGTTACCAATCTGCATGCATTACACGCGGCGTTCTTTGTTCTTGTTATGCTAATTAGCATACTGGCTCCAACGTCTCGGCCACAGACAAGTACAGTCTTAGCGAACTTTTGGTAAGAATCTTGGGCCTGAATATCGAGTGTCTGTTCACATGGACGGCGAATATCTTCAAACATTTTTTTTGTTTGATGAAATTATGTAATATTTGAATGTAAGAAAAATAAATATTAAAAAGTAATAAATAATTTTTCACCAATAAAATCATTTAATAGTGCCTATTATTTAAGATAATCTTCTTCATATTTCAAATAATTAAATCATAAAATAAGATTTTAGTTTAAAATAAAAACTTGTCGCTTTAAACGATTGCCAAGCCTCTTCAGATAATCCCTAGCAATAGGAGTTTTGGCCAATATTTTTTTTACGTACGCTTTCCGATTTTAATAAGTATAGGTATTGCTTTCGCTTTGGTTTTGCCATTTCCGCCATCTTTGGATAAATGTAGGAACTGATCCTTTATAATTCTTCCAAATTATACCTATTAACTCTTGTAGTGGATTTGTTTGCTATAAGTCTAATTCTAAAAACGGATTATTTTCGTGTACAAAATTATAGGTCACAACTTTCTCATAACTTGCCCAGATCATTACTATTAGATTTTGCCAGCCATAATAGAAATAAAATATGTATTAAAATTACGATTTTCTATTAATAATTTATTTCTAATAATATTCGTTTTAGTTACCAAACCTGTTGCATCATCTAAATATTTTTTCTTTAATCTTTTTTTTTATTACCATAGAAAGCCGCATAGATTTCAACGTCTTTAATATCCCTTCGCCCTGGCCAATAAACTGACATAGAGGTAAGCGCCCGAAACGAAACTGATCGAACACGAACACGCTTTTCCCATAATAGTAATCGGACAGCCTCGGTGATTGTGTGAGCATCCCATTAATACACTCATTATGTCTGAATATCAATTATTACTATACCGATCGATGGTGTTCATATAGATCAGCGGTATGTTTATACCGCCCGAATCGTCTCCAAAGACGCGCATTTGAATCTCATTTAAAGTTTTTCACGAGTTTTTAACTTATTGTGATAGGTTTCAATATAAAATAAGAAAAATAAATAAACCCTTCCCCCACTTTACCGATATTTGATGTAAGCACTTAATTGTAGATTCATCAGTTGTGCTAACAAAGTGATAGACGTCACCAGCTGTAGTTTGTCATTATGGTTGCCATGAATCCGTGACAAAATATGTATAACCGCCGTTATTAGCTACCACAATTAAACGCTAAATGCGCCGAATCATAATTAAAATTAATTAGATAAATATGTTGTTGATTAGTTTCGATAAATATAAAAACGTGATGTGCAATTACACGTCATGTTTTTTTATAATATTCGTGCTATTTCCTACAGAACTAGCCATATATCTATAATGCATTTTTAAAGTCATCTGTTTAGAAGTTTTTTTTATTTATGAACAAATGTTTAAATTAAAAAAAAAATTAATGAACAACCAGGTACATTAATACAGATATACTGTTTCAACTCGACGGTCTACATATCTAATAAAAAGAATTGTTGTTTTTAAATACTTTCGTAAACATAATTATGTCTTCATAGTTTATCAGGTAAAAATATCTTTATCTCAGTGAATCAGCGCCTAACGGCGTCTGATGATGTCATTCGGTTTGACGCAGACAAAATCGCCTGACAAGCTGATTACGCGTTATGGGCCGTAGATAATAGAAGTTTTTATTGTCAAAAAAATTTGTTTGCTTGCAAGATGAAAACGATGACTCAGAATGCGTGACTCTAAACGAGGAGCTACGTAATTGTTGAAAAAATGGATAGGCAACTAGACAACCACTAAACAAGAGTAAAACGTTTTGTGCAAACAAAGCAATAAGTAATACCTAAAGGATAAATCACGTATTCTGGTTTAAACCTTCATAACATATAATTAAAAGAGTACTAATATAAAAAAATAACTAATTTGCATAGTAATATTTTTTTTATATTCTTCTTTAATATTTAAGTCCAAGACGATTTATGATATTTTGGTTTTCATCTTTTATTACGGAGGTATAATTTGTTTTTTATTAATTGTTTTATTCCCAATATTAAGTTTAAATGTTACTTACAATTAAATTAAACTACGTGACGTAGTATTATTTCTACTTCCTTTAAGTTCTTTACCACGACCTAGGTTTCATTGTATTACAACATCTTCAGGTGGGCTATTAGCAAAGATTGCTAATAACCCATCTTTGCTGATAGCCCAATGAAGAAGATGTTGTAATACAACGAAACCTAGGTCGTAAAGAAAGGTTTCATTTAATTGTGAATAATGAATTTCTACAAAATTAACGCAAAATATATTCAATATTTAAACATTACATTAGCATAAACGAAACTTATGTGAAAAAGAACATTGAATTAAAAGAACATTGAATTAAAAGAAGATTGAATTAAAAGAACATTGAATTAAACGAAAACATTGAATTAAAAGAACATTGAATTAAAAGAACATTGAATTAAAAGAACATTGGATTAAAAGAACATTGAATTAAAAGAACATTGAAAAAGAACATTGAATTAAACGAAACCTATATGAAAAAGAACATTGAATAATGAATTTCTACAAAATTAACGCCAAATATATTCAATATTTAAACGTTACATTAGCATAAACGGAACTTATATGAAAAAGAACATTGAATTAAAAGTATAATCGATATTTCTCTCTGTGAAATAATACTTGTAAGGAGTTTATTTGTAAATCGCTGCGTCGTGTCGTATCGCTTTTATGGTGCACGCGATGCACGTCGTGTATGTGCTGTGCGACATTTAACCTTAAGTTAACGTTGAAATAGTGTATTTGGAATAGAATGGGATATAAGAAAATTATATAATTTTTGGTCGTTTTATTTTTAACAGACTTTAAAAAATGAAAATTTTATAAATTAAACTGTATTTTTTTTATGTATTACCACATATCTACGGTATTTCTCAACCGATTTGGATAATTCTTTCTGTTTTTATTAAGAGAATATATTACCAGTACATATCCATAGAACCTGACCGAGGAAATTAAACATATACCACAGAATTAGCCAACATTGAACAGCACAAGGCTGTGACGGTACTGCCTGCTTAAATCTTGAGACTTAAGGATAAGCTGTTTTAAATTAGTATTATGGATCTCAAATAGAAACTCCTTTATTAAATTGCAACTCCTCAATCCTGAAGCTGCAGGGATACTGCCTGCTTAAATCATGAGATTTTAAGATCTGCTGTTTTTAAATTAGTATTGTAGGTCTTAAGTAGGGACTCAGTTATTGAACTCCAGGTTCCAATTCTTCAGCCTGATACTGCAGTTGTACGGCCGATTTTGTATATGTTAACCCATATCTCCGGTATTCATCCACCAATTTAGATAGTTCTTTTTTTATTTGAATGGTTCCAGTGTAGTACTGTAAAATATGGTTCGAATGTGGCCATGGAAATTGAAGGTACACCATAGAATTCTTCAACAATATACGTAACGTAGGTCTAATGAAAATCTAATTATAAAGACTCTAAAGTCTTAAACTACTAACGACGGCGTAAATCAGCCATTTAGTAAAATCGGAGCAGAATGATGAAGCCGGGAGGTGGTGACAAGAAATTTGACTGACGAGGAGTAAACTCATCGACTTGTTTCACTTATATTGACTTAAACAAGAAAATAATGATGTACATCATTAAGTAAGTATTTGCATATACACACAAAGATATGAACAAATAAGTTACTAGTTGGTAAGTAGATAAGTACATAGGTAGATAGGCAAGTAATTAAATACACGTAGATAGTACATACGTACGAGACGTACATAGGCATACAGCGAATAGAATGTTAGTATGTGTATATATAATATGTAAAGGTATAAATAGATTGGAATACTGACTACGGTGAAGCCATAAAAGGGAACGATATTTTTACATCCGTATATATATATATGTGTGTGTGTGTGTACAAATGCATGTATATATGTAGATATACCCAAATATACTAAAATTCATTTAATGCGCAAACATCCGAAAAAAACCTTGAGTCCTGCTCCATCAGGAGATTGCAAAAGAGCATATATTTCAGAAAAATAGTGATACGTTAGATTTTTAATAAATAATAAAAAGTCTATTGTGAACATAACCTAAAGTTCTAACGATCGCGACGTTTCGCTTTGTGGAGCGCTCGCCATTTGCCACGTGACTCGCCCCGTCACTTGCGACTTTCGCATTGATGGCGGTTTTTTGAACAAGATAAAATGAGTAGTGAGGCGAACGCCTCAATTAGGTATTAGTATGTATGAGTTTTGATAATTCCGTATGGTTGTGTGCAGTATGTATGAGTTACGCTTGCAACTATGATTTCGTAATTAAGGGCACTTGGTGATTTTAAATATCGCAGTACACATCACAGTATATTTAATAGTAGTATTTTGTAATATAATACAATTAATCCATTTACAATGGTAATCTGTGTATGATTGCTCGCCACTTATAGGTATGTATACATAGCTATAAACAACACATATTTTGTACCTACCAAAGAATACATCATGGGCTCTATGAAATAAAGAAATGTCTTGGTAAATGGTATCTTTATGTTTGTCAAAAGCGGCGATAATACGCGCACGCATCTCTATTTCGCTGTCCCAATCTTTCTAAAACACTAAGTCTTGAATGAATCCCCACACGAAGAAGTCCAATGGGGTGATGTCTGGTGAATGTGAAGGCCAACGTATAGGTCCAAATTGACTTATCCACTGGATGCCAAACATTTCATTTAGCCTGTCACGAACTTCGACAACGGAGTGCGACTATGCATTGTATTGAACACAAAGAGATTTCGCAATCGACTAAATTAATAATTGACTTTGACCACGAATGCGCTCTCGCATACGAGAAGAGAGTGGCAACATAGCATCTCTCTCTTCTTACTTGTCAACCCATTTTCACCTTTATTACTTATAAGTAAATTATAATTTATTTGCGACGTTTGAACGGCTGGACTCGTTATGTATTTAATACATAATGACATTATGTAAGGATACGTGCAGACAGTTTTGCTTCAAATTTTATAGGGTTCTCTGCAGAGTGCAGGCACGCAGTAATAGTTACTATTCTTTGGTGCAGGTAAAGAATATTTACTATCGCTACATATTGATCTCGTTCGTTGCGTCTCGATATTTCTCTTTCTTTCCAATAGCGTCAATCGAATGACTGTCTCGATAGCACGCTGGCACAGTAACTTTATGCTCGCGCGCATGTCTTTATTATTACCTAATTTAAAAATGTAATTATATGAATAAATATTTTATACCATACATTTAATAGAGTGAAAGTGATTTGACAATTATAAAATTAAGATAGAATATAAAAAGGTACTTAGTGTGAAGCGTAAAAATGAAATAAAATCTTAAATAAAAATAAATTTTTTTTATTTTTAAATATGGTACACTGAAATATTGTCTTCGTTATACTTTTGACTTCATTAGGTTTGCTTCATGTGAAAGATCTCTTAATAAACAATATAATAAATCTATGGACGACACTACAAGGATACGTTTTCCAGCCACATCGCGTTCAAACAAATTAATGACTTTTAAGAACAATTTGAAATTTAAGTCAGTGACATATTTGTAGACATAAAATTATAGGTACTATCCAAATAAGTTTGTGATACAAAAAAAAAATATTTATAACAAACAAAAAAGGGAGACTCGTAATAACCCATGCGTAAACAATTAAGCCAAATGGGATGCTGACTAACGTGTGTAACACTATACAGAAACGACTCAGTATTCCAGAATATCGCTATGTTCCAAATAATCCGAAACAGTTTCGTTATGTTAAACGTATCGTTTGGAACATTGTTTCTCGAGTTCCGAACCGATGAAAAGAAAAGAAGCGAACACCATTCCGCTGGTTTTTGCGAAAAAATGTTTACATAAACAATATATTTAATTCACCTTGAGTTATATTACTGACTGCTTGTACCTCAGCGTACGAACGCGGCAAGTTTAAACATTTGTCGGTTTGTTTTTAAACATGTTTGAATTAAGCATATTAATATGCTAATACATTGTTTTGTATCTTTTATTATATTAGATGGAATATTAAAATTTAAAGTTTTTAAAAATTCCAGGTTTAAAATTTGATTGTTAAATACCCCTAGTATTTAAATATTAAGTGTTAAATATTAGTATATTAAAAACCTAGTGTTGACAATTCGTATATTTACCGTTATCACTTATAGAAAAGAAACATAGAAAAACCGTATATCGAAATAAACGAATAAAACAATAAATGGTTCCTTTTACTTATAATATATATATATATATATATATATATATTATAAGTAAAAGGAACCATTATTTTTATAATACATATTCATATATATATATATATATATATATATACTCTTTTGCATAAAAAACGGGCGGTTTTAATTTTGTTATATTATTAACAAAATATTATTTATTAAGAGGTTGTATTAATTGTGATTGTTACTGGCAGGTATAGTGTATTAAGCCACATAAAAATGAACGTTCTAAATTTGAAATTTATTCTTTTTGAATGAAAATTCACTTTCACTGACAAAAACGCATTTTTTGGCGGTAAATGAAATCCAACTCTTATTAAGTTCTTTATCGTTGTTAGGTTTTTTATTTTAACGAATAAATTTTAATTAAATGTCTGCTGTTTGCTGCATTACTTCACTTCTGTTTGCTGTTCTCAGTATGGTTGAAAAAACTAGTAAAATTATTGCGCTGCTTGAAGAAGGCTGTAGCCAATGTTATGTGTCTCAGCAGTATAATGTAAGCCGTTCCACCGTCCAAAGGACCTGGCAACGATATCAAGAAACGGGCTCCGTCAGTAGAAGGCCCGGTTCTGGAAGAAAACGGTGCACAGAACCACGAGACGACCGCTTCATAGTCAGTCAAGGGCTACGAAATCGTCAAGTTACGTACGTGGATCTCAAACAGAACCTGGAGGACGTCAGAGGTATACGAGTAAGCCTATGGACAGTCAGAAGGAGACTTCAGGCCGTCAATATACGTAGCTATCGCCCAGCTCGGGGCCCTACATTGCTCTGTGAGCATCGAGTTGCCAGATTAAGATTCGCTTAACATTTTTCGTCATGAACTCAACAAGACTGGAATAGTGTTTTATTCTCCAATGAAGCTCGTATATCGATTACTGGTGAGGATCGACGTCGGCGAGTCTTACGAAGACCTGGAGAACGCTTCGCAGAAGTGTGCTTTGAGGTAATTACCCCTTACGGTGGAGGCTCCGTAATGTTTTGGGCTGGTATTAACTCAGATGACCGTACCGAGTTAGTTTTTACTGAAAATGGCACACTTAATGCGCAAAGGTACATAACAGAGGTTCTTATTCCTCATGCCCAACCCGCATTAACAGCAATTGGAGGTGAGTCCATTTTTATGGACGACAACGCTCGCGCCCACCGCTCTAGAGACGTTGATGAGTATATGCAGGAGCCCGGAATTCGTCGGTTAGACTGGCCAGCTAGAAGTCCCGACCTCAATCCGATAGAACACATAGGAATAATCTCAAACGACGCGTCAGAGCCGTAAAACCAGCTCCAGAAAATATTCAGGCCCTTAAAAATGATCGTCTCTCAGTGGGAACGTATTCCTCAGGAAATGATAAAAAAACGTCGTCGAAAGCATGCCTAGCAGATTAAGCGCATTGCTTTTAGCTAGAGGAGGCCATACTCGTTACTAAATTTTAAAATTTTATGTTAAATTAATAAAAAATATTCAAAAATAAACTTTAACCATTTTTAATGTAACAGTATGAAAACGCTCGTCTGTGGTCTTTGTCTTTAC